>JANTQI010000009.1:395372-448229 GCA_032988985.1 Emmonsiellopsis sp. PD_5 | reverse complement strand
AATAATAATAATAATAATAATAATGTAAGAATAAACACTTTAAGGCCACTGAGAAGGTAAAGCAATGGGAACAATAAGGGCATGAAAATAATGAGTATATTATTTTACATATAAAAGATGGTGAAAAAAGTCAGGTTGGAGAAGAATGGCTGGTCCACAAGGTTACCACTTCACTTTACCTAGAGGTTTCACTCTACTCTTCTACAGTTCATATTTAAATTGTAAAGTGTTCTCATTCTACTGGGCTACTGTAAAGTATACATTGATGAACAGAACTGTCTGAAAAGTAAGACCACTAAGTATCATAAAAGAATCTTATTTGCTTAATTAAGATAAAAGACAGTTATAACTTCTATAAATAGAGTGAAATCACCATTAAAGTCCAGATAGTGAGAATCTAAACTAAAGTACTTAGTTTCATTTATTTTTATTTTCTCTTCTCTAATATAGTATAGTGTTGGAACTATCCATTTAATAATGTAGACATAGATCTTAAGCTGATCTCTATATCAAGCTCATCATTAATTATCTCTATATATAAAAATAACATATAAATAAAAATAACATGAGAAGCTGAGTCTAAAAGGGACAAAATAACAATATTCCAGGTTAATATATAGATAAGGGCCTAGGTCCTGATTACTAGAACCTCAGTAATTAACTACTATTCTATACTTGCCCTACATTTACCATTCAATTCTTATCTTTACTCTGCTTGTTAATGGGAAATGATGTGGGGTAATGTATATAAAGAGCCTCAGATGTAACCAAATGAGAACTGAAAGACAGAAAAAAAGAGAGAAAGAAAAAGAATAAATAACAGATAAATGAATAAGAAATAACTTTAGAGCCTATTTCTCACACAGAGGTTCCAAGTAAGCATGTCTCCCTTTACCAATATTATTTTCCCATAGTTAATCAACAACCTGGTCTAAGACTTCCTTGTCAATCTGAATTTTTTTATAAGTATTTTCAATCACACCCATAATGTGCTTCCAGTCAGGGCTGCTTGATGAATCTAATAATTTCACTCTGTAAAGAAATGCATTAATAATTACCAATAGTTCTGTCTCCATTAAGCACATCATTGGGTGATATCTCTATATGAAGTAATGGGTAAATTGCACTTCATACTGTATCTTAAAGGTAAGTTGTCCACATTTACTCTTTCATAGTTCATGCTCTGAGAGCCCATCTTCCACCATTATCTTCAGAAACACACTTGCTGCAACTGCCATGGTATCACTTAAAAAGTCCCTTCAACCCTGCTGAAAGGAGGTTTCAAATCTTGAAAATTTCTTGGAGTGCACAGCAACCAACCTGTGTTGATAAATGATTAGCAAGCCAATGGTAGAAGGGTTAGTCTCCAGGGGTACTAACAATATATAGCTATCTGCTGGGTCTAATTGTAAATGTGGCTCTGTCATGGTGCTAAGTTGTCAATCAGCAGTTAATCAGCATTAAATAGAACAGCAGCACTAACCTAAATGGTATCAAAAGTAGCCCCATATCATAAGTCTTGAGCTCTTTTGCTAGGAACTCCGGCAGTTGTGTTGGACATGTGGTATGAATAATATTGTCTCTGTCGTATGCATATTCACAGAGTCCTGATAAACGTATGGAGCTACCATGATTGGAGGAAAAAATTTGCCATTCAGCAATGACTGATCGAACTGGGCTATCCAGCGGGCAAGGTTCATGGAAAACATAGTAGTAGTGAGTCCTTGATGTCATGTCGATTGGCGCTTTTTTTGTGGGCTGGGTAACCACGGCGGGCGGCGGGGAATCCGACACGGGTGGGCCCGTTTTGCGACGTTTTGGCGGAGAGATGTCACCTTCAGACCCCGCCATAACAGATATGGAATTCTTTGCAGTGAATTGTGTGGGAATGAAGCTGGAAATAAAAAGGATGATCAAGTGTACAAAAATTCCCACAACTCAGAGCAACTTGCGAGGAAATCCATTCCCTTTTATGGTATCACATTTGATGCGGTACATTTTTGAGACCGTTTCATGCCAAGATACACTAGCTCTGTTTGGGACAAAGTTTGTACCGCCATATCCACTCCGTACAAAGTCCAACTGAATCGGGCTAGTTTATTTAAACGTGGCTCTTCCCCTCCTTGCTCGACAGGAACAACACCTGCAACAATGACTTGTTCCAAACATCATACAGAAAACTTTCCGGATATGCATGAGGTCAGTAATCCAAATCCTTTTTTCTTTACCAGACAGAGCATCAAAGCTTACTTGCAAAGGCTGTAGCCACCCCTGAAGAAGAGACAGACTACATCATCCTCTGGTGGCACCCAGCAACTGGCCGTATCTCAGGAATCCCTATCTCAGGAACGGCCTTCTAATGCCATTCGGACTGCACCACAACTCGTGGAAGCATTTGAAAGGCATTATCTAAATCAGAAGTTTAAAAGTATTCTCCTGAACAGTGACAATTATCCCATACAAGTCGTCCCACCACAGTTCGCTGCCACCGTGAGACTCGTTGCCGCAATCGAATCCAACCAGACAATCGGTATCAAACACATATTGAAGCGAATTTATTGCTACGCATTGGCCAAGCTACACCGCAAGGCACAACGAGTTGAAAATGTTGAAGGCATTGCCGTGTTGAAGATATACCATTACCTCAGGCTCGGACGCAAGTGGAGTGCGATTGTTGAATGCATTAGGTCTATCATCAGCCATATTCTTGCGAGTGAGGTATCAGAAACGGAGGCTACCGGCATTCTCTACGTTCTCGAAACAGGATCCGTGTGAGTCTCAGCTAAACAGGAAGGCTCATTCGACAAATTACTCATCAGTTTCTAGCTGGGAGCGAGCGCCTAAAGAAGCGTGCTCCGCTGCCCTCAGCACACTTTATGCAAAGCCAGGTATATATCAGCGCGTTAAGATGTTCAACCCTTATGTTAATTCTGCCTTGTGCCGTATACCAGGTATGTTCTTAAATGTTCTCTCTGTTCAGGGCTAACACTTCCAAAGGAATGAAGTACGAATTTGTCTCATGCAACAACAGCGGGAAGCGCTATCTTCATCTTGGCTCGAATACATCCTCTGGCTGGAAAGCGTCGTCCATGGCAGCAGTGTTTGAAGTGCTTTCTGAATCAAAGGGAGACCATTCAGAATTGGCAGGGGTTTTATGTGTGCTTTTGTGTTTCCTTGCGAGATCGGAGGTTCCCCTGCAGCTTTGCCTCCGTGGAGCTACACCCCGAAAGCGTTGGAGCAATCATGGTGATATTGAAGTGATGGACGCACTTGACGTTGGTCTTGTTCCTGAACTTGTCCATGCACTTTCACATCCCACAGATCTCAACGATGCATTACGCGAACTCCAGTCTTTTTCAGCTGTATCAAAATCAGACAGTACTTGGTTACTGAATCCGACCGTTTCGACTCGCATCTTGTGCAGCCTACCTCTCAAGTTTCACCCTTTCTGGAGACAACAAGCTTTGATTGTTGCATTTCGTTCAATTCCATGGAAATTTCTGGAGCCTAGGTAAGCTCAGAGTGATTACTAGATACATCAGTGCTAACATGTTCTAGGCCCTTGGATATAAAGCTTTTCCTACCGCACCTACAGCATACCGTGAACGAGGTTCGACACCATGACGGTTTCCAGGACATGGCACCAAATATAAGGACCGATCTTAGCCTCACTCTTGCTGAGGCATCTAGGTTCCCTGGTATGGAGTGGAAGCGATTCGTGATTGATCAAGCAAAGGAGGTCTTGCCTAACTCGAATGATGGTTACCTTCGATCCTGCATTGCCCAGAGAGAATCCCTTGTGTACCGGATTACAGGGTGTATGGATAAAGCTACCGACGTCATCAATAACGTGTCCCAGATCCCGGTTGCCGCAAGGAAGAAGATGCATGCTGGAATCGGCCACAGTGCCATACAGACTGCATTGAACTATATCCAGGTTGATGAGCTCAAGAAAGCCAAGGATGTACTGGAGGCATGGAAACCACTCAGTGAAAAACCTTCAGCAATTGAGGAAGTTGTCCTGTTTCGAAAGCATGTCATCCTCGCGAAAATCTTACGGTTTCAAGGCAGATTTAAAGAATCATTGGCAAATCTCAAGCAGTCACAGAAATTGGTGGACTCTTCCCGTAATATCATTTTCGAGGAAGATCAATGTGATCTCATGTGTGATCTTGCAGACACACTTCGTGAACTGAAACTCTCTACCGACGCCGAACATCACCTTCGCACCTACATTGCACGCCAAGACATGAATGGTACCTCAGCCAGATATAAACTAGCTCTAGCAGAATGCCTATTTGCCCAAGGACGGTACACCGAAGCGGAGAACATGTGTTCAGAGATCCGATCCCGCCCAAATCTTTTAAGGATGGACAACCTACGCCTTGCCATTACACAAGCAAAGATATCCCACATCAGCTCCAATTGGGACCAAGCTCTTAAGTATTGGACCGAGGCAATTCAAACTCTTAGACAATTCACTTTAACAAGTGGTCATACAACACGGGCAATTATGATCTCCACCTGGGATGCCTTACACCAGCTGGGAGAGATTTCCGTGGCGCGCCAAACCCATGATCAGATAGCTACACTTGATGAACTGGCAGGGGCTGAAGGGTCACCGTGTTGGATTCCAGGTTTACGTGAGTGGTTGGATCATTTGGAACACACTGGCGTTCTGCAGGCTCTCCAATCTGCCAACTAAACACATGATGCGGAAGATTATGTAATGCAAGACGTCATGAAGTTCAACACTTCATTTGGTGGTTGCTGGCAGTATAGTTAGGATTTGTTTATTTGCTTCCTTTTAGCTCAAGACAAGCTTAATGCTTTATCCCCCTGTCAATGTTTTTTGTTTGTTTGTTTGTTTGTTTAATTTTTAGCATGATATGGGTAGTGGTATAATCCTCCTTTGAAAAGTCCGAATCAATGTAGGTTGTATACAAATGTATTTTAGCCTCCCATGTCTAGAAACTCAAGCCAAGCTGTTGTCCGTCCATGTAGAGTTGGATATCACATGACTAGGCTGCCAAGCATGTGCACTATTCAGTAACTATCTGGCAAACTGATCTTGGATGGTCTGGGAAAATGTGGGGAGCCGATAGGGTAGACTACAGAGCAAGGATATCAAAACAACAAGATATGATATGATAAAGGAAACAGGAAATCGCATAAGACTTTCTATGAGGATTTCAAACAGTCAGATAGAATTAGAATGAATTGTTGACCTCCCTATACTATGGAGGTCAACAGATATCTATAAAGCTGCTTTCCTGCATTCTCAAACAGTTCCTTATTCTATGGCTGGTTCCGTAGATCTCATCACCACTGCCCGCATATATCAGACATCAGCGGCTCTGACCATTCATATAGACCTTCTTGTAGGTGAGGCGGAGGCGAGTATGTGACGGATATAAATATAGAGCAACGTAGGTGGCTTGATCGATTGGGTGGTTGGTCATCGGGCAGCCTCATAATGAGCAGGTATTGCTTTTCTTCTCCTGTTTGCCACTCGAGCAATCTCCATACTTACTGACTTCATGTGGCGTAGCAATTAAGAACTTAAAATGCCTATGAATGTCATGGGATGGAATTTCTTTTTGACGACCAGTTGCCTTTCCCTTTTTCTTTCTTTGCAATCTGGCCTAGCTTACCATGTCTTTCTCTTGGTGCAAAGTTCGTTCTTCTCCGTCTAGCCCTACAGACCACGCGTCGGCGACAGGTCTTAAAAATAGAGCCAGCAGGAATGGCCATGACCCACTAGGAGCCTGCCAAGCCATCAAGAATATCATTAACTACAAGGCATTGACGGATTGCTTTATCTTTCCCTGGGTTGGACCCCAAGAGAGCTGAGATAGTTTAACGTACAGTACCTTCCTCTAACTGTATACGCCATCCAAAGGCAATCCGCAGTATGTGAATTATCTGCCGGTAGAACACAACATGACGCAAAGTGGATGCAAGATAGGCAGTATATCCCAGTACCCCCACTGACGCATCCACTGCGAAGAGTTCAGCGCGCAAAGCTGGTAAGATTTGGCTTCGTTTTATATGTCAGTGTGAGCATAGCTAATCATCCACAGGCATGCAATCATTGCCGCCCATAAGATAGAAAAACAATTAAGAAGGAAAAAAGAAAAAAAAAAAGCTAAAATCGCCAAAATCGCTTGAATGAAAAACATTCGACGCAGAGCTTAGAATGGTGGGAGGGGATATTATATTAGGGCAGGGAGTTTAAGGGCCCTTACATTGCTGCAGAGAAGAGCTATCTATACTGCAGCATTGACACGTCTTTCTTGTGCAGCGCCATGAAAGTCAGAGAGAGAGAATGATCCATATGTGATGGAGAAGATACCATCATAAGCATTGAATGAGGCATAAACTGGATGCATGTTAATGGACCCCTTTTACTCTAGTATTTACTCACCATTAAGCACCTCTCCTTACAATTGTTTGAGAACAAAAATCTACCGTGCCCGGATCGGACGGGCTATCCTCGCGGATGCTACTTTGCTTCTAGGAAAGATTCGCATTTCCGGACGCCTCAAGTCGATAGATCGATAGATAACTCATCCTAGGATGGCTGGCTTCCGTGAGGGCATGGAGTTGGACACTGCATCCCTTTTTAATTTTGCCCATAATACATAGCTGGCTAATTTACAAGCGACTCGCACATTTTCATATATCACCAGACCTGTATTTCCATGCTATTCTATTCAGACACTACCAGTGCTTAAAGCCCAAGAACCTGTGGCGGGTAATACTAGTATCTTCGCCTTTGGTCATCTGTGGACCCAAAGATCGAACGAGGGGAATTAGCTTCCGTCTTTTCCGCCTGTCTTTGACAATCAGCATATTGGCTGAAGCATGCATGCGGCATCTATATGAACAGAGAAGATCTGTCCCCTGAATCGATGCACTGCTTGGGCAGCCATTCCGTCGCGTGATCCGCCCATTATCTAAACCATAGGCGGGTTCTGAGACCATAGCTGACCATGAATTATCAGTACTTGCCCATCCCGTGCGTGGATCGTTGGATCCATAACTTCAAGTTGCCATGTATCATTTGTCTTTGGCACAGCTATCATGCAATTCGTCGTTCGATCGACTCTAGCATCAGGAGTCGAGCCATTCATTGTATTAAATAGAGCAGAAGGATAGAATTTCCTCAAGAAAACTGTAGCTCCGAAAATGTAGTTAACCAAACCCGCCCGGACGCCGGAAAATCGTTGATGCGGCAGCGTCCAACTTGTGGAGGCTCACAGACTTTAAAGTCAACCAAGATATATCAAACTCCATCGCTCTTCGGGGTCTGGGGTCTGAACTATGTTCCGTGCCGAGTATGGCGCAATTATCGCAAGATGAACTTGCTATCATCACGAAGTACCCCTTAAGCGACTCGCTCAACCGTGTGCGTGGCTTGCTCCACGAGGCAGAGCAGCCACTCCTAACATCCTACGATGGCGCCGACGACGCTATCACCCGTCAAATGGCAATATCGAAACTTTTAATTGCTTTGACGGATGAAAAGGCAGCCTTCAATCTTCGATCCCCGATAAGAACTGGAAATTTAGCATCCGAGTTGTCGAGATTATTCATTCGCGTTCAAGAAGACGACTTTCGCCATGAGCACTACCGCTCGTTAACACAGCTTATTCTTCAGAAGGCGCCAGATGTTGACATTTGGAAAGCTGTCCTCGATCTTATCACCGCTGTCTCCAGATCAACCCCTCCGGCTGGCCTCCCTGTAACATTCGATGGGACACCAGTCAGATCTACATCGTCATCACAGAAAGGATTGGAGCAAACCCGACGGTTGGTAGAAGAACGACTCTTTGATGAGATCCAAGGCTGTACCCACCGGAGTGTAGGGGGGTTCTTCACAAAGTACTTTGAAGGAAGCAACTGGAGTGCACAGGTGGATGCGATGTACCACTGGTGGCTGAATTCGAGAGACAAGTTCCCCAACCCACCAACACAGAAGGACGTCCTTACCTGGTGGTTTCGGTTACAGGAGATGTTCCTCTCAGACGCACCAAATGTCTATACCTCCACAGCAAGCAAGAGTGATCTCACTGGCTCAGATGCAGAGCGACAGGTTGACCTCCTCCTGAAAGCCCGATGCAAAGATAACATTGAAGGGAAGCATGACTGGAAAGATATACGGGTGGTTGGTGAGCTAAAACAGTCTGTGGACGAGATCAGGACCAAAGGCACACTGCTGCAGATAGCACGCTATGTGCGGGAGGTCTTCATTGCCCAGCCAACACGTCGATTTGTCCATGCATTCGCTGTTTGTGGCACCAAGGCAGAGGCATGGGTGTTTGACCGCTCAGGTCCTTTCAGCTCAGGCCCTTTTGACGTCTATGAAGATCCGAAACGGTTTTTTAGTATGCTTGCAGGCTATGCAATGATGACCGATGACGAGCTGGGGCTGGATACCCTCATAAAACAGAATGAGGATGGTGCTAACACGATGACAATCGAGCGTGATGGTGTTGGAGACCGAAAGACGACTGTGCTGCTTAACCTGAAACCGCTTTGCTCTCCGTTTGCTATCGTGTGTAGGGGGACCACTTGCTTTCTTGCGGATGTCGACAAGATGCAAGGTGTGGCGAAGTTCTCGTGGACGTCAGATAAGCGGGCATCAGAGAAGGAGCTTCTTAAACTTGCCCATGAAAGAGGAGTCAAGGGAGTTGCAGAGGTCATCGGATATCGTGATATCACCACAATTGCTGAACTTCGGGCCGGCTTGGAATTTGGACAGCGCCACACCTTTCGAAGCGCGCCTTCCAGCGGCAAATCCTCTTTCAGTCAATTTCCTTCCCATAATACTCGGTCGCGGTCGTCCACTTGGCTTCGTCCGAGTACTGGTGGAAGGCAGACGAGCAGGAAACGCAGATCTCCCAATGAAGGGGCGCTGCTATCAAAACGGTCCCGCCCTAGCAGCCAACAGTCTAGCACAGGACAGGGGGGTGATGAGCTAGCTTTTGAGATCCAATCAGCCAGCAACCCAAGCCTGTTTGAAAAGGATGCTCAAGGACTTTACGATAATCGGATACTCCGCTGTCTGGTCATCTCTCCGGCTGGCCGGCCAATTTTTGAATACTCTTCCCCTATGGAACTTCTAAGGTCACTCCGCGACGCAATCAGGGCTCACCAATCCCTATACATGGACGGGAATATCCTACACCGAGACATTTCTGAGAATAACATCATAATCACTAACCTGAAGACGGCCAACGGTCATTCAGGCATGTTGATTGACTTGGATCTTGCCAAAGAAATTGGTACACGAAGCGGTGCGCGACACCAGACAGGCACAATGGAATTCATGGCCATTGAGGTGCTTCTTAACATCGACCATACATATCGGCATGACCTCGAGTCCTTCTTCTACGTGCTTATCTGGCAGTGCGCCCGTCATGGTTGGAGAATGTCAAGAGAAGTCCACCCTAAGCGTAGCATGCTCAAGGCGTGGTACACTGGAACATTCGAGGATATCGCAAGATTCAAAGAGTCGGACATGGGAGTCCGCGGATTCAAACGCCTTTTGATGGAGTTCCCACCAGAATTGGAAGGTGTCAAACCTCTCTGCAAGGCTATACGGGACATTTTATTTCCCTTCGGGAAACATGGGATGTTCACTGGCACGCCGAAAGATCCGGAAACGCTGTATGGTCCCATTATCACAGCGTATGAGGATGCAATATCTCTACTAGAAGGTGGACCGGGATAACGGTGTACCAAATTGCTCCCCTTTTATCAAGCTCTTCCCTCCGATATTTATTCACCGTAGCGCTGGAAGAGCCTAATAAATTAAAATCGTTTCTGGGAATTTTGGCCCCGAATTTGTCACTGAGAGTCCTTCTCGCCAGGGCAGCGAAGCTCCGGTGGTGGCCCCTCCTCCGTCTGGCCATGGAGCGCTTCAGAGTTACACCGTTCCACCCGTCGGGCTCACCGGGCTCACCAAATATCTCTCCAACCTGGTTCCTTCGTTTGCCGTTTGCCTTCTACTCCATCCTTACACCAAGAACCGAGCCAACCCCTTTTGTCCACAGGTAGCAGGGAAACCTGTCGAATGTATTAGGTGAAGGTCCACTTAACTACCTAATGAAACATTATTATTCCGCTTTAAATATTAAATATTTTCTTTCCGCACCCTCCTAACTTTGTTTACTTCCCTTCTTTTCTTAATGTTTCTCTGTTCGCCCAATGTAGTTATCCGACTGAAGCATACGGGTAAAATAGTACTGATTGCGTGTTTCCTCCCGGGACGGGTCAGCAGTTAGAATCGAAGGGTCGGGAATCTTGATTTTGTCCGGTAGATTGAAGCGAAAGTCAGTCAACTCATGCGCTTCGTTTATGCTCGCGCAAGCGATGGCATCGTTGGCTTCTTTCCGGCGCAACGCATGCGGCTTGTTGTCAATAGTGCTAGTACTATTCCGGTCTTTCTTTGTCCATGAGGATATCCCATCCAAGGAGAGCAGGGATTAAACCTCCCAGGTTGTCCCTCAAAAACAGCCTGACTCCGAGATGATGCTTTACCACAGCCATCCTCCCCCCTTTCTTCCTTCATTTCTTGACGTTGGAGTTGAGACCATCCGCTGATTCAGGAGAAATAAAGGCCAGAAACATATGGCATCCCAACTCGTGATTTATATCATACTTGCATCCATCATTAGCCACGCCGTTTATCGCCTGGCCGTGGTACGTTATTGGGATTACCAGGTAAGTGAGCTCCATGATTCCGACTAGAGATATAACTAACTAGCTACAGAGAGACAGCATACTGGGACGTCAACATGGCTGCGAGCTTCCCCCAGAGCTGCCCAAAAGATGGCCTCTGGGAATCGATCGAATAAAAGAACTATGGACATCCAACGCAGATGGCCGACTTCTTGCATTCCTATGCTCAGTAGCACAGGACTACGAACCTGGCAACAGCCTTTTCCAATATCTATTATTCGGACCGCGAGCTTTCCATGTTTTACGTCCCGAAAATGTGGAAGCGGTATTATCTACCAACTTCAAAGGTTCGGCAGGACAGTAAAACGAGAATATATTATTCATCCTCGCTTACCGTGTACATCCAGATTATGGCTTTGGCTCAAGGCGGGATATTTTTGCCCCCCTATTGGGCAACGGCATCTTTACCCAAGAAGGCCCTTCATGGAAGCATTCTCGGGAACTTCTGCGTAAACAATTCTCTCAAGTGCAGAATCGCAACCTCAAGCATTTCCACGAGCATGTTGATAACCTAGTCGCTTGTCTACCGGCAAGCGGAGTCATCGATCTTCAACCTCTATTTTTCAATCTGACCCTAGACACGACAACGGCCCTTCTGCTTGGGAAATCAGTGTACAGTTTGCGAGGAGACACTGACCAGGATATCGACAACAAGCTCTTTGCTGAGAGCTTTAACATAGCCCAGGAAGGGTTGGCGAAACGGTTCCGCATCGCACCCTGGCACTTTCTGTACAATCCGCCGGCATTCCGAAAGGCCTGTGCAAACGTCCACCGGTTCGTTGAACGGTACATTGACAGTCTGAATTTAAGCGATATAAACCTTCTAGACAATAGATCATACGGCTTCATTACGCAGCTTGCACAGGAGTCTGCAAGTAAACAAGACTTGCGGGACCAATTGCTCAATGTGCTTCTTGCCGGGAGAGACACCACCGCCTGCTGCCTGGCGTGGACATTGTATGTACATACTTGACTTCTGTCTATTGACTATCCAAGAGACTAATAGTATCAATCAATCAGTCGCTTGCTTGTTCGCCATGACAATGTCATGCGTCGCCTGCGAAAGGAAATATCGGGGTTAATGGGAGACTCGCCCCACGCCACGCGAGAGCAAATCAAAAAGATGCCATATCTTTCATATGTAATTAAAGAAAGTCAGTCGTGTCAACCCCGTTAGTCTTTTTCCGTTTCAGACTCTTTTCTGATGATTTCAGGTTTACGCCCCTACCCCCCCGTCCCCCTAAACAACCGCGAGGCGACTCAAACAACCATCCTACCTACCGGCGGCGGCCCCAACGCCGATCGTCCCATGCTGGTGAGGAAGGGAGAACTAGTCGTGTTTTCCCAATACGTCAATTCACGCTCGAGGAACATATACGGGGCAGATGCGGATGAATTCCGCCCGGAACGGTGGGAGACCGGGGAGCTGGCTGGGATTGGATGGGCATATTTCCCCTTTAACGGTGGCCCACGACAGTGCCTGGGTGAAGATTTTGCGCTGATGGAGGTTTCGTATACGGTAGTGAGGCTTTTGCAGACCTTTCCTGTCGTGTCTATGCCGAGAGGGGAGCCTGTGGAGGCTGTTGGTAGTGAGAGGCAGCGGCTTACTCTTGTCCTTTCAAGTGCAGATGGCTGCCGGGTTGAAATTCGGCCGTCTTAATGTTAGATAAACATAACGGAATTGAGTAATTGGGTTGGTGTTTTACATATTTTCAGGCCTTGCTATACGGGACTCGGCGTGCCCATCAGCAGGGCAATACAGTTCGAGAATGTCAAAAGTCTACCGGGCGGTATCCATCATCTAATTAGCTTCCACACGAGGAACCGCCTCGCCCTGGGACCTATTCAGCGAGATTTGTATATGCTGGAAACTCTCCTGCTATTATGCAACTTACCACTCTACCCCGCTCTGAGGCTTGAACCCCCCCCCACCCTGCACACGACAAGGGACTCAACACAGACGTCGGTTGGATATTGACCTCTGCGCCTATTAGCGTTCCCCTTCGGCGACCATGTAGTTAGCCGCTGGATAATATGGCCGGGCACTGTCCACTGGGATCACTCAGGAGTGTTCTCCCCTGAGTCCTAACCTGAAGAGCTCAAGGGGTTAAGGCTTAGGGGGTTGATTACCTGATCCAGTCCAGCCTTGTGCCCCTGAACAAACATCCATGCATGCCTCCTAACACAGGTTTGTGAGGGAGAGAATGTCCAAATGTCCGCAACGACCTGCACTGAAGGAATTTTTAATTTTAACAGCATAAGATATGTTCTGAACGTTCCACAGTGGGAATATATATACACATATATACGTTGAAAAAAACAAAACGAAACGAAACCACCCCATACGCCACTCGAAATGATACAAACCGTACACATGATGAAATTCCTCAATATAATAGTGAAAGGGGGAAAAGAAAGAAAGAAAGAAAGATGGTGCAAAACATGATGTGTTAGGTATATGCAAATCGATCCCGCGAAGATTCGTTCAGCCAAGCAAGCAAAACAAAGCAAGCAAAGCAAAGCAAGCAAGCCAGTCACCTAGTTCAGTCAGTCCCAAGGCGCCGCCGTGGGTGAAATCTATTAAAAAGGAAAAACAAAAAAAAAAAAAAAAACAACGACAAAGAAACGTCCCAAAAATTTGGTAAGGAGGACTGGACTGGACCTTGGGGAATAAATAACGGGGAGAAGAAAATATTAACAATAAATTGAACTAGCCGTCCATACCGTCCATCCGTCTATCCCATGCATCTGTGCCGGACAGTTGTCGTTAAAAATACCCGATCCAATCGATAAATCGGTTGGCGATCTTATCAAGATGGCAGGTTCCAATCCAGCACAAATGACTCGAACGGGAATCCGCGGATGTTGTTATTATTCATCGAATCCTGATACAGCACGGGTTCGAAATCGCACATGGACGCGTAGGCATGCACCAGCTCGCGCCAGTAGCACGCCTCGGCGGCAGGCGTCAGGTACAGGTCTCTAAAGGTCTTGATCGAGTTCTCTGCGATCTTCTCCGCGACGTCCGGGTTGTCGAGCAGGTATTCGATCTTCTTCTCCAGGTCCGAGAAATCGCGCTGCACCTTGACATAGTTTGCGTCTGGGCCGGTCGCGACGAGGGCGGCGTGGTGTGCTTCGCGCCACGTCAGTTGGTGCGCGATAAAGACGGATCGGCAGTTTTGAATGTATTTGCCGCGTCCTGAGTAGCTGCGGCCCTCGACGTGGGCGAGGAACATGTAGCGGCAGTGGTCTTCGAGCGCGACGTAGTCGTTGCGGATGCTCTCCTCGTTGCCCCATTCGAGCGGGCGGACGGAGGACCACGGTTTGCCTTGGGTGACCTCGAGGAGTTTCCCGCGGAGTTCCGGCATGGTTGCGATGTTGCCGCGCCAGAGGAGTTGTTTTTGCTTGTCTTGGAATTTAAGGCCCGGAGTTTCTTTGCCGTTGATGACGGAGCCTTCGTCGACGGCTGCGATACGTTTGCGGACGTTCCGGTATTGGCCGGCTTTTATCTCTGGCCAGGACCAGTAGCCGAAATCGGGCATCAGCCAGGCCCAGGTGTCGGTTTCTCGCTTGGAGTATACCCACACTGGGTCTGGTTCGTCGTGATAGTCTTCAGAGGTGAAAATAAATTCGACATTGGGGATTTCTTGTCGGTTAGGAATGGCGTTTAGAGCGCGGTTAAGCGCGTTCAGCGACGCTTTAGCGCGCGTGAAGGTGTATTTCATGTCTTCAAAGCCAATCACATATAGCTAGAGGATAACAGATATTGATATTAGCAGGGTTATGATTATAATAATGCATGATAAAGCTCGGGCTACACACCTCTCCCTGATAAATCATCGCCCGCACCATTGACCTCTTCAATGGCTTCGAGTTGATCTCGTCAAAGGTAATTTTCCTCCCCTGCCTCGCCACAACGGCCTTCTCAATCTCCAGAAACAGCTTCGGAAACGCCTTCTGGCACTGGCCGCGACTCAAGCCATAATTGTCGCCATCCCGCTCCACGTCAAACTCCCACTCCATCCCTCCATTATCGGCATCCTCAGCAGCAGTCTTATTCTTATTGGGATAAGGCAGGGGAGACGGGGGAGTCAACGCATCGCTGCCCAGTGGAGTGGTTGTGGGACAGACCTGGGTTGCCTTTGGTTGGTAGAGGATGGGGGCGCGGATATGGGAGACGGAGACAAAGAGGACGCCGAGCACGAGGATGGCAGAGAAGGCGGCAACGGTAAAGTAACGGCCAGTGAGGCCGGGGATATGCATTCTCTGGCTGCGGGCGTGCTGTTGTGTAATCTTGCTCGTGCAGGAGATGTTGCCGGGTGGCTGCAGCGGCGATCTCCGCGTGGAATGTTCTTTAGCGTGGCAGGTTGTCAGCGCAGCTGAGGCAGCTCTCCATTGGTTGTTTGTGCAGGACGGCCGGGTAGAGACAGTATCCAGGAACAAATGAGCGTGGGAGAGAGGGGGAGATTATGGGAGAATATGGGATGAAGCTGACGTTGAAGTTGTTCAAAGTCAAAAGTTCATCAGATAGGGCGGGCCGGTGCCAAGCCCGGATTAGTCAGCAATCTTGGAAGGGTCTGCGCTAGCGGCTTCTGAATTCACAATCTATTCTGTCGGATTCATGGGTTGATGCTTGGGTTTAGTTATGTTCATGTTGATGTTGATGTTTATCCTGATGCTATGTTTAATGCTTGGTGATCTCTGCAATTGCTGTCTAAAACATTTACATGGACACAGATGTATGTTTTGTGTCCTTATCACCCCTATCCACCAGCGTCTTGGCGTGACGGCAGATGAGGATCCGCGCCTGGGCACCAAAGTTTAGAAATAGGCTAAACCACGCCTTCAACAACTTCTTCGATTCCCAACCACAACTCTCCTTCCATTGTTCATTGTTTCATACCAGCAGTGTTGGAAACCGAGATTCCGGCGGTAAATTTTCCATCTCATCAATTCCTGCCAGCTGCAGGTAGAGCGATTGATAAAACAGACCCAATACCCCTAGAGACTATTAAGACCCGTCAGCGAGCTCTGTCCAGGGGTCTGGTGTGTCAGTATCATGATGTTGAGTTATAAAGGCATCCTTGAGCTTTGTCCAATCCAATCTATCCTCCCTGGTGTGCACCAAGGACTGCCACATGTTCTCCTTTCTCTCTTGTTCTTTTCCTTGGTCCATTCTATATCATTAGTCCCATATAACATCACAAGTTGGACCGTATCATGAGTGTCAAGACAGACTTGAATAAAGACATCCAGTTGGGATATGGTAACCCTTGAGAGAGTGTGTGAAGTAGAAGGTATGAACACATCAATTGAAGGAACAAGGAAGAAATAATGATTAATCCCTCCACTTTTGAACCAGTGGTATGTGAAGATCAGAGAAAAAAGGGCCGGGATAGGGCCATGGTTCGACGAGGCGGTACTGGGTTGCATATGGTTCTCATTGTAGTAGATCTGCCCACGGACTCTGTCAGGACGCAAATTTTCCAGCCCTATGAGACGGATCATGCTAGCCTCTGCATGAAACGTAGAGGGAGATGCCACCCCACATAACAAAGTCTGTCAGCACCGTAGAAAACGAGGGCAGCTATACCAACCAGGCAGCAAGGGATGCTGTGCTGTTCCAGAGAAGATGGGGGGTGATGTTTTAGCCAGCTCACGGTTGCCGCAATCGAAGCAAACCGAAAAACGACGTGGTATTATGAATCATTGAACAGGAGAAAAGAGAAGAGAGGATGATCCATGTTGAGCAAGATCATGGATTCATGGGTGTGTTGGACGCCAAGGCCAGATCTTGGCACATGTCGCATCCTGCAGGATCAAGTCAGGACTCAAAGTCGAAGTCTGGATTCTTCCACAGTACGGATACCAGAGACATGGAATAAATTGGTGATCGTTCCCTGGCCGAATTCGATTCGCGTAGGGCCAGTTATGGAGCGATATCGTCAGAGGATTCGCGGCTCCCTCCGATCAGAGGACCACAACATAGAAATGGAAATGGGCCAGATGCTCTGACATTCCGTGGGCCGCATCCTGCCAGTCCTGGACTGAGATTTCGATCTCATACTAGGTTAGTTCAATGCATAATGTTCCTTTTAAGGCTGCCAGCTCCAACTGATTATATACTTGGGATAATGTTTGAGCAAATGCACCAAGTGTCCATTGGAGTGCCATCAAGCTGCTTCTGCAAACTGCTGCCACAAAATAACATGCCAAGTCTCTCATCTGTTTGTGTTGAGTGGTGGATCATTAGCCAGGGACCGTGTGCTGGAGTTTCACATCGCTGTCCCGTGTCCAAGGTTGAAGAATGAAGATCTCTATTATCTCAAGATCTATCGACCGTGCAGTGTCGTGACGCGCTAAGCTACATCGGGAAGGAGGCCTGCGGCCCCGGGCCAACAAATTTAACAAGGTTTGTCAGAGGCCAAGAATAGAAACAGGGCTAGCTATATCGGGTTAGGGCAGCCCTAACCAATTTAACCTCCAGGGCTGACAACAATCCGATCCCAACCTTTGATTAGGTTCCGACCCGAGCTGCGAGCATGGCGGGTAGTTTGACATCGACCATCGGCTTCAATGATGACCCTCAATGATGGCCTTCAGCATCCCACTCACACTGTCATCCAGATTAAACATCACCAACCTCTCCCATCGCCCATCGGCAGAGAGGTCTGCCCTAGTTAGCGCTTGTTCAGCCGCTGCGCCAAGGACGAATGGACATAGCGTGAATCCTTCAGCAATGGATTGTGCTCCACGTCGAATCCTTCCAGAATGGCACCTTGCCCAATTTTATCAGGGGTTGTTGCAGAGCGTTCAAGCTATATAAATGTCTGTGGCCGTCTGCACGTCGGTTTCTCCCAATATGCCTGGTAGCTTTCCTTTCTATTATCCGATTAGACCTGTCAACAAAGCAGCTATCCGGCAATATGGCCCCATCTACGTACTTTCCCTTCTTCTGCAGCTTAGTATTCACGCCGGGCTTCTGGACCAACCCCATCCAATGCAAACCCCGCCTTGTCATTAACCAGGATTTCCCGGATCCCGCCCTCCTCACGACACCCGATGCCTACTATGCGTTTGGTACCAATAACTTCGGGAAAAGGGTGCAAGTAGCCAAATCTATTGATTTTGAATCATGGACTGTGCTTGATGTAGATGCACTGGCTGGCGTTGGGCCGTGGGAGAAGGAAGAGAACACTTGGGCCCCGGGCGTTATTATACGGGTATGTTCGATGTCCCATGAACCCGATATTTCAGGCTTTCCAACAAAAAAATGCTCCGCCCATTTCGTCAAACTAACCGTTCTTTGACAGGACGACGGACGGCTAGTCCTCTACTACTCCGGCGTATCCAAATATGCAAACGGGCGTCACTGCATTGGGGGCGCTATCACAGAAGGAACCGATCCCGCCGGCCCCTATTTCCCCCTCGATGACCCCATCGCCTGCCACATCGACAATGGCGGTTCCATCGATGCCGTCGGGTTCCTCGACCAAGACGATTCACGCTATGTCCTGTATAAAATCGACGGTAACGCCGTCGGAAACGGCGGCGACTGCGGCAACAGTGTTCCGCCGTTGGCGTCAACACCAATCATGTTGCAGAAACTCGAAGCCGATGCCGTTACTAAGATCGGTGATCCAATGATAATTCTCGACCGCGACGATAGTGACGGCCCGCTGGTCGAGGCGCCCAGTCTCGTTCTCGTCAACGGTGTTTATTTCCTCTTCTACTCGAGCCACTGCTACTCCTCGCCACAGTACGATGTGAAGTATGCGACGTCGCGGTCAATTACAGGGCCGTATAAGAAGGTGGGGCCGCCGTTGCTTAAGACCGGTGATTTTGGGTTGACATCGCCTGGACACGCGGAGGTTTCACCGGATGGGACGAGGATGTTGTTTCACGCGAATTGCGAGGGTAAGAGTGGCAGGTGTATGTATGCGATGCCGTTGTTTATCCACGACGAGACAGTGTCGATTCTAGGGCGGCCTGATCCACTGCCTGCTCACCCAGAAGCTCCTTCGCCTCCTCCCCAGATGAACCCAGAAGCTCCTTCTCCCCCCCCGGAAATGAACCCAGAAGCTCCTTATTCTTCCCCCGCAAATTAATTTCATTTCTACATGTAGTAAACATCAATATAAGATTTCATTGCTTGCAGTTTAAAGATGGTATTAGGTTAACTATTTATATTTCTATGAAGAGTATAGTTAAATGGCCTTGTAAAGCTGTTAGGTATCATTTTAGTTGAGTTTCTTATTTGTAGGAAGAACAGGTGAGAATACAGGAAAAGAGAATATCTTTTAGTGACTGAATAGCACTCACTGCCTTCTGGCTTCCAAGGTTGTGTCAGCCTGAGGCGGGTATTACTAAGCAGAATGACACGTGACTCAGCCGCCTCCAGCCTCCTCCATCTCCAACTCCGCATCTCGACGACATCTCCAACCTCACTCCATCTGCACCACGCTGCTCGCCGCCAATTGCTCATCCCCGAGCGCATTCTGTGTTTTGCCCGGCGCCTTGGGGGCTGTCTTCTTCAGGCTGCTTGTACGTTGCCTCGCCTCTACCTCGTCTTCCTCGTTCCTCCTGCTCCCTCCTCTGCCCGTCATCGTCCTCCTTGCCCTGTTGTCTTGTGCTTGTTCACGTCGCCCCCGTTATCTTCTCTTTACTCCTTCATCCGCTCCGGCGTCCTGGCTGCCAGGGATTCGTCTTCTCATTCATCTCCCCCAACCCCATTCTCGTCTCTCTTGCTTCCATCCCGTCATTGTCGAAGGCGATGTCGTCCCTCTTGCACGCATCAAAGAGCCGTCTCTCTGCTTCATCGATACCATTTCCCCGTGGCCTTCTTATATCTATCTTTCTGCGACCAACTTCCCTCTTGTCACTTTTTGGATAATCCCATTTTCAATCGTTTCTTACCCTCGTTACTTACTTCTACTTTCCGTCCTACGCCCCTCTATTTCATCTTCACCTCCGTCCTTTTAAAGCAGTACTCTAACCGTCAATATGTCGACTCCTAGCTCCAGCTCTCCTCCCAGCAACCGCTGTACCTACGAGTATTCTCCAGCCGTGACATAGTCCAGAATATCGCCACATAGTCGACCAGCTATACACGAAGCGTTTGGTGCATGATATTGCATCAGCGCAAACATTTCCGCCAGTATGGAGTCGTACGAACCTTTTGGCTCTCCACCTTCCGCTACAAAGCCGGATCCCAGATGGGGTCGTGAAGAGGATCCTTTTGCAGCCAGGCAAGCGATGGATTCATACCGACGACGATCTCCTGGTAAGTACAACGCGAGGAAGCGTGGCCTTTTTACCGTGGCCTTATACCTCGCTCAATCTAGCTAACACCAATATCAGCCTCTCAGGATCGTAGACGAACTTCCACGCGTGGTCGATCGCGGTCTCCGATGGGGATCGACCGCTACCAGCCCGGTGATCGAGAGCGTGCCCCGCGCGACGAGTACTATGCGGCCTCTCGAGACCATGCTGCTCGGGATAGAGAAGAGCGCCGTCGTTTACCTTCTCCTATCGGTGGCAACATCGACCGATATGTCCCTGGCCAAGACACCGCCAAGCCCATGTTGCGCGCAAACTTACTCCCTAATCCATTAACTCTCGACTTCCAAGTTGGATTCAATTGGTTTGCTGAGTGGTGGAGAGCCGAACAGGCGATCAAGGAAGAAAAGGAACGTGCTAAACATGGGGGACGACGTCCAACTGATCGTGTGAAGGGCGAGCGTGAGGCGAGAGAAGATCGCGAAAAGGAAAGAGCGCAAATCCAAACTGCCTATGATGCGTATAAAGCCGAACTTCAGATTAAAATGGCGCGTACTTTCGTCCAGCAACACAAATCAGAGGAGTGGTTTAGAGAGCGATACGTTCCAGAGGTCAGGGACCCTATTCGTCAACGTCTGATGCAGTTTAGGACCGGCGCATACCAGCAATGGGCGAATGATATCGACTCTGGAATCTTCGATGAGTTCACATTGGAAGGGATTTACAAGAGCGAAAGCGATGGGGCCGGTGGTATTATCGAAAAGGAAGAAGGTGAAGCAACTGCCGTGGGCGAGACCCTCAGTGTACTCGATCTCGTTCCCGCGCGGGGCGGCGATTTGCGAGACGACTCGTTGCTCCAGCCTGCCCTCCTTATCAAAACACTGGCCCCGAATGTTAGTCGCGACAAGATTGAAGACTTTTGCAAGGAACATCTCGGTGAGGGAGATGGTGGGTTTAAATGGCTGAGTCTGAGCGACCCTAATCCTACTAAGAAATGCCACCGAATGGGCTGGATCATGCTTCATCCTGCCCCTGACGCTCCGTCCATCATTGAAAGAGGTGATGGTAGGGATGAAGAGGGTGAGGAGGGTGAGAATGGTGTGGCGAACGGAAACAGTAGCATCTCCACCGCTGACAAAGCACTGGAAGCGATCAACGAGAAAACCATTCATGACTCTATCCGCGGCGATTTTGTGTGCCACGTTGGTGTCCATGTCCCACCAACGAACCCTAGAAAAAAGGCTCTCTGGGATTTGTTCTCGGCGCCTGAACGTATTGAGAGAGATCTTGAACTCGCCAGACGCGTCGTATTGAAGCTTGACTCGGAACTGGGTACTGGTGAGGGTCTGTCTAAGATCGAGAGCCGAGTCGAGGATCTGCGAAACAAAGGCTTGCTTCAGCCCCCCGTCCCCGCTGTCTCTGGCGGGAAGAAAAAGAAAGATTTCGAGTCAGATGCGGATATGATCCTCTTGGAAGAAGGGGAGGAGCCAGAGGAAGGCGAAGAACAAGATTCCTATGATGAAGAGGTCGACAACGAGGATTTTCTTGTGAAGAAAAAGCAACTTGACTTGATGGTTGAGTACCTACGCCGCGTCTATAACTTCTGCTTTTTTTGTGTTTTTGAGAGTGATTCGATTCACGAGCTGGTACGCAAATGCCCTGGTGGTCATTTACGTCGTCCACGATCGGGTCTGAGTACCCAGGCAAAGGCTGCTGCAAGGGCCAGCGCCCTCGGACAGCCATTCCCCACGAAGAAGAAGGAAGTTTCGGAAGAAGAAGAACAGAATGGGGCGTCACCGGTGGATGAGAAGAAGCAACCTCGCTTCACGTCGAAGAGCGAGCAGCAAATACAACGCGCTTTTAACTGGGTGAAGACATTCGAAGACAAACTTCTTCAAATCCTAGATCCGGAGAATGCGGATTTGAAAAAGCTAGGTGGTAAGCCTATCGAAGAAGCTGTGGAAGAAGAGCTCTCCAAGTTTGTCAAGCAGGAGGACGAGTCGAAATTCCGTTGTAAGGTGCCTGAATGTACAAAACTGTTCAAGGCGCAGCACTTTTGGCGCAAGCATGTGGAAAAACGTCACCCGGAGTGGTTTGCTGATATTCGCAATGATGTGAGTCGGCCCCAACCTCTATTTGGTAAACCTTATACTAACCCCAATTTCAGCTTCTATTGGTGAATGCCTATGTGTTGGACCCCGCACATATATCTCCTTCGAGATCCGATCCCACCAGTAACGGCCACTTCCCTTACTCGTCTAGCCATATGCCAACCGGAACACCTCGTGGATTCAATCTTGCGAACATGCCCTTTGGTTTCGGTGCGGGCAACGGACAGATGCCAGGCGGTGCCTTCCAGGGCATGCCGGGATCTGGAGCTGGCTTCCCTGGATTCATGAACGCCGCCGGCTGGACCAATAATGGGCTACCATTAACCTCCGGGGACCCATCCGCCCTCCATAACCCTGGCGTTGTTCGACGTGGTAACCGCTACGGCGGAAATAGAATGGGACCATACGATCGTCGCGGCAGTCGCTTCGGATCTGGCGGTCCCGGCGTGGGAAGCAACGGTCGACTTAGCCCTGTCCGAATGGGCGGTCTACCCCCGAATACAGGCGCAGCATACATACCCCCCGGTCACCCCGCAGCACTCGCCGCAGGCATTCCCGGTGGATTTGTCCCCGGTGGTGGGCGGTGGGGCGATGCTGGCGGAAGCTCGCAAGCAATGGGCCCCAAAGAGGCAGTCCAGGGACGCAGCTTGAAGAGTTACGAGGATTTAGACGCCGTGGGCGGAGCCGGGAGTGGGGAGTTGAATTACTGATTTCATCGGTCGGGTTTTATTTACTATTTCAGTGTCGTTTATTTTTTACCCTGTTCATCTAAGATGCATTTAAATTTTTCTTTTCGCGGGATTCGTTTCTGATTTTTTATTACTGCCAACGCTTTAGTACCGGGGTGGGGAGTTTTTGCTTGTATCCATATTTGTTATAATCCTATCCTATGTTGCTATCTTTGCATATCATATCTTGCGCACTCCCCTACCTCGCTACATGTTGTTTATTCCCATGGACGCAGCTGAAATAAAATTGATGGATGCATGGATCTTTGCTTTGCTTTCCTTTGCTTTGATTTGCTTTGATTGCTGGCTTGCTCGTTTTCCTCTCCTTTATGTGATTCGATGATAATAAGCAGAAGAGATAATGACAGTTAAGAGAAGAATGAATAACTAGCTAGCTGCATTACAAACTACATCACCTGGTCCTGCTGAGTACGGCCTTTGGAGTTTCGCTGGGGAGTCGAGTTAGTTATATCAAACCACATTATTCTGGCCCTCTGAACAGTTGAGGCTGCCATACGGAGTAAATGATGGCTATCTAGCAAAGCATACCCATTCAAAGCAGTTAGTTTTAGCTATGGCTTTTTGCCAAAAAAAAAAAAAAAAAACCAAAAAAATTCTCCTCGACAGGGAGTCGAACCCTGGTCTCCCGCGCTTCTCAGATTGCCATCATGCAGTGACAAGCGGAAATCATAACCGTTAGACCATCGGGGAGGTGGTTGTGTGTGGAATGGAGGGACATTGACAATACATCGCTATGGATCAAAGGGTCACTATATCATATAACACCCAAGGAAAAAAGTTGCATATCCTCGATAGATAGATACGAGTTACCCATGTTTATTTATACATAACACACACAAACGAAAACGCCAAAGCTCCTAACCCAGTACCTTAAAAAAAACACACAAAATCAATCCATAAAAACAACCCCCTCATCCGCCCCATCCCGCCACTCAACACCGCGTACCTTCCTCACCTTCCTATCGCTGGCGAGGTACATGAGGAGGTAGATGTGCGGGGCGATTTCGCCCCAGGTGTATATTTTTACAGTGAGGGGTGTTGGATCGGTCGGTTCGGTGTTTATATTTGTAGCGGGATGGAGGGGTGATTGTGTGGTGGTGAGGTCGATGATGGAAGGAGGGGTGTCGGTGGCGGTGGCGGTCAAGCGGGCGGGTGAGGATGAGGATGAGGGGTTGGAATCACAAATACACCACACGCCCCAACCGGCGCGCCCATCATGGGCGATGAATTTGGATAAAAAGTCCCAGAAGTCGAAGAAGCATTTCGCTGTCCATGTCCATTGACCGCTGCTGGTGGTGGTACTAGTGGGTTGCGTTTCGTCGCTCGCAGTGGTTGAAATGAAAAGGTTTAGGGCCCAATAGCCGCGTTCTAGTGCGCGTAGGCGCCGCGTTTGGCGGGATGGTTTGAAGACGCGGGATAGTTTTAGTTGGTTGGCGAGCATTTGGAGGGTTGGGGTGATGTGGGTTGTGAATTCGGCTGTTGAGGAGGGGGCTGGTCGGGGTGCGTTGATTTCGAGGGGGAGGGAGGAGAGGCGGGATAGGGTTTCTCTCCGTGGATCTGGGGGAGGGTTTTCTAGAGGGGTATCTTGTTGAGTAGCTGGTTGTGTGGTCTGTGACGGCTCCGATATAAAAGATGTTGGTATCGAGGGGGCCGCACTTATTTCAAGAGGGGAGGAGGATGGTTGCTCTAGCGCCTGCTCTTGTACACTAGCACCTAGATATGGAGTTCCTAGGGGGAGATCTGGTCGAGGAATCGACTGAGAGGTTGTTGGTGGCTCTGATATAGATGATGTTGGGGCGGTTCCCTCGGGTATCGAGGAGGGGATGCACGCTGGGGAAAGAGATAGACGCCGCCGTTTAGACTGTGAACTCTGGTCTAGAGACGGCGATCTGCCAATCTGTATAAACTGAGCTGGATTCCTCAGCGGGCTATTGTCCTTCTCAACGTTCCAACTAGCCTGGAAGGATAATGGGGATTCAGGAACCACGCTGGGTGGGGTTTCAGACGATTGCGAGCTGGAAATAGTTTCCTGCGGTTTTGATGAACGGGGGTCCGGAGTTATAGGAGGAATAAGAAAGCTCGAAAATGTATTATCAGCAGCAGCGCTGGCATCGTTCTGAGTGAAGGACTTCTGTATAACGCTGTCGTTCGGAGCATCCAGGATACCAAATATAGTATCGCCAAAACTCGGACCCCACGTCGATGGCAGGGGCGTGCTCTTCTGTGCGGAAAGCAAATAAGGCTGGAAACTTGTCTCCGAAGTGTTCAACAGACTGGTTGGGTCCTCTGAATAGATCCCACTTTCGTGCCGTGGTGTTGATACAGCAGCATTTTGTGGTGCTTCGGACGGCTCATCTATGGCGGCCTCACCGTTCAGAGGACCAGGGTATATACAGACTCTCGACACAGGCTCAAAATCGAGGTATGCATCTGCATGCGCGCGGTAAGTTGCATCGTCCTTCGTAGTCCCCGGAGCAGAGACATGGACCAATATCTCCACGTTTTCCGCCATACGAACTTGAATGTATCATGGAGTGAGAAGTTCTTGAAAAAATGTTGATATTATAGCCAGACGTGACTTAGGAATAGTAGGCATCGTCATCAGCCTTTGGTTTCCATTTATTGAGGCTCCTTTGCGCCGGGGTTGGAATTTGATGATGAAATGATTGGAATGTTGAGGCTAAAGCTTAATCATCCAGTGAGGTTCAGAATTGCCTATTTTGGAAAACGCGAGTTTTTCCTTTCGTGACAACTCTAGACAACAACAACAGTCCTACATCACTTCAATAAAGGGCGGAATATTTACGCAATTATTTCACCACTCTGCTCTGGCGAGTTCACGCATTTATCCAGGGCCACCTAATGGAATGAGAAGAGAAGCTTCAATGTTACTACTGGCGTATGATAGGCTCGCACCTCCGGTTATCTATGGCTGGAATTGTGACGAACCACAGACTGAAACGGATATCAATATGAAAACGCCTTACATGATCGGAATAAAAGCATCCAAGGGACTACCAGAACTACGAGTGCTCTCACTCTCTTCCCATTGCCTTTTCAATTGCCTCAAGACCAGCCATGACCTTCTCATCGCAGAACCGCCTCCCGACAAGTTGCAAATTAACAGGCGCATTTGCATATCTCTCTGGTCCGGTATAGAGCTCATGGTTGAATCTATCCTTCTCGTTTCGCGGCTTATAGCTCTCATCGCGGACATCTACGGCCGGATCAACGGTTGTGACGGGGAAGACTACGCCAGGATAGTTGAGCAGATTCCACTGGGAGGTGTAAGGCCAGTAACGCGCTTGCTCGTGCGGTGCAGCACAGCCGGGGTGGGCGGGACAGAGGATCAAATCGACCTCTCCGGTCGGCGAGGTGGCTGTTGATGACCAGTGTTTGGCATACGATTCGCGGTAGCTTTCACGTTCCGAGCAGAGCTGCGGGCTTTTGTCAGCAGTTGTGGGTGAAAAGAGGGGAAAGGTTGCGTACTTTAAAGAATTCTTGCATGGTATGGTCTTTACAATTAGGGTTCTCGCTAATAATGAATTTGGTCAATGGTAGGGCTGGTTCGCCAGACGCCTCCAAACTACCAAGGGCAGTTTTGCCCCCATCGGGGAAATACAGTGCAGAGGTGATATCCCATCCCTTCGCATGATCAAGCGGTACCCAATCAACAACCTCCATACCAGCTTTGCGGCATGCATCGGCAACCTCCCTAAGCGCACGGAGTATAGGTGGATGTGGTTTGACAACACCGTCATCCCATTCAATGGCAATCTTCAACGGCTTCGTCAACTTGACTGGAGTCCATGGAATAGGGACCAACGATGGGTCAATCCGCCAGGGCTCCGTAGCCAAAACTACTTCCATGAGCAAATTGATGGTTTCTCGGCTACGGCATAAGGGACCGTACGTCCCCACGATAGCATCATTTCCGCCGAAACAGGTTGTCATCCCTTTAAGTGGGATCCGGTGACAGGTGGGTTTAAACCCATATATGCCAGTGAAACTGGCGGGACCGCGAACACTACCTCCAATATCGCCACCAATCCCCTTTGACTGGTTAGTCGCGCCCCTTGGTATTATGGAATCGCGAATAACAAATCCCAAGTTGTTCTTTTAGAAAGGGGAATACTCACCAAAACACTTCCTCCTATGGCTACCAGAGCTCCCTCACCACCACTACTACCTCCCGAGCTAAGATCGCGGTTGGATGGGTTTACAGTCCGACCGTATATATTGCTCGAGCACTCAAGATGCATCAGAAGCTGAGGGCCCGTCGTCCGAACATAAAAGACACAACCGGCATCGTAAAGCGTGTCATTCAGGGTGCTAGTATCCGAAGGATGGTCGACCCAGTCGACACATGAGGCATTACATTTTTTGCCCTTCATTCCATGGTGCTCCTTGATCGAAATAGGCAGGCCATGGAGCGGACCAACGGGCTTTGGGAGAGAATCAAGATATTTGGCTCGCTCAATAGCATCATCCCACATGAGCTCAGTAACGCAGTTTACCTAGGTAGCCAAACCCAGCTCCCATCAGCAAATGACATCACATTTAAGCCGGGACGAAAAGACATGAACGAACCGCATATTGGGCAACAGCCGCTCGACGGAGGAATGCTCTCGTCAACTCCTCAGACGTGACTTCTTTGTTGCGCAGCATGCGGAGGAGCGCAATTGCATCGTAATTCTCGGTCAATTCATATTCGCGGGCGGTGAGGAGCTGCTTCGGTAGGTCTTTGGAGCTCAATGGCAAGGGATCGGGTAAGGGAGCGAGGGGAGGGTCGACTTTTGCGAGAGTCGCATCGCGATAATCGCGAACCGCCTGCGCACGCTCTTCCCATGGTTCAGTGGCCATCGCGATATGATAAGTTTTTACAAAGGGCGGAATCAATTATTAGCAAGACAGGAGGCTGGACGTGCTGGTAAATATCGAGGACAGAGATAGGAGACAAAACATCGCAGGGCACCAGACGGTCATTATTAAATGGTATGGTAGACAAGCCGTCTGCAACTTCCCCCTCACTCGCCAAAGCGGTTATCGGTCTGCCCTTTCCTCCGGCTATCAGGACGATAGAGAGATAAACCCCTCATTTTGCAATGGAGTTTGGTCCAGTGTCACGATAGGTGGGCATATCAGTGTGCCATCGCATGTTAAACTCGGTTTAGCTCTTGATTCGGCAAAGTTGACGCTGTGAACCAGCAGGAGAAGACGTGACTGGCTGGCGCAACTTGGTTGGGCGCGATAGTTCAAAAATGGGCTGCTTCTTCCCCCACCTTTGACGCCTTGGAAGTGGTTAAAAGGAGGAAGTCCGTTTGGCAGGTAAACCAGATATTTTACCAAGCATCCGGCTTAAATAGTAAGGAATAGCTTGCCATAATGCTCTCAACTTGAGCATATGTCCTGCTCGGTATTCCTCCGGCTCTTGTCATGTTAGCCGACCCGATCATAGTGGACATCCGGCAAGCTCCAGCAGCTCAATACGGGCTGCTGCTGCTCATTGTACTGTCAGTCACCAGTCTCCTATGCATGCCCATAACCAAAGTTGAAGCGGTCGAACTTCTCACGGCTATCGGCTAGGAGACGAATGACTGCTTGCATATGGAGGGGCCGGCAGTGCAATGATCTGGTCTGCACGCGCCAATTTGGTTAACTTTTAACTAATTAGTTAGGAGCTAGTTAACTTAGTTCGCTCGTCAGTCCCGGGGCTGTAGGCCGGATTAACCAGTTAGTTAGTTAGATAAGATACGCAATACGCTCCGTACCTTGTTATCAGCCATGGACGCCTCTTTGCGGAGTATTATGAGTGACTGGTCATCATTCAGGCAACAATCCTTTCACTATCGTACACATTTTGTATACATCATAGTCACAGTCACAGTATCGGTGAATAGATACACTAGGAATTTAGAACGGGGCTTTTAACTTTTCGGCAGGGCATGAACCCAGAGGACCTACAAGTTACGCCACGATGACGACAAAGCATCTGCTAAATAGGGCAGATAGAGTCCCATAGTTACTAGTCTCCTGGACTTCATCCAGCTGGAAACACCAAAGATCAAGAGGGATCCACCACCACTCGTCCTGATATGATGCCAGATCAAGAGTGTCAGCACACGAGCTTCTTGGGCCACAACTGTGACCGTCCTGGTTGGTTTCTACTCATCATCATGGTAATCTTCCATTTCCCGACTACCAACTAACCAATACTAAATAACAGGTTTCAACTACGCATGCGATGGCCCGTTGATGGGCGAGTGGCCCACTACTCATGGAAAGCGGATCCGCCACCTGCAGCAGATCAAGGAGGCACAAATAATGTGCCCGATGCAGGACGAAAACCTCGACGCGGCCATAGCTTACCACCAGCAGTATTCCGCTGAAGATCAATGCGAAGACACGGTAGTCTGGCTCCAGCATGGAGATCAAGTGGCGAACTTCAAGGCCCTTGATTTTCGCTGTTTAAAGTGGGTGGAAGTACGTTGTAACTGACCTTCTCTTCTTTGAATTAATGATTTAAATGGACTAACTACGATTCAGGGATGTTTCAACGCATACTCTACATAGCTCGGTGTCAGGAGAATAAGTGACCGCCACACTAATAAGCTGAACCTTCTGTGGTCGAGCATTCGGAAATCCAGCCACCTAGTTAACGAGCAGGTGGAAATTATCAACGAGTGGATCAAACTCGAGTTGATCCCGAAGACGTATCTCGGCCGTTAGTGGCCCGCTGACTACGATTCAAACGGAGTCCTACGTACCGCTAGAGAAGGATTTCCCTTCAATCCGGAGGCTCGCAAAGCGTACCCAGAATTCCGCACATACACATACCTTGGCAGGGCCACTGCCGATGCGCCAGGACCATTTCACGAGGAGTATGTCGACCGCATGCGGCGTGCAGAGGCTATAGCGCGTGAATATAAGCACGACTCGGAGCGCCTCATTAAACAACTACAGGACCAAATCGCCAGCAAAGGGAGCATGAAGGACGCAGAGGCATAAACGATGGAAGCCCATATCCTATATTCTGCGGGACACACCGGAGTCTGAAGTAGGACATAGCCACAGTATCAAAAGAGATGGATGCATGTACAGCCCCAGTCGCGGATCTCCCGCCGTCACGGTGCATACATGAGTGTAACTATGCATTCACCCAAATATATTTAATACTACCAAATACCTTTTATCTCAAAACTAGGAGGGGTAAGATCCCAGGGGCGTCCAGTTAGTGTACCACCCCTTCTTGCTCTGGGCGGTGATTCGTCCCCCGGACCTGCGCGGTGTGGCTGATGGATGGGGTGCGTCATTGTGTGGAAAGGGATTCGTCCTAGCGGATGAGGCAAAGGATAAGTGGCCGGGTTGATTAGATACAAGTGGAGTTCAAAGAAAGGGGGGTTTATCCTTGGGGCGGAAAGCGGGGTTTGTTTGCAGAGAGATCAGGGCAGGGATTAGGGTCTATTCTAGTTAACAAGTAGCCAGACCCCTCAGCAATACTTGGGGTCATTGGGGAAGTTGAGGGGTAAATGAATAACATCATGGTGGGTGGGATAACTAATCTATGAAGATGGAACAATAAAACCATGTTGAACTTGGGATTTAAACTGATATGGGTCTTGAATACTCCGTAGAGTAGAACTTATTGAAGTATGCTTATCCCAGCTGTTGTCGCAGACGTTCTTTTTGTTGGTGCCGCATAGTACGCCTGATACCCCCGACCGAACATCCATATTGAAGGTTTCCCACACTTCACCACAGACTCTGGTAAAAGAAAGAGAAGCAAAGGGATAAAAGGCTATCAAGCTTGTTGTTCCAGGTTGTTTGTTCAGCATGCTGCATCAGTCGTCCCCAAGTCTTGGTAGTTATCCTTGATTTGATACTAGTGATGTGTAACTAGTCTGGCAACGGTGTGGAAACCTAATCCCAGGTTGGCAGGTAAATAATGAGATTGACTTCCCCTTCGGGTCATGAGTTGCCGGATAGAGAACATTCTAGCCCTTGGCATAGCTGGCTCGGGAATGGCCCCTTCTGAGAGCTCTCAGAATGTGGGGGCCAACGGTTATTTTGTCCTTGGCGGCTTGCGGCATTCAGTCGATCAAGCCAATCCGGGGTGGCAGGTTTTCCTTGTCTGTTCTGAGGGCGCAAATACTATGGAAACGTTGGCTGTTTCTGAACTCTCCTTGGGTTTGAACGTGGCAGCTTCCAACAACCCTGCTTGAATTCGAGAATACTTGCATGTTGATAATGGCGTGAGCTGATGAGGCGCAGTCGAAGGATATGAACCGATTTAACCTTAATCTGGGCTGATCTGTGACAAAATGTTGTGCAAAATGGCCACAGCTGTAGCCTGTCAGGAAGATGCTTGATCGTCCGGCGCCAAGATGGTCATCCCATTGCACCCAAACTGCTGGACTAAACCAAGCATGAAATAACGCCTGTGGCTAAGACCTTAGCAGCACCGATCCAGAACCGGGTGTGTCTGAGAGATGGACCATTGGAACACTGTCAGGCTCTTTCTCGCCTGGGTATCAATTTTCAAAGTGCTATGGGAAGGGTTATGTCGCTGCACTGCCCACCATGGCTTTAGCCTAGAACTCCAAATCCTGTCTGCATTCCCCTCACGCCTCATAAGGGAATGCAGGTGTGATCAGATTTTGGCCCCGTTGTCCGGAGAAGACATGGCATTTATCGCCGAGACTTACACGCACTGCGCCGAAGCGTTCGGCATAAATAGCAACACGCTGCCTTGTCTAGCTGTGGCACAGTCATAAAACCTGGCAAACACGCAAACCAATACGCAACAGATCGAGTGCGAACTTCGAAGTGAGCACAGCCAGGGGAGAACAGAAACAGATCGTTGGTTGCATCTTATTAGTTAGGGCAAGATAGCCCCGTGACCGCCTGAGGCGCTGATTACTCAGCAACAAGCAGGAACGACGGTTTATATGCGACATCGTTCAGACATTTTCAGCTTCATCTTCCATTCTTCAATCCCCTCGCGCCGTGTGCTTCCCGTTTGATTCTCCGATCTCTGCACTGTCAATCAATTCCCCGCTGTGACACTGCTCATCCATCGCATCCCGTTTGCTCCCGGTCAAAATTTAAGCTCCAGGTGTACACTGGCGGTAGACTCCACCACTCATCCACAGTTATCAATCGTGGGCGTGCCGGCTCCCATATATCTCTATCCCGTACCGTCCAATTCGCCTGTCACCAGAAAACCCTATTTAGGAGTTTATGATGGCATCTCTTGGACCGCACGGCGGTCTCAGTGACCCTGGCGAGAGGAATGGTAACTCAGGCGCCAACTATGGTATGTCAAGAAACGCTATTATCTTTCTTCCTATGGATTTCCTCTATTATCTTTAGAGTCTGTTTTCCAGAACCGTCGCATTATCCGCTATCACACTATGACGGGCGCGCGTTATTCGTTGGGTTCAATCCCGTGCGTCCTATCTTGAAGCAACTTCCATTCCCAAGAGGCCTTGCTGGCCGATTCACGGATTTATCCTCCTGTTCTATGTCTATTTTTCTTTAAATTCCTCCATAGTTTCCATAGGTTCCAAGCTTTTGGTATTTCGACATTACAGGGGACGTTAATTGTTGCCTGTTTTCGACTTGGGTTAGATTTATACCGCTTGGCTTTATCAGACGCTTACTTTTTGCGCTTTCGTTTCCTCCATGGAGGGCCAATTGGATGAGGAGGAAGAGCACCCCTCTGTCTATTGGATGGCGCGTGGCTGCTTCTCCTCCTCTCCTAATAGCTCTCCATTAGAGGCAGAACGAATAGCGTGGTATACCAGATACCCAGCGTACTCTCACGAAAAGCCCGTCGTTAATGAGCATGTCTTTCTTAAAAAACTTGGGCGGCGCTCAGAAAAAACCCACTCGAGGTATTTTCATTGCTCTTCATCTCGATGGTGATAGTCCTAATGCATGCAATAGAAGGGCAACAACCCAAACGAAGAGGTCCCAAGCCAGATAGCAAACCTGCACAGACACGGCGTCAGGAGCTCAACAGGCAAGCTCAAAGGTAAGCCATAAGTTCTAACAACCATATCTATCCGGCCCGGTGACTGATTTGATACAGAACCCATCGAGAGCGGAAAGAGCAGTACATAAGAGCATTAGAGACAGAGATAGCTCGATTAAGGGAATCATACAGCAATGACGTATCAGCAAGCAATATGTCATTACAACAGCAAAAACGGATATTACAGGAACAAAAGGAGGAGAATGTGGTTTTGCGAGAGCTGCTTGCTGCCCATGGTATCCAATTTGAAGCTGAACTTGAACGACGGAAAGCTCTTCGTACTGGCAGCCACCACGCGCATGCGAATTCATTCAGCGGCAGTAATTCCCACTCCCATTCGCACTCACAGTCCCACTCGAATACGCACTCTCACTCGCAGTCCCACGGGTTGATAGGGGGTGGGAATTTTCTTACCACACCCCCGACTACAGTATCTGCCCTAAGCCCCGGTACGGGATCGGACTATACAGACAACGGGAAAATGTATTCATATTCAGGATCACATGGTCACCAACTCGAACAGCCTGGGGTTCTGGCGGAATCGAACCAATTTGGTAATGATAGTACTGCTATTGGGGATATGCCAGGCGTATTTGAAACGGATCCCCAGTTGGGTATCGACTTCATTCTCAAGTAAGTAGACTCCGTCCAGTCACTCATCTCATACCTTGGCATTCTAACATGCATGCGCAGACTAGAAGACTCTTGTCGCAACCACTTGGAATACGTCTGCAAGCGGGCTGCAGACGATGTCGAGAACGAAACCATTTCCGGCCACGCCCTGATGGCGTCGTGTCCACCACCAACCCAAATGGTCGCCGCAGACCCAGGCCAAATATACCCAACCCAAGCGAATGACCTGCCTCACGCGAATTTGGCGACCCTCTTAAATCTCAGTCGTCAGCTAGTTACCGAAGGCCAGATAACGCCGATAATGGCACTGCAGTATCTGAAGAGCCACGACATGTATCCGTCGCTTACCAGAGAGGACGTCCGACACATGATGGACGATTTAAATGGGAAGATTCGCTGTTACGGATTCGGAGCGGTGATAGAAGATTTTGAGTTTATGGACTCGTTCAGCAGTGTCCTTGCGAGTAAGATGGACTCGATTATGGATCTGGGCGATGACATGAAAGCCCTGCCGCCGACACCGAATCAGCGGGGAGTGGACGATCTGATGTATTCTTGAGACAGACCTGCGTTGTCCTGGGCCGGTACTCTCTTTCATTCTCTAACATATGCTTCATTTTACGCTCGTTTTAGCTTCTCGGTTTACTTCGCGACGATATCCATTGCTGTCATTTCAAATTTGTGTATTATCTATGACTATTTTCCCAGTATGTATTTTAAATAGCGTAATATTACACATCTGATACACGACTATAAATACGCCTTACATAATCACGCCAAGACTTGCACCCACATGAGGAAATCTCAAAGAAAAAAACCGAAATTCAACGACGACGACGACAAACCTCACCTCTCTCCACGCTTTTGCACACCACGACTCGGAAGCACAGGATCCAGCCAATATGGCTCCTATTTCGATCGCAGACATCGTTTCCGCCCTCCCCTCGGAGGACTCCTGGGGCCCCCCCGTCACCTCCGATACCACTCTGGATGGCGTCCCATACGCCCCATTCTCCAAGGGCGATAAACTAGGCCGCATGGCCGACTGGACCACAGAGGGCAAGGATGGACGGGATGGACGGGGTGGCAGACAGGCATATAACCGTCTTTACAGAGGTGGGTAGTGAATATTAGCGTGGCCTAGAGTTTCGAGCCGTTTTGCTAACATATGGCAATGAGCAGACCAACAAGTATACGGCGCTGGAACAAGCAGCCTTTTCGCCGTGCAGGTCGCCGAAGACGAATCCTCCTTCTCCGTTGTCGATAACACCAGATCCTCTACCAAGACCCGCGGTTTTGGCCGTGGTGGAGGAACCATCTTCCGTGGCCGCGGCCAGCGGGGCGGTATGGGACAGCGTGGACGTGGCGGATTCCAGAGAGTTGGCGCAGGACGGGCTGGCCAGCCTGGAGGAGACCGATACTACGACAACCGGGGAGGTCGGGGTGGTCGGGGCGGCCGCCGCTTCGGATGGAGAGATTATGACAAGCCCCAGCGGAACCGCGACAGCTCGGTGCACATCCGCACGGAGTGGAATATGCGCGAGGAAGTTGACTTCACCCGTCTTTCCAAGCTCAACCTCGAGACCCCCGATGGCGAGGACATCGACAACTACGGATTCCTGTACTACTATGACCGCGCATACGATAAGCCTCCTGTGCGGAACACGGAGCGCAAACTGCAGTCCCTCGATCGTGCGGCCTACAACGTCACCACGACTGCTGATCCAGTTATCCAAGAGCTGGCTGAGAAGGACGAGGCCACCGTTTTCGCCACTGCTGATATCCTCTCCATGCTCATGTGCGCACCCCGCAGTGTATACTCGTGGGACATCGTGATCGTCCAGCAGGGCAACAAGATCTACTTTGACAAGCGGGACAACGCGTCCATCGACATGGTGACCGTCAACGAGAACGCAGCCGACGCGCCCCTCGAAGCCTCCGAAGCTGGAGCCACCAAACAAGACCCCATCAACACACCCGGCGCCCTCGCCATCGAAGCCACCGTCATCAACCACAACTTCGCCCTGCAGACGGTGATCGAATCCGACACCTCCAAGGTGGAGTTTGCCCACAACAACCCCTTCTACAACCCATCCGAGGAAACCGAACCTCTGGCCTCCAAGGGCTACAAATACCGCCGCTTCGACCTCTCGCTCGAGAAGGACGAAGAACCCCTCCACCTCATCGTGCGCACAGAAGTCGACGCCGTCGTCAAGAACAACATCAGCGGCGACGACCAGCAGCTAACCATCAAGGCGCTGAACGAGTTCGACCACAAGGCCCAGGGCGCCGGCGGCGCGCTGGACTGGCGCACCAAGCTGGCCTCGCAGCGCGGCGCCGTCGTCGCCACCGAAATGAAGAATAACAGCTGCAAGCTGGCACGCTGGGCCACACAAGCCATCCTTGCCAAGGCGGACATGATGAAGCTCGGCTTCGTGTCGCGCGCGAACCCGAAATCGGCCGCCGCGCACATCATCCTTGGCGTTGTCGGGTACAAGCCGCGCGAGTTCGCGGCGCAGATGAACCTGAACCTGTCGAACGGGTGGGGTATCGTGCGGACGGTTGTGGATCTGATCAAGGGGCTGTCGCATGAGGATGAGGAGGAAGGCGAGGGCGATGTGCGCAAGTTTGTCCTCGTTAAGGACCCGAATAAGCCTGTCATTCGCCTTTACCAGGTGCCTGCGAATACGTTTGAGGAGGATGAGGATGCGGGTGTTGAGGCGGTGAAGGAGGAGGGGGAAGAGGATGAGGAGTAGATTTTCGCTTCCTTCTTTTCTTTTTGTTTTGCATTTTTGTTTGAGCTTTTCATTTTGAGATGATAATGTTACCTTTCCTTTTTTTTTTTTGTTTTCCATGCTCCAAAATGCCAATTGTTTATTGAAACGCCCCATACCATATCATATCGCCACGCCACGCCATGCCAATCCATCCATTCATACCTTACTTAACATGCAAGTTGCGGAAATCCATCCCAAAGCAAGCCGCAGATTAGAAAAATCAAAACAGAACGAAATTGATTAACTGCTACCGGAATAACAACTTCGTTTTAATCGCCAACGGAATGGACCCTTCTCCACTCTTACCCCACCCCTAATCTAGACGTAATAATCTTCTCTATCCCATTTCTCCCTTGGCAGGATAGGTAGTGATAACGAATCGCAGAATACCTATGATAGAAATCAGCGTGCGTGACATCGTGACCATGCCGTGCCCTGGCCAACATCCATTAGATAGGAGATATATATATGTTGAGTATAGATGGGTGTATTTTGCAACTAACTACATTACAATCCAATGAACCATACCAGAAAATGAGACTAGACTGATGAGAGCAAAAGGAAGAAAGCCTTCAGACTCTGCTTGCTTAGTGAATGAATAAGTAGTTAAAATAAAGCCAAAACAAGAGCAGGGCAAGAGCAACAATGGAAAACTCGCTATTTAGCTACATGCATTGCATACATAATGTCACAATCACTGGCAAGATCCTGCCATACACTCATCCATAGATAAATAGATTATCAACATTCATAAAATAAATAAACAAGAAATTTAACTAATTAGTTAATAAAAATTAGAAAGGACAAAAAGGACAAAAAACACACAAACCTAGCTAGCTAACTTGAGAGATAGAGAAAAAAAAATCCCAATCGATCCCACTCCATCCCAAGTCATCCATCCCATCCCATCCCATCCCATCCCTATGTATATACATCCATCCATCCATATCCAACGCAACAAAACAAAAACACAACAAAAAAAAAACACACATAACAAACAATAAAATTCATCACATTATATCGTAGCACATATCATAAACGCATTGCATCACATCGCATATCATCACAAAAGACACCCAACCCCTTTCACACAAAAAACATGATCAAATCAAATCATGACCGATGAATCCACCCCAGCCCCCTGAGTCTTCTCTCCCGACTCTTCTCGCGGCGTTTATCCCTTTCTGTTGCGCGGGGGGTGATTTCTGCCTCCTCTTCCTCAGTATGTAGTGGTGGTGCTGGTGTTGGGGCTAGTAAAGCGGTTGGGTCATGGTGGTTGGTGGGTAGCGGGCGGGGAGTGGCTTCCGCGTCGGTATCTGTGTCGGTGGTGGGGCGGGTGGACGGGATGGTTGGGTCGTGGGTGCTTGTCGTCGTCGTGGCGGTGGTGCCGGGGGGCGGGGGAGTCGTGGTGATTGTGACAGGGGTAGAGGATGGGGGTGTAGTTGAACCAAGACCCATGTTTGTACTCTCGCCATAACGGGAGGTTGCTTGGTCCGGTTGGGCTTGTGTCTGTAGCTGCGGTAGCTCCCCCGCTTGCACTAGAGATTGCATATCTGGCGGCGAAGCCACAAGCCCCGCTCCAGGCACAATGGGGTCAGTAGGCGTGCACAAGTCCTCTTTCTCCCTATCCTCCGGCAGCGTCTCCAGGCCCTCGTCCGCAATCTTCAACGCACCCAGCCCCTCTTCAACGCGCTCGAAACTCGGTCCCGGAACACCAACCAACGGTGTTGCGGCCGGCACATCACCCTTTCCCACCACAGCCGTACCAATCGGCTCAGCATCCTCCAACACTTCTCCACCCCCACTAACCACACTGCCCCGACTATTCGTGCGCATCATTTCAGTCCCGAGCTTCGACCCCGACCTTGTCGTCTTCCCCTTGGGTGCCTGCGGGCTCCTCGTCCGATTCTGGCACGCATGGTGTCCTAACTCTTCATCCTCGTCATCGCCCGACTCCGCCGCGCCTTCATAGCGCCTTCGTTCCTGTGATTCCCGCTTCGCGCGAATCCCTTCAACGGACGGCTGGCTGCGCGGGGTGCGCATGCTCGATACTGAAACGGCTGGCGGTGCGGATGTTGCCTGTAACAGACTAGGCATGGGCATAGACGCGGACATGGGCGGGGACGAGGACATGGATGGATCGAGTCCCACAGAACGCGGTATCGGTTCATCGGAGATGCCTAGACCGCTAGCAGAGTTCGGATTTGCCCAGTCGTCTGTGGCCTGGCGACTAACAATGACGGGTAATTCTTCGGGCTTGATGGAGTCGATGTCGCCAAAGTAGCTGCTCCCGACGGAATCTGCACGGCTGGAGCCGCGATAGGAGCTAGCAGCAATGGGCACGAAGCCGGAGGATGCGGAACTGGGGCTGTCTTCTGCTTGGCCGGATGGTTGGCGGACGGCAGACCCGGGGATTAGATGGCCAGGGCTGATAAGAAGGTCCTTTGGTGGGGGTTTCCATTGGCAGAATTTGCAGAGCGCTTCGGTAAGCTTGGGGAGGGTTGGTGGTTTTTCAATCAGGGCGTCGAAGTGGTGTGTTTCGGGCAGGTCTTTTAGATAGCCGGTGACAGCGATGATAGGGGTGTGCGTATTAACACTCTTGGTATCCCGGATCATGCGCGCCACGTCAGCCCCGTTAAGCTGTGGCAGTTTGAATTCCATCATAATAATGTCAAACTGCACCTCGCTCAAGGCGTAGCGCATTGCCTCCGACCCATTAACAGCGGTAATCGTGCGACAGCGCAACTTCTCAAGCAGTCTCTCCATAACAAGTTTCGAAACCGGGTGGTCTTCACAGATTAGAACATCCAACGGACGGAAATAAGGGCCCTCAACCAGATTAATCTGCGACAGACGTCGGGAACTCTGTCGTCGTCTCTGCACCTTGAGCAGCGCCTTTGCCTTTGTCCGCGGATCTTCATTATCAGACGACGACGGGGAGATATCGAACAACTGACTCCGTCGTTTATGGTGTCCAGGGACAAACGGCTCTTTATACGCTGCACTCTCGCTATCCTGGGACCCGACCGTCTGCGATCTCGATCGAGAAGTTGGCGCACTGGTCTGTCGCTGGCTCGAGGTGGAACCCGACTTCTCAGGCGATGGCGTCGGAGGTATCGTATGCTTAATGGGCGACGACGCCGCAGAAGTAGGCAGCTTGAAATTCGTCGACAACCTTGGTGGTTCCGGGTAACTCCCTGGCTGCAGAGAGCCGCTCGACTGATGGGAGAAGGTCGAGGAGGAACCTGACGTCTTCCTCCTCTCGTGATTCTGGCCGGTACTAAACTGGACCAGCAACGGTGACGACGGCTGCGACGGCCTACTCGGCGAAGAATTTGCCTGTGAAAGACTGGACGGCGACCCAGGGCGGTTAGATGCCTTATTCTGCGACAGTGTACGTTGCAGTGGCATCGGTAGCAGGGGACTGCCCTCGAGAGATGGACTGGCGCTGGACACGGCTGTATTTCCGGGAACCTGCCTCTGCTGAGCCTGCATTGCTTCCAGACGCAGCTTCTGAATGACGTCCTTGTTCGCGCGTTCTAGGACGGGTAAATTCTTAAAATTGAAGTTGCCAAAATCATCCGCCAGCATCGGTTCGGAAAGTCGTCTGCTGCGCGTGTCGCGGACATGGGGTGGGATGTGAAGTGGCATCAGGCCGCGTTTGAGGGAGTTAACCTGCGACCGAACTTTGTACAATGCATCATGCGGTCGATCCGGGTACTCTCCTCCCGAAGGTGGTGGGGAGAGTTGATCCTCCAACTCCTCCGTAAAGGATGTCAGCGAAGCCCCTCTCGCATCGAAATACTCAGTATCCTCTGGGTTCTCAGGAGCAGGGACAAACTGCGCCTCATCCTCTAGCAGCGTAGCCCAATTCACATCTGCAAACCAAGGGTGGGCGCGAACTTCAGCACCACCGTTGGGATATTTCTCCAAAACATTCGAACCCAGCCGCTCCTCAGGATTTATCGTCATAAGCTTATTCATCAAATCTTTAGCTTCCGGAGTGACCAGTTCATCTGCTTCCTCCGGCCAATTGATTCGTCGGTGAAGGATGTTCTCGAAAACCTCATCAGGCGTCTGCGCGTTGAACGGCGGGTATCCATAAAGGAATTCAAACAGGATACATCCAAGAGACCACCAATCGCTCATCTCATCCTGACCAACGCCATTAATAGTTTCGGGAGCGAGGTAATCCGGCGTCCCAACGAAACACCTATTATGATCCTCTGGATCAAAAAGCGCCATTGGAGGTGGCATCATAGATTGCTGCGGTGGCGTGCTATGCTGGCCAGAAGCAGATGTTTGGTGGCTTATCGCCGGCCCCAGCGGGAACAAATGAGGTGAATCGCTTCCTTCACTCTGTGTTTCCTCCTCAATAGCCCGACCCTGCTGCTGCGCAGGCTGCTGTTGGAACGACAACGGATACGGCGTATCACCGACATCATACAATGAGAAGCCCCTGAACATTCCAGTTAAACTGTCGCTCCCGCCACTATCACTCCGGTACCCAGACGCCCTTCTCGATGTCTCCCGATTCAGCGAGGGTTCCCTATTGAGACTGAAATACGATGGCTGATTGACTAGACTGGGAACCTCAGGCGTCATCGACGGCGTAGAATTCGGCGACTGCGTAGCTGGAAAATCAAACGACGCCGAACGGGAAGAGGCCAACGACGCAGTACGGGTAAACGGACCCTGCTTGAGCAAATCGGGCGCAGACTCATTTGGATTCTTGAGAATTCGCTTCTGTCGACCGACGAGACCCATTCGCGAAAGACCAAAGTCTGTAAGTTTGAGATGACCCTTTTGGTCAATGAGGAGGTTATCTGGTTTTAGATCTCGGTGCACAATGCCGCGTTCATGCAAATGCTCGATGCCCAGAACGACTTCGGCAACATACTTCTTCGCCCAGTCCTCCGTCAAGCCGCCGAGGACCTTGACCAGCGACGCGCAATCGCCGCCGTTAAGGTATTCCATGACAAGATAAAGGTAATCTTTGCTCGAGAAGGTCCAGTAAAGTTTTGCGACAAAGTCACTTTCTCCCTGCCACATCATGATCGCCCTTTCAGCCTTGACATTTGTAACTTGGTTCTTGACAACCATGTCGGCTTTCTTCAATACCTTTATTGCAAAGTATTCTGCCGTTGATTTCTTCTTGGATAGGTAAACGCTGCCAAATGCGCCTTTACTAATAGGTTTGATGATCTCAAAATCTTTAATAGACGGGGCAACGGCGCGTGGTGGAGGTGCATGGCTAACCGAAGAAAGGTGAGGTGAAATCGGCGCTTTCCCAATTTCAGGAGAGGTAGCAGACGACAGTCTGCGATGATGATGGTGATGAGCTTGCGGTGGCGGATAATATTGCGGCAGGCCATGAGAGGCAAGGTCAGAATTACTAAGTAGAGGAGAAGTTATGGGCGATGGCAGACTTTCCCCAAGAGATAATCGCGGTTTAGATAGACGGAGGGGAGAATGGGGAGCAGTGCGGGCGGGCGATTCCCTTCGTGGAGAAACGGACAAGCCAGGTAAAATAAGGCTTTGGCGTTTCCTGTCCTTTGAGCTTGTGGCACGGCTGAGTCCGCGTTCCGAGGAAGGAGACTCTGTTCTTCGTGCTACAGAGATAGCAGAGGATATGATACTACTATCGCTATCCCCCGCGTCACTTTCAGCAAGCAACGATCCTCGTTTTGAGGGCTGCGAGTGGCTCAACAAGCCGCCAACACTCCTATGAGATCGGGGGGTAGGACACTCCATTGGACTGCTAGAACGAGTCGAAACAGCAACCGACGACGGCTGTCTGTCCGACGAGGGAGCCAGTGAGGGATCCGAACTGACCCGCAGCCCAGCAGTTATCCCCGACATCGTCGACTGAGGTCGACTCGGCACAGAGTCTGGAATACTAGACTGGGGGTATGACTCTTCCGTCCCCTCCTGCTCGTCTCCGTTGACACTTGAGCTAGAACCAGACGAATCGCTCAATTCACCGGCAGCAATGCGTTCGGCCTTTCTCATAGCGGCAGAAATACACTCCTCAACCAGGACCGTAAACTCAACACGGATCCGTTCAGCATACTCCACAATCTGTCGATGGCGGAACACGGCATCTACTTTTGCTCGAGCAAAACGCTCGGTATCAGCGGATAGTGCGGCGAGACCCTGCTCCTGATCCAGTGTATGGCTGCTGGGAGACTGCCACTGTAGAACCTGGGAGATCCTGGATTCCGACTGTGGCGACTGGGTTCGAAGTTCTTCCCCCGCCTCGGTTCTTTCTTCTTTCAGGGCGGGCGTGTTGATTTCCAGGGCGGTATCGCAGAGGTCTAGGATCAGTTCCACAATGCGAGCGAGGGGTCTTCGGACGGCAAACGAACGGGCACGGGCATGTCCCAGGCCAGATGTCGATGGGTCACGAGATCGTGGAGGCGTCCCGGAGGAGGAGGAAGAGCCAGACACCAAGCCAGAAGAGGGACTAGATTGAGACGGTCCAATTGGTAGACTCTTGTACTCCGCCTGAGGCCCGATGAATGGACTAGACTCGCCAGAGGCAGACGACCTGCTCTTGCGAGACTCCAGCGCATCCAACACCTTGACAATAGCGTGGCGATGTTCATTCAGGCTATCTTGCGCGATCTGGACGTCCATTTCCGCTCCATGTTCTTGTAGACATAGCTCTGAGTGTTTCTCGAACCACCAGTCCTGGATCTGACGCTCGCAAATACGACAAAGCACGAGTGAAGGGGGAGGGATATGAGATGGATCGCGAGACCCTACTTCGGCGAGAACTGTCAGGTAGTTTGCGAGGACTTCGGCACCAACCCCTAGGGACTCGACAAGCAGTGGTGGAAGATCGATAGTAACTTCTCGTGGTTGGGTAGACGGACGTAACATCCACATAGTCTAAAATATAATCAGTAACCACCACACAAAATAAGGCAAATGAAGCACTTACATGGCTCTCAGTGCTAGGAGACCGGTCAAAGACCATAATCCCCTGCCCCTCCAGATTCAGTACATGGTGCTCCTCTTGCCGTGGCGTATGAGGTTCAGACTCGACTTCACCCTCCCTAGCCTGTTCCTCGCCACGCTCCTCAGCCTCCCCTTCCCGTTCCCCTTCCCCCTCCACAGAGCCCTCCTCGGTCTCCCTTCTCACAAAAGACGCAGGGCCCGTCCTCACCGAAAACCTAACAATATGACTCTTCGAATCATCCTTCTTCATCGACTCAATCGCATGCTCGAACGCAGTTTTATTGTCCAGTACAAGATCCTTGATCATCGTGCCCTCCACATCCTCAACTCTCGTACCAACAACCTCCTTCCACGACGGACTGACCCACTTGATCCGCCCATCGAGGTCCAAATCAACAATGACATTTAGCGTCTGTTCGGCCGCCTCCTTGAGATCCTGGCGTTCTTCGCGGATGTTTTCGCTAAGGGTGCGTTCCATGGGCTGTGAACCCCCAGGAGTTGCAGGAGCGGCATCGCGAGCCTCCTGCTTGAGCGCAGTGACGACTGGGGGGGCGAGGAATCGAGGAGGGTTGCTGGTATCTGAGGCATTGTCGTCCATTGTATGGGACTGAAATTCCAGGGAATCGGGGGAAGCGAATCGATCGAGCAAGTAGAGTAATGTATCCGACTCAGCAGTAGAACAACAGAGTAATAATATCACAACCCAACAGAAGCTTGCTTGCCTCTTGCCAGGCCGGCTAGAGCGGTGCCCGGGAGCAGCGTTAGAGCCTCATCCGACAGCATCAACTAGCCATGACCAGGCGAGAGATGGGCAGCGTCGGCGGGAATCGAACGCTGACGAGAGATGGCGGGGGCCCAATGGGCAGACAGAGGCGTTAGAAGCCGAGCAAGCGGCGGAATCGAGGGACTGAATGCGGAGGATAGAGCAGGTATTGGGAGGCGGGGAAACTGGGTATATTGCGGTCTGGTAGATTTCCTCTGCTGGTGGATGCGACACACGGTATCTCAGCTCTCTCCGTGCTTCAACTGCAACTCCTGCGTCGTCGTCCGTGGCGGGTGTGCTGGTTGTGCTGTCAGCGTCGAAGGATTCAGACAGGTCGGCGCCGTTGAAACAAAAGGTCAGGCGGGAATGGCGAGGGCGGGTTAATGCGCACGCGGGCAAGTAATAGGCGGACGGGCAGAGGACTAATGCTGGCAGACAGGAAGAGGTCAAACACAACGCGAAAAGCAGACCACAAACGAAGAGCAAGGTATAGTACAGAGCAGTATGACACACGCTGTCGAGCAGAACGAAGATGAAGCTGAAGAATGTCGTCAAGATGCGAGAGACGTCGAGGTTGAGAGACGGTTGGTTGGTAACGGGCGGTATCGGCAGAACAAGTAGTGTACGAAATAGCTGCGGCGGATACGGTACGCGGTGAGTAATTATGGTATTGCAGCCGTATTTCCGCTGACTCAACGGGCCGGGCGGGGTCTCTAGCGGCTTGGCGCGCGTGGAAACAAGGCTGGGTCACGTGGACATATCGCCACACCCCTGCCTGTTGCTGGTATATGTCGCCTATTAAGATTGGTTGTTGGGGGAGAAATATATTAAATATTCTAGGGTAATGCTGGATGTAAACATACTTAGCTTATTATGTCCTGCTTGTTTTGTTCCCCTGGTCCAGGTAATTTGGTGTCAGATGGGTCAGCCCCTGGAAGTTCAATATATGTATATCGCTGCATACCTAGGTACTCCTACAATAGGAGACGGAAATAAAATAGAGACAATGAACAAAAAGGATATAATTACCAACACTTATACACATTAGATTAGAAAAAGAAACCACTCATACAAAAGTAAAAAGTAAAAAGAAAAAAAAACCCTACAACTCCTTCTTCGCCACAACCCCCTGATCCCTCTCCAACACAAACCCCACAGACCTCACCACCCCCTCATCCAACGGCACCACAGGCACATACCCCAACCGCTTCTTCGCCTTATCACACGAATAATACCGCGTCATGCACGAGAACCGCACCTCCTTCCTCGTCAGCCGCGGCTTCTTCCCAAACAGCCCAAACACAGTCTCCAACAGCCCGCCCACAACACTCAACACCCCCTCCGGCAGCTCAATCGCCTTGCTGGGCTCGACCACCTTATCCAGCAGCGCCCAGATCGCCCGCGCCATGTCCCAGAAATAAACCGGGCTGTCATTGGTGATGTTGAACGCCTGCCCGTCGACGCGCTCGTGGTCGAGCGGCGGCGCGGCGCCGGATTCCAGCCGCTTTTTAGTCGCGAGGAGTCGCTCGGCGGCGAGCATGTGTGCGTACGCGACGTTGCCGGCGTAGGTGAAGTCGAAGAGATTGTCGTTGTCGCCGAGTTGGAAGCGGAGGACTAGCGGGGAGGATTTTTTGGCGTGGTCTGTCAGGCCTTTGGTGACGGTTGTGTCGCGCTCGCCGTGGATGCCGGCTGGGCGGATCGAGGCAGTTAGCATGCCTGTGGGAGAGGTGTTGTTGTATTTGGTAACTAGGTCTTCAGCGCGGGCCTGGGACAAGAAATTAGTATATAAAAAACTTCGTACCAATTCACGGAAAATACATACCTTCGTCTCAGTATAATACTCATGCTGCTCCTTGCCCGTAACCAACGGCCACCGCTCATCCGCCCGGATCAAATCACTATGACAATCATGCACAACGGACGAACTGCTCGTGTACACAAACGCCCTGCACACCCCGCCCCAATCCCCCTTCTCCCCGCCGGCAACCTGCATCACATTCCTCGTCCCGTCCACATTGACCGTATACAGCATCTTCTGATCCGACTGCAGCGGCGGCGGCGACACGGTATGGATGACGACATCCGGCTTCACCTTGCGGAACACCTCGAGCAGCGAGTCCACGGACATGATGTCGCCATCATAGTAGTCTGCGCCCGGGTAGCGGTTGTTCGTGGTGCGCAGGTCCACGACGGAGACTCTGGTGTTTTTGTACACGGGGTAGCGGCCGGCGAGCTTGGGGACCGTGAAGCGGGCGTCTACGGTGCCGTCGGCCTTGAGGATGCGGCTAGGGAGGATGGAGGAGTCTTTGCCGGCGGTGGCGGAGGTGGAGGCTTCGGAGGGGAAGTTGAGGAGGTGGTCGACGATATGGGCGCCTAGGAACCCGCAGCCGCCGGTGACTAGGACGGAGCCCAGTTCAATAGTTCGCGGAGAGGACATGGTGGGATTGGGTGGCGTTATGCAAGGGAATGGATGGGACGGGGAAGAAATATGGCGCTGGATATTATATCCAGGACATAGATCGAAGGATAGGGGCGCAATTGATATTTATCGACGGCGGAGAGGAGAGAAGTTCCGCCGAGCGAGACAAGATGATACATACGTGGTAACTTATTTACCCGCGAAATTGCCTCGTAATTTTGGTATTTGTGGTAATCAGGCTGTCACACCGGAGCTTGGGCCACTTCCCGCTTCGCGCGCCGGATAAATCCCCATTGGGACTAGTGCAAACCTTGTTCTTCCCCAGGTCACATGATATCAAACTCTAGAGTAGAAATAACTACCCAACTGGTGGTTACTTGCCCAAGGAACAAGTCATGAGACACTGCTATGGCCAACATATTGTGGTGAGTCATTGATCTGTCTTGAGAGTGGGATAATAACCCAACAACAACCTGATTTGATTAAAATAGACTATCCATGGCCTAATTACGCTGTATCGGAAAAAATGCCAAAAACACACACGGGGGGGAAGGGATGCAAGACCGGGAAGTGCATGTAGCAGTACCAGAAATGAAGAAATAAAGCACAAGGCAAAATGTGAAAGGGAAACAAAAGTAAAACGCCCAATCTCCAGACCGCCCGCGCCCATGAACTTTAGGAAACTCGTTAGCGATTAAACATGGGGTTGTGGTGTGAAGGAAAGTGTACAAATCATGATGCAGTCTTCTTTAAGCCATTACCATATGCAAAGCGACGTAGCAGAAACATAGAAAATCACTCCCTAGAGGTTCATTAGCACTTCGTCGACGGCCGCCAGAGGTCCTAAAGACTTACTCCATACTCCGCTGGACGGATCTTCTCAAAGCCCGGTTATACTTCTTCTTGTCATCAGCTGAGCCCCAACACAACTTCGATGCTTCTGGGTTCACCGTTGCGCGCGGATCATAAGGCGGAGACTCGTCCTCTAGTGCTTCGACGATGGCTTCGATGTGAGACTTCATCTCTTCCAGTTTCTTCGGGAAGTAGCAGAGTATTCCGTCCTTGGAGATGCGGTTGTGGAAGATCTTTGTTTGGACGAAGACGCGAGGCTGCTCCTCTGGGAACTTCGGGCTGAGGGCGATTCGGATTCGGAAAATGCCGCCGTCCAGTTGCGACATTGGTCTGCCAAAGTAGGTCATGTCCCAGACGAAGGGGTTGGCGTTTTCAAGATTCAAGTCAATCATGAAATTCTTTTTGGTTCTGAGGTCTTCGATTATCTGCTCGTGCTGTCGTTGCAGGTTGACCGCGATTCTTGATTCCTTGGCTTTTGATTTCAAACCCTCCACGGCCCAGTTCTCGGTTTCATTCATGATGGTTTCCTTGATGAAGGCGAGGCGGCGGCGAAGATCTGGGTAGGCGAAACGGCCATCCATTGTATTTCCAGCGCTCTCAAACGGCATCTTTTTGAATTGCTGGCCTGGAGAGACCTTGGGTTCGGCAGCATCCATGGCAATAATATAGGATTCGTAATACCAAAGGAACCGACGCTTGAATAGGTCATCAAATGGATCAAAGGGTGGATTCTCGTCTGCACTTAGGCGGTCCTCATCATCGAATTCGTCAAATTCACCGTCTAGGGCGGGGGGCGGGAACAGGGTGCCGTCAGACTGAATGCCAAGTGATTCCTCGAGGCGTTGAATAACTGAGATGCGAAGGGTTTCGTGACGAATCTAAAATTAAGTGGAGGTTAGTACATAGGTAAGAGATATGAGAGTATCGAGGACGGTTTACCTTTTCTACGTAATGGGCCATGCTTTCCAGGTCGTTGGGAGATTTGGCATTTTCGAAGCCCGGTTCATTCTCATAGGGGTTAGAGGACATCAGGCTTTGTATGGAAATCAGAACAGATTCTAGGCCTTGTGCTGATGACCACTGTTCCCCGCTCTCACCGCGCCATGTTCTTCGCTACAGTTAGTATGGAAACAGAATATCACGGGATGGAATGCAATTACCCCAGAATAGACCTGATGATAGAATGGAGTTCATCCGTTAGTAAAGCACAAAATCGTCAAATGGTATAGACGCTACTCACAGGCAAACTTTTCCCGAAGCATAGATATTCGGATTGAAACGGCATCGACCGCCATTGGTGGTAGTGGCATGGACAGTAGGAGGATTTCCGGGGTAATCTAAACAATCAGTATATTTCAAGGCTACGCATTTACATACAAAAAAATATGGATCAAACCTTCGGGGAATCTAATAGAGAACTAAACAACACTGTCAGTTAATATCTTCTGTGCGAAAAAAAGCGGAACTGTAGAAAGATCTTACCTCGAAAAACCCAAACTCATAAGGAGATTCCGGGGGCCCGACAATCAGAGCTTTGATACTGCGGATATCTGATTCCTTGCAAGCTACTGCAAGAGCTGCATGTGGATAAGGGTAAGTAAAAAGGTGTGGTGACATCACAGCAACGCCCCAATATCCCCACCAGTTTGTTTAAAGGAGAAGGACTACTTACACAAGTCCGTGCCCTGCTGGATCTGGCTTATTTCCTAAGCGCGAAAGAAAACGCGTTAGTAGACAAATATACAAGATGTAGGGGAGACACATACCCGGCCAATGCGTAGGATTGCTTGGTTTGACATGGTTGTTGATGGTGAGTGGGTGATTGCTCGGCAACGCAGGACACAACCGCACAAAGACCATCAAAATCTGAACAGAGAAGAAAATGAAATGCGTGAAATGCTGGGTTTTAAATGGATACAGGTACAAGTGAGGTAATCACTCAGAATACAGCAAAATAAGGGCAGCTAGGTAGTAGAGAGGATGCAGTGAGGAGCACTCGTGAATGTTCAAGGTTTCCACACGCAGAAGAGGTAGAGCACAGAGAGAGGGATGACAGGAAGAGAGGATAGAAGCAGTCTCAGATGCCACAGGCTCCGGTCTGTAGCCTAGATGAAAGCTGCAGACAGGGCTCTGGACACATCAGAGTAGAGGAGGAAGGAGGAGATGCAGTGAATATACACTCCAGGGACAGGCCTGGATGTCTTGGATTCACAGACAGATAAGGAATGGAACTACAAAGAAGAAGCTGGAGTGGCCTGAATGAGATATCAAAGCCCTGTTGGGTTGTTTGATTTTCCCAGACCAGCTAGATAGGCACCGCTGCAAGCTGAATGGCAGGAGGATTGCGGGGATGTGGGGATGTGCCTGGGAGAGCAGCAACAGGAGACAAGACAGAGGAGAAGCAAACAAGATGGCCAGACACAGCGACACCAGAGCAGCAATATAAGAAGATATCTGCCAGAACCGCGAGACGAGAAGAAAATTGTCTGATGCCAGCTGCGGCCAGCGAGGAAGCCAGCGCCAAGACTTCTGCTGTCAACCAGGCGCCAACTGGCCGCTAAGCCGTGTCTGGCTAGCGCCATCTGCCCAACACAACCCCCACCAACCTTATTTAATCCTCACGATCCGATGTTGGCGTCAGATTTCATCAGATTTCAACATCAGCCTCCACCGTCTGTCTGCATCCCCCCGGAATGCTGCACATCTCCAACGGTTTCAACCGGTTTTGTTACGGCAGCTGCCAGGCACCGCGGCGTGAGACTGGACGGATGCAAGCCAGAGTCACCACAACCTCAGCCTTGCCGCCTGGTGACGGCGCACACCGCAACCGCCGATTTCCGTGGGACGGTATTGTGGACTGACGATATCATGAATTTTAGGTTCCTATTCGTGCCTATCCGAGCAATCCCGCCCCGCCCTCAATAGCCACACGGACCGTGATCAAGGTTGTGGTAGCTGTCCGCCGCTCTCCCATGGGTCGGGGCAATCCTTTGTTGGCCTTGCATGGGTGGCTGCGATGAGTCAGAAATTACTAATCCATCCCTAGTCATCATCAGTATTGCTCCATCTGCCCATGCAGTTGCAATTACATGCCAAACGAGACATGTGCGTCTGTCTGCCTCTCCAGTGATGGTCTGCATTGGATTTGAATTCTGGCTGCAGCAATGCCTCCTCTAGACATGAGCTGATCTGGGTGTCGGAGTTCCGAGTTGCCAATGCTCCAATGCGTGGAACGTGCGTTTTGAATCGTACGGAGACCATTGTGGTCTCATGTCTCTCTATTGTCAGCTCATTTAACCGCCCTATTCACACTCCAATGATCAATCACCCTTCCGATGCCAGACATTGATTTTGTCCATCCACGTCCGAGGACACATAATCGTCAAGGCGGAAGGAAGTCATCACGATTCATCCGCACCTCAGGTCTATTATCCGTATTCAAGTCTGACGTTGCCGGATGAGGGTATGCCCGATATTCTTCGGGCTTTTCTCTATTCATTTCGCCCTCCTCTTTCCCGCGTTTGCAATTTTAATGGGGTTGGGGCTGGGATTCCAGGCAATAAACTCCCAGGTTGAGAATCTCAGAACCTCGAATGGACAGGGATTCTATATTTAGCAATTGGTCAATTCAGGAATCAGAAATCTGTCCCTGATGAGTCATTATTGTGCAAACATGTTCGGCCCAATATCTCCCCGCTTTGCACTAACATAGCGAACTCAGTTACAAAAGGGTCAGACAGGGATTCGCGTCAGCAATTGAAAAATACCAATCAACCACGCACGCGACGCGACTCCATTATCCGTTTCTGCTTCTATTACTGGATGATGAACCTCTCGGTGTCGTATTCCGCTCTCCACCGACTATCTGGGACGTCAGGGATTGAGCTAATATATCTATCAAGCCGCGAAAATTGAGATAAATCGGGACACGAACATCATTGATTGGGGAAAACACAGAGCTCTCCACAGGTGCGGGATATCCATGGCAACCTGAAGCTAGGCCTCGTCATTCCGGAATTCGGAGCAGGGGTGACCGGATCTTGCCAGAAAAAAGCGAGTCTAACTCCGAGATACAAGCGCAATGTAATGAGCCCGAAGCTTCGACTTGACATCCCAAGGCATTCCCTACTTGGTTAATTGTGATCTGAGTCCATAAGGAGTTGGCAAGGATATGGATGGGATGACCCGTGCTGCTGCTCCCAATTTGGAGTCGAGTATGATTCTGGGTAATTGGCCCCTCTTTACGAAGTTTAGGAAAAACCACCAAAACCTCATTGAACCTGAGTGGACCGCTAACCTCCATACACTAGGACTTAAAGTTAAATCCTACTCTAGAAGGCTTCCAGCATGGCCCTCTACCACTAGGCCACTCCTCCCCCCCACAGCACTGGTTAGTTATGGTCTGAGTTCATAAGTAGCTGACAAGGATATGGATGAAATGAACGGTGCTGGTGGCAGCGGAGCTCGGGCAATGGATGCGCTGTGGTATAAAGGGGCCGGTGTTCCCAGATGCTGAGCAGGACTCAAGCTCTGGGAGGAAAAAAAGACAAGACATATAGTCTCTTCTGCATCGAGTTGCCTATTCCCCGAAACCCCATTCATCATAGCTCTTTACCTCCCTGCCAGACGAGATGGCGACCGATCAGAAACCCCTTGCCGGCAAAGTTGCCATTGTGACCGGTGCATCCAAGATGAACGGCATCGGCGCAGCCACAGCCATCGCACTGGCGAAGAAGGGAGCAGATGTAAGTAGTGTCAAATCCCCTTTGAAAACACACCCTATTCATTCTAACCCTCGCCAGATCCTCATCCACTACGCCTCATCCGCCGAACCAGCCCAGCAAGTCCTCCAAACAATCAAGGCCCTAGGCGTCAACGCAGCCGCCGTCCAAGCCGACGCCTCCACCCCGGACTTCGGCAACATCCTCGTCACCGCCGCCCTCCAGCAACTCCAAACCACCCACATCGACATCCTCGTCAACAACGCCGGCAAAACAGCATTCACCCCCTCCATAGCCGCCACCCCCTTCGACGCCTGGGACCCCGTCTTCCAAATAAACGTCCGCGGCCCCTTCACCCTCATCCAAGCCGCACTCCCCCACATGCCCGCCGGCGGGCGCATCATCAACATCTCCAGCGTCGTTGCGAGGCTCGGCTCACCGCTATTACCCATATACAGCGCATCCAAGGGTGCGCTGAATACATTGACCGTGTCGCTGGCCAGCGAGCTGGCGACGAAAGGGGTGACGATTAATGTCGTCGCGCCTGGTCCCGTTGCGACGGACCTGAGCGTTATGAAGACGCCGATCGTGGATAGGTTGTGTGCTAATCAGCATATTAAGCGGGAGGGGACGGCGGGGGAGGTTGCGGCGGCCGTGGAGTTTTTGGCTATGCCGGGTAGTGGGTTTATTACGGGGCAGATTTTGGCGGTTGATGGGGGGATTCATTTGCCTTGATTTTTCCTTTTGGTTTGGATGAGGGAATTGTGTGGCTGGTTGTGAGGAATTTGTTTTGGGGGGGGGGGGG
>JANTQI010000009.1:133939-395273 GCA_032988985.1 Emmonsiellopsis sp. PD_5 | reverse complement strand
CGTTGTAGGTAACTCCTTCAGGAAAGGGGGAAAATACAATGACCAATTTTATGAGGATGTGGCGACTGATTACCATTGTTTGCTTTAATCAACTTTCGCTACTAATGTATATAAAGTAGCTCATTCATTTAATGAATGACAAAAACTCCACGGAGAATGAGAATGGAAAATTAGTCCTGACTGATATCAAGGTGGGGAGGTCCTCTCTAACAATACAATCGTGAAGCAGACTGGAAATTTTGGAGGTTGGAGGTTGGCTTGACAATATAAGCGCAATTAACTCAGCGCCAGGGAGCAGGTTGGCAATGAGCTATTTTCTTGGTGTAGTAGGTACACTCTTTCGAGAGCGTTTTTGGGTAATATCCATGGCGGACTGTGATATTTTATAAATTAATTATATAGCCAGAAAATGGGAATATCTGAGCCAAAAAATATATACATATTAAGAAAAAAAATGACAACCGCTAAATGGCATCGTATATCCAAAAACAAGAAAGAAAAGCAGCGGGATATCCACAAGCAGTTACCGATCTCCAAACAACAATCCCCTACCTCAGCTGCGCCATCGGGAAATCAAAATCATTCATCCCATTAACACTCCCATTATCCACCCCAAAATCATCCATCACATCCGGCAAATTCTCCTTCGCAACCCACGCCAAATACACCGTCTCATTAACCTGCACCGGCGGCCCAACATTCGGCGGATCGCGCTCAAATGACGGCTCACGCTGAATAGTAAACACGGTACCATTATTCTTCTCAACCCGCTTCGCGAGGACCAAGAACCCGAGCCACCACAGCGCTCCAAAGGCGAACGCGCACCAACTCAGCATCGGCACCATGTACCACGCCACGCTGGTTTTGGAGGCTGTTTCGAAGTCCTTTGTGGGCTTGACCCAGGAGACGACGACGGGGAATATGCTGCCGAGGAGATAGATGAAGGCTGCAGAGATGCTGAGGAAGGGGTTTATGTCTGGGGTTTTCTTGCGCCATTGGTGCCTTTTGCTGAAGCGGAGGTATAGGATGCCTGCTGCGAGGAGGGTGCCGAAGGAGGCGTGGACGGCGTAGGTGTAGACGGAGGATAAGAGGGCGTAGGCATTGCTTGGGTCTACTTTGACTGTGGCTACCATTAAGACGAGGCAGGATGCGAAATGGAGGAGCAGAGCGCCCACGGGCGTCTTTTCGGAGTGGTGTTCAGGAGCGAACCAGGATGATCTGAGGAGTCGTCGGAAGTGTTTTGAAACTGCGGGTTTGCGCTGGGCCCATCGGAGAAGGCGGCCGAATGACATGTCGCGGTTTTTGGCAAAGAATTTGGGATACGGTAGTATCCCCTCTTTCGCAATCTCCTGCTTCACCCGCGCTGCTGTGTAGGTCATCACAACGATATTTCCAAAGCTGGAAATTGCCAGGAAGGCGTTGAGGATGCGGTTACTTGTGTTGTTGTCGGGTGGGAGTAATGATCCGAAAGTTAACTTGAAAAAGCGTTCGGCGATATTTACGTCGGAGTTGATTTGGTCATGCCATGGGACAATGGACATCTGGAAGTGAGTCAGAAGCTGGGCTCATAGGGAGAGAATATGGGGAACCTACGTATGATACGTTGACAGCCATATACAGTACTCCAACTATGGCAACAGGGACAGCCATGGACATAGGAAAAGTCTGACGGGGTTTCGCAATCTCTCCCAGTACCTGTAAATAAGTATGTTAGAATAGATCAGGCCGAAGTTGATAAATCCTACGTACATAATTGGGTTGTTCGAAACCACTGAACGTGAAAACTACGCACATGTTAGCCGTTTACTATAAGCAGTGGGCATATCGACTCACTAATTAATAAAAATGCGTTGGCATAATCATTGGCATGGGTCGATGCGTTTTGAAAGGAGTTCTGAGTATCAAAATTGACGCTGGCTTGGGATTGGGTATTGGGGAATCCTCCGGCACCAGCAACGATGGCGGCAATAATTATGAGCAGCAGAATTGCCAGCTTAATTATAGCAAGAAAGTTGCTCAAAATAATACCACCCCGTCGAGACAGTGTGTGGATGAAACAGGTAAATAGCGCCACGGCGATAGCAATCCCTCGAACGGCACCGTTGGTAGGCTCAGCATTAGAAGCCCGCAGCGCCTTTTCAGCAAAGTTGATGCAGTTTCCTGCGACATTGCCAAAGATTATAAAGACCACCCCAAAGGTGCAAACTGAAAGCAGCACTGTGTCCTTGCGGTATCTCGGTTTTTTAAAGACATATTGAAGCTACGAGCCGTTCAGTATATGTACGTACATGGCCAATTCGCCCAGACGAGGAATCTGCTCACATAGTTCAGGTCGCCTCCACTCCTCGGGACGCCTTGTTCGACTCCTTCAAAGATGCGTCGTGGGATATTAAGGCCGTATTCGATATAGAGGTGGACACCCCCGAGGGAATAGAGGATACCGAAAAGCCAGAAGATAAGCGTGACGCCGATGCTCCGTGTGCCTTGTATGACAAGACCAGCAGACGAGAAGATGCCCGTTCCTAGATGAAGCGGAAAGAGAAGCGTCAGTGAGCTGTTGAGTTGTCGCGACGATATATAAATATCAAAGGGGGCCAAATTAAGCGCGAACCTATCATGCGGTTGACGACTAGGAACGCAACATCGAAACGGCCCAATCGGAAGGGTTCTTCAGGCGCATTAGTGATGATGGTATGAGGATTATCGCCGGAATCGTCTGACTGGTATCGATCACTGTCGCTGTCCGAAATACGAGACAGGGCCTCATCATTGGGGGGCATTTTGGCAGCTCGATTGAGGCCAACACGGCGCGCAGACGAGGACTCAAAGGGCGCTGGGCGGAGACAGAGTCATTTTAAACAAAACGGGCCTCATGGCATCATGCAAAAAGCAGCATGGGAGACAGAAAGCCTGCAAGAGTCGTGGCAGAAAGCCACCAAAAGATGGAGTGTCGTCGAAGTTCTGCGGAGAGAGTTCCCCTTTCTCGCGTGGACAAGCAGAGCCGCATCCAACCTCCAACCTCAACCCCCGAGCCCAGCCAATCTTCTCCCGTCTTCAGCTTCATCGCCACACTGAACATCGCGCCAAGTCTGTTTGAAGCGAGAGAGGCGTCCTCTGGACGAATCACACCTGGGCAAGGCGACGCCAGCATCCCGCTAAAGCCCCCGATGGTGCTAGTGGTGGGGAGCCCGGCCTGACAGGTTGACAGACGCATGCTGTGCAGAATCCCACACGGCTGCGGCCGGGCCAAAAGAAACCATGGGGCCTGCTCGCTGCTCAGTGCTCAGTGCAGTGCCCAGAAACAAAGAAGATACCGAGACGGCTGCTGCTTGCGACGACATCAAGGGTCGTGCGCCTGGAAGAAGGCATCCCTATCTGCCCGCGCCCGTGCCAATATCTTCTTGCTGCAGACTAGGGGTACAGCCTCACTCAAGCTTATCATCTGCCTGAAACAGTGAGGCCTCGAGGACAGAGTCGAGCCCCACTACTTAATCCCTTCACTGCCGGAGAATCCAAGGTCACAATAATCGCGGCCAACAAGTGCATCAGTTCCTCAACCATCGCGAAGTCGATCAGTCCTTGCGCTTCGGGAGCCATAGATGGCTGACCCTTTTCAAATCGGTGACATCTTCGTTCTGGGCAAACTTGCGTGGGATTTATACGATTATGGGTTCAACCCGCAGTTGAAAGCAAGTGAGTCTGACGTAACTCGCGATCCCCTCGTCTTTTGGTTCGTATCGTGGACCTTGACCCAACCAAGCTTCATTCCGTGATCGAATTATGTTGCTAACATCAGCGACCGACCATCTTAGGCCGTCAGTACACTGAATTCTTTCAGGATGTCAAGAACCTTGCCAGCAACTTGGAAAACCTCGCCCGCGTCGTTGACAATGCCACATCTCAACTGCAAACCTCCCCCTTCGGCCAGCTGGGGCAGTTGACGCAATCTAAACGGCTATGGGACCTAAGATCCTTTCATGAAATACTCGGGGATTATGATCAGACCATACGCCACTGCTACAAGTTGCTGCGAGACAATGCCCAGTACAACAATGCCACCAGTCCGGGTCGCAGTATTGCGTTCAACGTGCTGGTGCAGCCAGATGTCGACCGCTTGCGCGATCGCATATCTTTACACAACACCAAGTTACTCTTTCTCCTTAAACCCTTCGAGATGGACCTCCTCCTTCGCGTCCATCAGGACTTGGCGTCGAGGATGACGGATATGCATAACGACCTACGACGACTGATGGGGGTAATGGTTCCTAGTTTTGAGGAAGAAATGCAGCAGCAAGAAATCCAACAGACCTTCACTCTGGACGTACCAGCCGAATTCGCTCTTAGGTTCCAGCAAGCTGCGGAGATTAACCACCCGGGACTCGCTGAGGAAGGCCAGTTCCCTCTTGCAGATACTGCAAGCGCCTTGGCTTTTCATTTCCGCAAAAGCACCCGCGGTTTCGTTGCCGCTCGCTTTGAGTTCCTTGAACCGAGAACAGTCAGTCCAGCTGCCTATGTCAATCTGTTGAAATGCATTTGGCTTATGTCGCGCTTGGATCAATCCCAACCAAGCCAATCGTCAAGTTCGTTGTCACATTGGCCTTCGTACTTGAAGGGACTTAACCAGGTGGGCTAAACTCTCCCTCCATAGCGTCGGCCAGATTAGTGCCCTAGATATATTTACAGATGGGCTAATAGCATAATAGGAGCTATCTCAGGAGTGCAGGCGCTTTTCTCCAGAGTCTCTGGATCGAATTTTTGCTCCTGATTTGTCCCAGGTTAAGTTGGATGCTTCTGCATTCGCTATCTGGCCAGAACCTCCACGCCCTAGTAATCTTCCTTCTGGCCACCACCGTAAGTTTATGATGAAAGAAATAACCACTGTGTATGACTCTTCTAATCTATCCGATTTCTTTACGATCATTAGTCTAACTGCGCTCCAGTCCCCTTCATAGCGACATGCCGTCTGTGTCCAAGTCGTTGAGGTTTTTACAAGTTCTGAATGAAAAGCCTTCCCAGTATCGTTTGATTGCTACGGCGGAGGAACGGTTATCAAATGGGACTATTGTCCCTGAAGGTACCTAACTCTCAACCTTATCTATTCTACAGTTCTTCACTAATAACTGTGCAGAGCGGATAATCGATATCGACCTTGAATCCGCATGTTTCGCTCCCCTTTACGCCATGCCTACCTTCAACCGCGAGACAAACGACATATTGCTAAGAACTCCAAGTCAAGACACCAAATTTTCCTTCCCGTCTATGAAGGACCTCCTTCGCTTCCAGCAAGCCTTCACTGGCTTCAAGCCATATCGTTTCTATTCACAGTATGTTTTCCAACATCCAATGATACAGCTATTTCATGCTCTAACTTTCTACAGGAGCGATGTAAAGGTAGCGTTTGTGGTAGCTGGCGCTGATGCACCCATTATTGAGGACGCTGTGGTTCAACTCTGGATGCCAAAACGATTGGAAGGGCAACTCGTCAACGAAGAAGAAGGTTCACTTGAAGAATTCCCGGTTGCTCGTCGCGAATCCATGCCGGTCTCCCCGTTTTCACCAACTTCCCCAACGCGCACCTTCACTGCGTTTTCTAGCAGTTCACCAAACTTGTTCTTTCCGAGGAATCCGTTCACTGCACGGCCTGTCGACCAAGTTTCCCTCGGCTCTCTTAGTAGCTCTACGCCCCCATTGGGCTCTAGCCCTGGGTCTTTGGGGAGTTCGGATCTAGATCGACGCACTACTGCTTCCTCTATCAGGAAACCTTCTAATCAACAAAGACGGACAACATTCGCTAGTGTTTCCAGCAGAGCCAGTCAAAGCACAGTCACTGTGCTTGATATGGGCGGTACCAATGGTTTCCTACACGAAAAGCCATTAAGACCGACCCTTATGATCTTTTCGAGAAGGCAAGGCGGTGATAACGAGCTGTCAATTACGTCGATCAAGATCGATGACAATACGGCCGTAAACACAGAACGATGCGACTGTCGAAAGCCCAACAGCCCGTGTGCTATTACCGCAATCGAGCAGCAAAAAGGGAAAGCTAAGCTGGAGGCTCAACGATTTGTCGCAAATAAGGGAATGGAAGGCTTTGATTTAGGGAAACTAGGCATGACACGCCGCAGAGATTATCCCCATGCTGCATTCAAGGGCCTGAACCGGGTCAGTATCGCGTTTAAAGATGCCATTGGTATGTCCATCTATTCTTTTCCCGACCAATACACGTAACTTATCATCACTACGGTAACTGACGTAATTGTCCTCAGATCGCCGAAAATTCGGAGGCTTTAGGTGTCATTGCAAATTAAACACTTTAGGTGATTTAAACGAATGTATCAAATCCTCCCACCAAGGGTTATTCGGCGAGGTCAGAGCAGTCGGCCAGAAAGAGCTTCGCGCGTATTATCGAGCGTCGGAGTATCGCCCGGATATTGTTATCGGCCAGGCTCCGTCCGCAGTGGGACTATACGATTAACGTGTTCTATTATCAGAATAGACTTGGACCAGATACTTGCTGGATCGTCCTTTGGCACCTCGTTGAAAGCCACGCCCGATATGTTAACATTAGGACCTCCACCACAGCAAATCCTAGCCCTGCCGCATCCTCAACTACGGCTACAGTTTGCACTGTGTACGAAACGATAGTCAGGTCCTTCAACGATCTATGCCTTAAAAACTGCCCCTTGCGCAGCTCTTTTGAGTGTTAATACCTAGCAACCAGTCCCCAAACCTGCACTGGTGGTGATACTATCACTATAACCCTACCGGTATCAGCAATGCTCGCCCCCATCGTGCCAATGCCGCAGCCACCAGCAGCGGGGACTGGAGACATACACTTGTACCCGGCACAGCAGCATGGACTAGGTATCGACGAGGCTTGACTTCCACCCGATAACTTCACACAACTGGCCGCAGCCGGCGAATCCAAGCTCGCAAACAAATGGAGGTAAATTTCCCTCCGTGCCGCACACTTTCAGAAGCGGATTCAAATATTACCGCCAACCAACCAATCCGACCCGTCGAGGTGTTTCATTTTTGTTTATTTTTTATTTTTTATTTTTTTTGTGATAATGGTTAGTTAGCGTTGTTCTATACCCTTTCATTGAGTTATATCTGTTTCCTAGCATGGGTATAATATAAATAAATGCGCGTGATATGATTGTCAGGATACGGTTTCGAGATGATGCCTACGTTCGTCTATGTATGATTTTATTTTATTTTATCTGATTTGATTTGATTCAGTTCCATTTGGGGGATATTTTACACAGAATAATGAATCCATTGGATCCATGCCAACAACGTCTATCTCATTGGAAGCATCTTTTTGAAATAGCTTAATATCAATTCAAGGGTATATATATATTTTGGATTATTTATCACCTTTTTTTCAGGGGGTTTGATTTTATGAAACCCAAAACCAACCAACGCAGTGAACTCCTTTTCCTTTTTGCCAAGGCAGGCCATACGCCGGATTCCCCCTTTACTTTTTCCTTCAGCATGAAAGACTTGGATAAGCACATACATATTCCTCACATCCATTCATTTGTTCGTTCATTCATTCATTCGTCCACAGCATAATATCATACATCCTCACCCCCCCGCACTATCCAGCGCCTGAAAAATCGCCATATTCCCCACTCTACACGTCATGCCGGGCGGACATCCCAGCTCCGTGCGCACGGAATCGGCATCGTCGTGTCCGCGCATGCTGGCGATGATGCTCGCGGCGACTTCGCAGGATGTGGCGTCGCGGGAGTCTAGGTAGGTGGGGAGGAGGGTGGTGGTGGGGATTTGTGAGGTGGTGGTGGTGGGGGGAGGGGGAGGGGGGTTTGATGGGTTGGCTGTGGGTGGTTGGGTGGGGATGTATTCTTGTTGTTGCTGGTGCTGTTGTTGCTGTTGCTGTGGCTGTGGGGCGGGTTGCGGGATAGTGATTGTGGTAGCTGCGGGGGGAGGCGGAGGGGGAGGCGGAGGGGGAGGCGGAGCGAGTGGTTTCTGCTGTTTGATCTGGACTAGATGGTTCCGGGGAGGGGGGTGGTATGGTGGGGGGTAGAGTTGGTCGTTATTGTTTGACCGCGGGCTCATGCTGCTTGAACTGCTATAGCCGCCAGCGGAGTGGGCGGAGGAGGAGGCGGAGGAGGAAATGTCTTTACTATTCTCGGTGGTAGGGGGTGGGTAGGTTTGGTTTTGGGCCTGGAGATGCGTCATGGTGTTGACTGCGAGCGGGGGATAGGAGGAGGGATAGCAACAACCCCCAACGCCCGGACTGCATGTCGGCGGCTCAGTGTTGGCGGAGACACTTGCGCTTGGAAACCTCATTGGAGCTGCAGTTGGAGCTTGCGGCGGAAGCGGAGGGGGAAGCAATTGTAATTCCGACGTAATCCCCATCCCATTGCCAATAGTATCATTCTTCCCAGCACAGGTCCTCCCCCCTGTATTTCTATTTCCATTCCCATTCCCATTCCCATTCCCATTGCCATTCCCATTCCCATATCCATTCCCATATCCATCCCCATCCCCATCCCCACCCCAATTAGCAACCAAATACCCCTCGACCTCCCCCTCCGCCACCCCCTTCAACCTCAACAACGACCTCAACAGCTCATTCTGCCGCGCGACCTTCTTCGCAGCAGCCTGCACCTCGATCGTAGCGGCGACGCCCTCCTGCTCGAACTTGTGCACGCGCTTCTCGAGGTCCTGCAGGTATTCCTTGCGGCGGGCGCGCGAGCGGCGCTGGTTGTCGCGGATGCGGACCGAGTCGGTGGCTGGCTGGATCATCTGGGTCTGTGTCTGAGTCTGAGTGTGAGACCGCATCCAGGAGTATGGTTGTTGGAGTTGTTTGGAGGGTTGGAGGGGGTGAGGTCGAGGTCGATGTACGGAGTAGATAGATGGGTTCGGGAAAATGAAAGGCCGGGCCAGAGTCGCCCTTGGCTTAACTAAATATGGAACGTCGCCCCTTTCTCAACTCTATCTACGAAGTATCGGAGTACATTCCAAGGTTTAGATGGAGGCTTTCTTCCTATATCTGAAAAATACTATGCTTCACAAGAAAAGGATCAAAAGTAGAACATAGTACTGTTGACCGAATCCCCCTACGACTATCAATAATCCCTCGAAAAGAATTTATATAGCTCTCATCAAACCCGCCAGTCATCATCATCCGCCTCCAACATAGCAAGATACCACATTCCCAAAAGAATAGTCAACCGCCCTGGCCCCCTCGTCTCCCACGGTATCGCCCTCGCAACCAGCACATTCCCATACTCATCCAGCCTCTTGAGCGGCACCAGCTCAACATCAGTCAGGACAAAGCCATACCGCGCACCATGCCGCTTCATATAAAAGTCAATCTCCGAGAGAACCTGGCGGTATTCAATGCGCTTTTCTTCCACTTCTGATGTTCCCCAATCCGATCCCCACTTCCACGACACCTTGATGATTCCCACGCAGCGGCTCGGTGACGTATCCGGCATCCCTACGGCGTCGAAAAAGAGGATATCCGTCAACTCCTTGCCTCCGTCAATGGCGAGAGGAGTCAGATGCAGATTTGCAAGCTGGGGAACGAGGTGGTGGAACGCAGCGCGTAGTGCTCGACGCAATCGAGGGTGGAGATAGGCGTAATATCTGCATGCTAAATCCACCTCGGTTTTGACAGGCTGTAATGGGGTGTCTGGCATGGGTTGGCTTGCAATCTGTGCCGACTGAAGTAGGGTCCCGTAGTGCTGCATGATTTGGGAGCAGGTGAATTCAGGCCAGTGGCCGACACTGGTGATATTTTTCCATGAATAGGCGTCGCTTGTGGTGTTGGGCGTTCTGGTGGTGCTTGCGGGAGGGAAGTGTGGTGGTGCCAGCATCAGGTAGTCCAGGAGAGGCTCCAGCTCATGATCGGCCATGGTGTTGGTTATAGGGTTAATGAAGGTGAGGGTTATAGTGCTCCCTTGCAGACACAGTCCAGGCGGTTATTGAGCATACGATGGGGCAGCAAAGAGACCGTGTGGTGGGGTGACACAGGCAAGGTTCAAACAGGCACCATCAAGTACAGCAATCATGCATAACTCAGCTGTGTGGTTGCTCAAATGTGCGGTATGGGTTGTTTCATGCAGGCTTGCTGTTACAGTCCATTCACTGCCAGTCAGGACAAACTGAGCAAAACTATGCCTTGAAAATGCTTTCATATCAGTTAGTTATGGCACGTATGCAATGGCGTGTCCGAGCTGTTGATATCTTGGTCCAATCAATCCAGGAGTATGTAGAGCAGAGATTCTGATGTTCAGATTCAGGGGAAGTTGGGAGCGGGAGAAGATATGTGCTCTCACCATGTTTCAGGATATATTTCCCAGCCAACCAAATTCCTTCACCAAACCAGGTCCCATAGCTCAGTTGGTTAGAGCGTGGTGCTAATAACGCCAAGGTCGCGAGTTCGACCCTCGTTGGGACCATTAAGATTTCATTTCTTTTTTGCTTTTTATTCATTTTTTTAAATTCAGGTTTCTTTTGTTGGCGTTCTTATTCGGCTCTACATACACTTCCTTTTTGCTACCTCCATTACGCAACATGCCGTGGCGATCCAGCATAAAATAGTTACCAATCCCAACTTCCTGGCGCAGATCCCCCTTTACCCCTGAAGGTGTTGGTCCTGACAACACCTCTCTAGCATCATGAGACAGCCGCCCCTTACCTCTAGGATATGATGGGCAATTGTCTCCATGTGGTGCAAGATCATGATCCCGATTATCAGCGAGTTTATGGACAGCTCGATCCTAGGATCGTGATGAATATAGTTCAATTCTCTTCACTCCACTGCGGCAGGAAATGCACTAGATTGACGAGAGCAGTCGGTTATAACCAGACAAATAAATACACGATATCATATTTCCCATCATTATGCACCATCCAATTCCTGCGGAACAAACCCCCATATCCAGACAAGCCCCATCGCCTGAAGACGAACCGACTTCACTGTTTGACGGCATATATTTTGAACGAACCTGCCAAATACCATTAGCACTCATACAGAACCTGCGGTGAAAGAAGTGAAAAAAAAAGAACAAACTAACCAGCCCACTCATTGAAATCAATCCCCTTAAACTCATTCTTGAAAGACTCGGAAAAAATCCCGGACCCGCCCTCCTTTGGCGCCGTCTGATCCGGTCCACAGCAGGACGTCACTTTCTTCACCTGCGCACAGCATCCGGCGCCATTGCTCTCTGTCTCGCCGAGGGCAGAGGTGTAAATGTTCAAATCATTCTTAGCATCGACGATGAGGACATCTAGTATACGAAATGCGGTCAGCGAAAAGCCACAGATACATAAATATATATAACTCACCCGCAAACCCAGCCTCCCTCAAAAACCTCTCATACTCCCCCACCCGACTGGCACCAGCCACACACCCCACATACAACGCCATACTCTCCTTCAACTCCCTGGGCAACTCCTTCTTGATCAAGATATCGCTAATCGCCACGCGCCCGCCAGGCTTCAGCAGCCGGGCCATCTCCCGGAAGACGAGCGGCTTGTCCGCGTCCGGCACGAGGTTGACGACGCAGTTGCTGATGATGCAGTCTGCGATGGAGGGCTGGAGGGGGATGGAGGTGATTTGGGACTCGATGAAGGAGACGTTTTTGGTCGAGGTTTTTTGGGCGTTTTGTTTGGCGCGGGTCAGCATGTCCTGCCAGGGGTCGGGTTAGTGGGGGAGGTTGATTGGGATGGGGTAAGTTACGGGGGAGGGGGGAGAGGTACCTTGTTCATGTCAATGCCATAGACGTGACCGGTTGGTCCGACGTTTTTGGCAGAGAGGAAGGCATCAATTCCTGCGCCGCTGCCGAGGTCGATTACTACTTCGCCCTGTTGATATCATTTGGGTTGGCGATATGGTGTATTTGGGTTAGGGGTGTTGGTTAGTATATTTACATACCTCACGAAGCTGAGCAAGGGCAAGCGGATTGCCGCAGCTCAGGCCTAGGTTGGCATCTTGAGGGATACTGGCGAGCTCCTCCCTCGAATACCCAAAGGCGGTTGCGACGTCACGGCCGTAGTCTTCGTCTTTGCTTTTGGCGGCGGAACTGTAGCGTTCCTGGACTTGCTGGTAGATTTCGGCGTCGGCCATTTTTGGGGTGTTGGTATGTTTGAATGTATAGAGGGGGAGTCCTGGAAGGATAGATATGTATTGAATTTTTCCCTTTTAATCTTCTTTGGGATGTAGTTGTGAAAATTTCAGGTTCCAACGGACAGTGATGGTTTATATAGATAACTCCACACGCAAACTGGTATGTCATCGATCAATGCGAATGACGACCACCGGCACGGCAATTTCCAAGCCGTGTCCCACCAGCCCATTCGGATCCTCCTGAATCTCCCGCCTGCAGGCCACAGCTTGCCGGACGAGGGTTCAACCCCCCACGGCGGGGCTGCTAGGGGGCGATATGTCACTGTTCTTGGCGCCACCAAGCCCTAACTAATTATTTAACCTTCAGCAGCCAAACAAAACGCCCCAGTGACATATCAACTTGCTTTCACTCTCCTGTTGTCTCAACCACGGAGTAATGAGCCTGCAAAACAGCCATGTCAACGGTTGATAATAGTGACATATCGCAGAGCTCCAGAGCTCCAAGGAAGTCCCGCGATTACACGCTTACGAGGGTTCGGAATAACCAACGACGATGCCGCGAACGGCGCCGTCAGTACATCGCGGATCTGGAGCAGAAGGTCGAAGCAACGGAGCGAGCACTTGCTGAGGCGCTGGCGGAAATTGCTGCGTTGAGGTCGGAGTTGGACAGGCATATATCAGCTGGTGACATATCAACGATATCCTCTGGGAAACAGGGGCTACATGAGCAGAACGAAAATGCGCAAGAAGCTCCCGATGTATTCCCTGGCGGTGATCAGAATCTATCTGACCCCGGGCTGGCTACTACTGATGCCGTCTCGCCAAATATACCTATCTATCTAGAGACCACGGAGGACTCCAACGTCGTTACCAGTCTCACCCTTCAAACCCCGTCGCCCAAACTATGCCACTCCTGCGCTGCCCCAAGCCAATGCCACACTGCAGCTGCAAACAAAGATCCCAGACCAACCATTGAAAGCGCAACTCCTCCCACAACCCCATCTCCCCGGCCAAACCCAACCCCAATCTCAGCAACCTTCCAGCTCTCTGACACCTCCCTTGTCCAGTCCGCTCTATGCGGGTACGCTGCTGCAGACAACGAATCCACAACGCCCTGCAGCCAGGCCTATGTGTTCATCTCCCAGCTGAACTTCAAGGGGCTGGATGTATCGGTGATTGAGCAGTGGCTGCATCGCGGGTTTCGCCAGGCGAGGGATCCGGGGGAGGGTTGTCGGGTGGAGAATAACTTGTTGTTTCAGTTGTTGGATTTTATTAGTGATGGGTGAGGGGTTGGTGTTTGGCTGGAGTGGAGATTAGGTTTGCAACGCTTTACGGAGGGACTGCTTGCTTCTGTGGAGAGGCAGAGAAGATATGGGGGAGATGGTCTTGAGGGAACTATTTCACCTGAGAGAAATGCGAGGTCTTGGATCGTTACGCTATAACGAAGGTAGGGAGGATATGATTGAAATTGGCGATGGATTAGGTCCTGCAAAATGCAACTTCGGAGAGGGAGCTATAGTCTGGTAATCTCCCCCATCAGAGAGGATTTTATGCCAAAGTAGTATGCTAGGGGCGCTGTTATGATGGAACGATATGTGATGGCTATGGTGTGGAGGATTTGAACGTCTCCATGTCTATTGATGGTTGCGGAGGTATACGTTCACGACGCTGATGAGGAGGATCTTGAAGTAGGTAAATTTTTAGCTATAGCCATACTAAAATAATAACCGTAAAAATTTAGTATTATTATCTATCCCAACGGGGCATCCCGTCTGGGCTTCAAGGACGACAGCGTATAATGAACTTTTGATAGATGACTAGCTCATGCAATACTAATTATTATTGGTTAATATAATAAAATCTAACTATAATAGGAATATATTGTGTCACTAGGCTGCAAAATTTATTTGGCCCTAGCAACAACCTCCAACCATGCTTACCCGCGACCAACTCGACCAACATCCGCATAAATATCCAGAGCTTCACCACTCCTCCGCACATCATCCCACAACTCCCCCACAATGTACGTCTCCATAGCCTATCCAGACCCCATCCCCCATCCAAACACAGCCGCAATTGCTAACATCCCCACGCCTCACTCCCCAGGGTCGTCTACTCGCTCATAATCATCAACAAGGCCGGCGGGCTAATATACAACCGCGAGTTCCAATCGGGGCTCGTCAAGCTATCTACAAATGACTACCTGGTGCTCGCGGGGACGTTTCACGGGTACGTATATAACCCCTCCTACCTACCTACCTACCTGGAACTCCCGTTCCGCATAAACCCTCCGCCCGCCGCAACAGTCCACCCAGCTAACCACCCCCCCATCCCCTTAGAATCCACGCAATAACCCGCTCTCTAACCCCCCTCCTCCCGACCTCCGCCCCCCCTTCAACCCCAACACACACCTCCACCTCCTCAACCCCCACCCTCCCCACCACCACCACCACCAACCAACAACAACAACCCCCCCCCTCCTCCCCCCTCCACGCCACCGCCACAACCCTCCCCAACCCCACCCTCCCCAAAACCGGCCTCGAAGTCCTCGAAACCGACAAATTCCGCCTAACCTGCTTCCAAACCGCGACGGGCACCAAATTCCTCCTCTTCACAGACCCGCTAATGGCGAGCGTGGACGTGGTGATGCGGAAGGTGTATGAATTGTATGCGGATTATGTGATGAAGAATCCGTTTTATCAGATTGAGATGCCGGTAAGGTGTGAGGCGTTTGATAGGATGGTGGGGGGGTGGGTTAAGGGGAGGGGGTGATTTTTTGTTTCTGGTTTTTGTTGGGTTGTTTGGTTGTTTTGAGTGGTTATGATGGGTTTATGATGGGTTTATTTTATATGATATAATGAGGGCTGGATTGTTTAGTTATGTGGAGGGCGGTTGTGTTTTGTGCTTTGTTATTGAAGGATACCCCCGAGCGAGCGCGGTGGAGGATTGGTGATGTTTATTTAATGAATACGGCCTCGCGGAAGCTTTACGAAATGGGTTATCCGCCCGTCTGTTTCAAGGGAGAGAAGGGATTATATAGTTGATTGCGGTCCAGAAAACAAGATGGAAAGATCAGACAGATTGGCGTTGGCTGGGTCTATGGTTACAGAACTAACACCGAGGAACATGCATCGAGCGTCACGAAATTTAGATACACAAAAGGGCATAATCAACATCATCACGCCGTATCCATTTTGTCTCCGTCATCCTCCTTGTCCTTATCCTTCTTGTCATTCGAGCCGCTCCCGCTGGGTTCGCCGCTCTTATCAAGGAGAGGCTGCGACTCGCCGCCTTCTTCTGCGATACCTTCCAGGGAAGCCTTACCCTCCTTTTCCTCCTTCTCCTTCTGCTCTTTCTCCTGCCGTGCCTTTTCTTCCTCCAAGGACATCCGTAGCGCAAACGCCAATTCGGGATCCGTAGATGGATCGATACCAAACTCGAAGCCGGCACCGCCAGCCTCGCCTCCCTCCTCGGCACCTCCGGGGCCAGCACCCATCGCATCTCCTCCTAGGATCGGGGTCGTGACGAGCGTGTCGCTCAGAAGGTTTGGGCCGGGGTGTATTACGGCCAGATGCGAACCGTCTGCGCCGCTGACATTCTCGTTAAATGCCTCTAGTTTCTTAATCGTTTCATCGTCGAGGTCGCCAAAGGCCACAAAGTCGACCGACACGTTGTATTTCTTCATTCGCTTGGCTAGCTTGATGAGGGTCTTCTCGTCTTCGGCGATGGGGGAGCATGTGAAGACGATGATTCGCTGTCGCTGTGATCGTTCTCGACGGTGTTTGAGGGCCAGCTGTAGAAGACATTAGCGGGAGCAAATTTTGTCAATATTTGTGATGGTATATTACTTACACCGGCAACCTGTATGCTGGAGGCGAGATGTGCTTGTCCCCGGATCTTCGTTCGATGCAGACCGTCCAGGATCTTTCCAATATCTGCAGTCAACGTCACGAGCACCTCTGGGCCCTTGCCGCCCATGCTCATCAGCCCGACGGATGACTCGGGGTTGGCTTGTGTCTTTGCGGAGTGGATTAGGTTGATGGCATCGGCTTGGGCTTGGAATCGTGTTGGGCTGTAGGGAGTCAGCAGCGCTCCTGGGGGTGTTTTTAAGGGTTAGACGTACAGATAATCTCCATTTCTACTGCTCTCGCTGTTATCGACACTGTTCACGGGTTAGTAGCTGGCACACTGGTCGATATGGGAGGGGATGACGGACATGATCATTGTGGCTTCGAGCACCATCTTGGCTGTGGTGCACCTGGTGCTGCGTTCTGGGGAAAGTGCGGTTTATATGGGATGAACGGTATCTGGTGAGACTTGAGATAGCGTGCAAAGAGGAGATATACGGCGGAATAGGCTGGAGAGCTGAGAACGAATGATATAGAATGGTATGAAGCTGGATGATGGTGTCTCTGGTTGGAGAGAGGTTGCTGTCCCGTTTGGGTTTAGCGCCAGGTAGCTGCCCGCTTACATCATCCGCCCTTGACGCTAGACCCTTTTGGTTTGTTTACCTCTCCCGTCAAGTTCATCGTCGACAACTTCATCGTTCTTTTGCATATAGCAACCACCCTTTCGTCCCGAACCTAGCTTCAAAACATACGGTAAAAATCTACTTATTGAATTAAAATGGCCACTATTTCGAGAAAACGAAAATCCCCCGAGCCAACCGGTGACAGCGTGGGAGAACTGGACGACAATGCTGCACGAACGCCCAGTGGAAGCCCTTCGAAGAAGCGGCCGAAGATTACTCAGAGTCAAAAGCAAGCCTTGATTGATAACCTGCAGCTTGAGGGTATGTCCTTGGGTTATTTATTTCGATTATACAATGCTCAACGGACAAACAACTGACCGTAATAGTCACGGAGCGAGCACGCAGGCTACGTGCACAGTACGCGTTGCAAGCACAGGACCTTCGCGCGCGGATCGAAAGACGCGTCAACCGTATACCTATGGCTTTGCGCAAGGCCAACATGGGAGACCTGCTTGCCAAATACTCGGAATCGAACAAAACGGATGAAGCTGCTAAGAAGTCGACTACGTCCAAGTCAAGCAAGGGCAAAGCACCCGCCCAAACCAACTCAGGATCTACGCTATCGGGGAATAGAAATGCGGCATCCACTCGAACTCGGGGGGCTAAGCGGACAAGGTAATTCGTTGTCGTTTCGAGTAGGTTCTTCTAGTAAACTTCAAGTCCCTAACTGTGGTCAGCGATGATATGCTCGCCTCCGATAAAGAAAACGCCCCCTTCCAAGACCCTGAAAATGTGCCGCTGTCCAACCCGAAGAAGCGTGGTGCGGCCAATGCGGCTGCGGGCCCCGTGAGAGTTCTGTCCCAATTCTCGGAAACGGGCGTGTTGTCGCCAAAGTCCTCCAATTCAAGAACGTTCCCGCAATCTCCGCTCCGCAATTTGCCTTCAAAGTCACAACCCGGAACAGTCCGCCCGTCGTCGCCTCTGAAACACTTGAGCCCTGTAAAGTCTTCGGTGCCTGCTCAGGCTGGTAACGCGGAGAACGCGAAGACAAGAACTAGAGGCCCGGCGGCAGCAGGCACGCGGACAACAAAAGCAGCCGCGCCACAATCGAAAAGGACCGTTACCAAGACCATGACGGCGGCGACCGCAAAGAAGGGACCACCTTCGCGACCGGGAACTCGGCAACAACATACGAGGAATATCAGCGCAGACTCCACGCTGTCGAATGTTTCGTCGGGAACCACCATTATAAAGAGTGGAAGGGGCACTATTGGGTCACAGAAAAGCATGGCCTCAGGGCCAACTGCTTCAACTAAACGACCGCCTGTCCCTCGTGGGCAGGCTCCTACTGCCACGTCAGCGGCGAAGAAGACCACGGTAGCGGCAGCAAAGAAGTCCCAGTCGGAGGGTGGTGCCTCTACACGACGGGTGCTGAGGAAGAGGGTTTAAGAGGGAATTGGTTATGCATTTTATCGGCGTGATGGGATTTTGTATTGTGTGGAGTTAGGATTGAACAGCTGGATTGGAATATAACATTATGGATAGTATAGCGGGGGATTGGATTTGCCGCCTCCCTCCAAGGCCAGACCTAGCCTGGTTCCCCTTGCTTTTTCCAGGCTGGGCGGGTAAAGCTTGTTGCGTTCCCTGTTCTCTTGTGTAGATAGGGTTTGGTTGGCAGGGTTACGCATTGAATTTAGAATTTCGCAGGAGATGAGCAATTGCAATGGCCTGGACGAGTCGAGAGAAAAGGCGGGGGGATTGCCCTGTATTCGTTGTTTTTTCACTTGGGGCAGGGCCAAGATGCCACGGCCAGAGATGGCCTCACCCAAACTCACTATATACATGCACACTTGACGCCCGAAAATAAACACCGTGGGGAATATCATATCCTGCCCGCCTAGACCCTTGTAGCCCACGCGGAGAATCAAGCAGACTGACTCCCGCCTGGCCTAGATACAGGCTGCGACCAGGCCCAGCGTGCTAGACCGCGGGCTAGCCATAGGATGGTAGTATGGGGATTTAGGGGGCTATTGAAGCCACCCACGCCCTGGCTGGCCTGACAAATCGAGCATCATCATATCATCCATATCCTCCATATCCTCCATATATCCAATATCATCCTCACCGTCGCCGTGGAGGGAAGATGTCGTTGGCTGGGATCACGTGCCCCGAGAGCCGCTAGCGCATTAGCGCCTTAGGAGCCGCATCCAGCGAAAATGCATAGGGGGATCAGCATCAACGGCCTCAACCTCCACCCTCAACCTCCACCATCTCTCCTCTCTCTCTCTCTCTCCGTCTGCCGCTCGCTGTATCCCATCCCGTCCCGTCCAGTCTCGCCTCAAGCCTGCTGCTCCCCGTGTGCTGATGAACAAGGGATGTTGGTCGATTGTCTGCGGGCCAAGCTGCTTCGCCGCCTGTTGGTCTCACTCTGACTGACTGACTGCTCGCCAGCAACCCTCTTGTCCACTCTCTGCCATCCGCTGCTCTCCGTCCACACCCTATCCTCCCCCCTGCGGCTGATGCCCGCTCGTTCCACGCCCTAGTGACTCTGTTTGCGCTGCGTTGCGCCCCCCCCCCTCGTTTGGCTGCCGTTGGTGCCCTCTCGTTCCCACGGTCACGTTGCGGTGCTAGAATCCTACAATACGAGGCGAAGTGGCCTTTGCCTATCTGCCTCCCAACCACGACCCAGCACACGGCTCTGACGGCTCTTCCCGCTCATTAACCATCCTGGCTTTGATATTTCCCGATTCTGTGATACCCTCTCTCGCTCCACGGCGTTGTCCCTTTGCTCCCCAGCCTCACCTCCCACTTCCCCGCGTCTACTCTTCACCCCTGCGATAGTCCCACCCACCCCGCGACTGTCAACCCCAGAGCTTGCCGCGCACGTTTGTGAGAGACCCTCGAGTCCCGCTTGGTGGTTTAGGGATATAAATTCAACCCTTTCGGGGAGGTAGTCCCGATATGCCTCCTGCTGGTGGGCGTGCGCTCCCACCAGATCTAATCCCAGGCAATGGGCCTAGGAATGGAGCTCCGCCGCCATCGAACCTAGGCGTCTATGGCGAACCTTACCACTCCCAATCACCGACAGATATGTCGAGTCCCACCTCGGGAGGAGCCCCGTGGGGAACCTCCCCGTCCAACGGCGGCGGTGGCGCATATGATCATGACCATTACCAGACGCCTGATATCCGCGCAGGATCGAGACAGAATTCTGGCCATAGTCAGCGCGATCGCTCACGCCAGAATGGTGCCCCCGGAAGTAAGTCGCCGGGTGGCAGTTCTAGGATCTGTAAACGATGTGGGGAGCCGCTGCAAGGCCAGTTTGTCCGCGCTCTTGGTGGGACATTCCATTTAGAATGCTTCCAGTGTAGTGTAAGTTGACAATGCTATTCTCTTCTACAGTGCAAAGATGGTACTAACGATGCACTGTATAGGATTGCGGTGATGTCGTGGCTTCTAAATTTTTCCCCGTTGATGCAGAAGACGGCACTGGACAACATCCTCTCTGTGAGACCGATTACTTTAGACGTCTTAATCTTCTCTGCTACCAATGCGGTGGCGCCCTGCGTGGATCATACATCACCGCCTTGGATCGCAAATATCATATCGAGCATTTCACGTGCTCTGTCTGTCCAACCGTCTTTGGCGCCCAGGACAGTTACTACGAACATGAAGAGAAGGTGTATTGTCATTATCATTACTCCACCCAGTTTGCGCAGAGGTGTAATGGATGCCAGACTGCCATTCTGAAGCAGTTCGTCGAGATTTTCCGCAACGGCCAAAACCAACACTGGCATCCAGAGTGCTACATGATCCACAAATTTTGGAATGTCCGGCTTGCTCCAAATGGTCAAGAGTTTACACGGCCGGAATTGGATATCGAGGCCACGGATGAGGATCGCGACTTTGTGAGGAAACAAGAGGATAAGATGGAAGAGAAGGTCTATCGAATCTGGAGCGTGTTGTCGACATTCGAGGAATCGTCTGCAGCCTGCATATCTGACATGTTGCTCCACGTCAGTAATGGCGCGTACGTTGACGGTGTGGTTGTCGCTAAGAAATTCATATATCATGTGGATATCTTATTCAACGCCCTGGATGGTCTTGCTACCGCTATATCGTCTAGAAAAATGAAAGGTAAGCGTTCTCAACCGGCATTTTTCTGTGAGAATAACTAACTAAATAAAATCTAGATCTTGCGTACGGTCGAGAGTCAAAACTGCTCTGCAAGAAAATAGTCGCATTTTTCGCCTTGCTGTCCAAAACTCAGGAGACGGGTGTTCGAAAGCTTGGAGTTACCCAAGAGCTACTGGCGCTTGTCACCGGTCTCGCGCACTATCTGAAACTTCTCATTCGCATTGGCCTCCAGGGAGCCTTGAAATTCGAAAGGGAAAGCGAGAGCGCAGATGAGCTGTACACGTTCTTGGACAAGCTGGACAACCTTGACTCTTTGAATGATATTTCAGCCTCCAACCTCACAACCGCCATGTCGCGACTCTCGGACCAACAATCTGATTGCTGTGCGGCTTGCAAAGAGCCGATTGACGATGAATGCATTATCCTCGGAGAGAGAAGGTGGCATTTGAAGCCTCCTCATTTGGTTTGCGGTGCTTGCCAAAATGACCTGACAATGGACCTCGTTAATGCGCGATGGAGCGAGAAGAATGATCGACCGTACTGTCGTGCCTGTGCTGAGCAAAAGGGCCACGAACCAAATGGCGAAAGAGGATTTGCCTACGTTACGAAGTTGAAGCAATATGTGTTTTTGCTTCAGGTGGCGCTGGCAAGACTGCTTTCCGTTCTGAGATCTGGCGGTACTCTTCCACATACTTCAGGTATATCTAATTTCACTCCTTCGTCTATGCGTCTTGCTAACAATACTCTTCCAGACGATCCAAATCTGAACCAGTACGAGGCGAATGATGGTCATAGAGTATCGCCTACCGGTGATCTCCAGACCCCCCATCGATCAAATACCCGGTCGAGATCCTATAATGCAGGCCAATCAAATGAAAATGCTGGGTCATCCTCATTGGAACAGACTGTTGGAGAAATTCGAAGACTGCACTCCACTCGAACCGAACGCACTCTCTCCACGACATTTAAGAAAGCACGAGCATCAAGGATTATCGACGGTCCGCAGGGAAGATCAGCCCGCCCCGGTTCCCCTGGCGCCAGTGGCGCGGACCCGAAGAATCCAGGCTTCCAAATTGTCGAGGAACGAGATGCCGCTGGCGAACCAGTTACGGACCTGACCTTTGGAAACCAGGATGCTCTGACACTGGATGATATCCCCAGAATTGTTGCTGCTGAGCAGGCGAAGGAGCAGCGGCCTAATGCGTTCCGTCACGCGGGAACTAATCTCGTTTCGTCTGGTGGTCGTCCTGCCAAGCTCGTCAACGGGCATCAAAGGGAAATGTCAGGTCCTGCAGATGCTAAGGGTGCTCCCGGAGGTCCAAGAGCAACGAAATATTTCTCCGAATTATCCGCCCTGGAATACTTCATTGTCCGCCATGTTGCTGTGTTGTCCATGGAGCCCTTGCTTGAGGGCCATTTCAACCTGGAGGAACTGCTCGGCTTGATTGAATCTAGGAAGCCCACGATTTGGAATATCTTTGGACGCGCATTCAAGAACGACGGCCGCAAGGGTGGCAAGAAGAAGGGCATCTTCGGTGTTGGCTTGGAGGCTCTTATCGAGAAGGATGGAACAGAATCAACTCATGGAGTTGGTCCTGGAACCCTTCGCATTCCGACCTTCATTGACGATGCTATTTCAGCTATGCGGCAAATGGATATGTCTGTTGAGGGCGTGTTCCGGAAGAACGGCAATATCAAACGACTGAAAGAGACTTCGGATATTGTTGATACGAGATACGAGCAGGCGGATTTCAACAAGGAAAATCCAGTGCAGATTGCGGCGTTGCTGAAAAAGTTCCTCAGAGAGATGCCGGATCCTCTTCTTACGTTTAAGTTACATCGTCTTTTCCTTGTTTCTCAAAGTAAGTTTGTTGATGTCCCTGTTTGAATGAATGGTTTATTGGCAATGCTAACAAAATGTCAGAAATATCGGACCCGGAAAAACAACGGCGTATTTTGCATTTGACTTGTTGTCTGCTTCCGAAATCTCACCGAGATACCATGGAGGTTCTATTCTCCTTCCTAAACTGGGCTTCATCTTTCTCCCATATCGATGAGGAATCAGGAAGTAAAATGGATGTCCACAATATTGCAACTGTCATGACTCCTAATATCCTATACTCGAGAGAGAAGACATCTGGCATGGAAGAGAGTTTCCTCGCCATAGAGGCGGTCACCTCGTTGATAGAGTACAGTGATACCATGTGCGAGGTAAGTTTCTATTGCCCTATAGATTAATCGATGGATTCCGTATTCACATTATGGCAGGTACCCCAAGATCTCCAGTCTGTTCTCACCGACTCGACTCTGTTTAACGGCAGCGCCGAAATCACCACAAAAGAGATCCTCAAACGGTATGGGGATATCGGCAAAGTCGCAACCCCACAACGAGCACCTACGATGATGGAGGCAATGCCCGTGCGATCTGGATCAGGTCGGGCCATCAACAACCCAGTCGCCACGCGCATTGACAAGGATCCTTCCCAGGCCACTGCTTGGCAGATGCAGAGTTCTGTAAGACACGTGCAACCCGCTCCTGGCGCCGCTCAGCCCGCTGCTGGTCCTCAAATGGGCTCCCCACATCCTGAGTACGATTATGGCCCTCAGCACCAACCTCGATTCCCAGATCGAAGCACGAGCGGAGATAACTATGACGGCCAAGGCCAGCATGGACATCCAGCACCCACGCCACAACAGCAGCAGCAACAGCAGCAAATGGCATATAGACAGCGGCAGGCTGCTGGTCCTATGGTCTAGTAGCTTTTGAACAGAGTGGCGCGACGTTTTAATCGGATCTTTTTTCAGTTATTTGCAAGAACAAGTCAACGGATTATTATCAGAGCCCGGCCTTCAGCGCTGTGAGTTCAACTTGGTTATTTTCAACGGGGTTAATTGGTTTTCGTTTGTCATTTTTCCCATTTCCGTTTCCATTTGATTTTTTTTTCTATTCCAATTATCGGAAAGAAGGGTGTTGATTATTATCCTATTATCTTTTTTTTATCGCTCTGTTGTTCTTTTTTGCTATTTCCTATCTCTCTCGTGCCAGCGTTTTGCTTTGCTTTCCTTTCCTTGCAGTTGTTGCAACCACAAAGTCTATTTTTCCCTTTCCCTGTTGGTAGGTCTGATGAAAAAACAGGGCAAAAATCTAATTGGATGGATGTGGTCATCATCACTTACCTGCCTAACCTACGTTTACTGCTTTTTTCCAGTTCTTTCCCTTCTCTTCTCCCTTTTCATTCCAAAGACTTGAAAGTATTTACTTTACGACTACCTACCTACATCCTTTGTTGCGCTTCCGAGATCGCTCCCGTTCCGGGGTTCATATGCTTCATAATCTCATGCAGCAGCTATGTATTACGGTGCGCTACCATTGAATGTCCCGGTTTGATATGTATGGTGTTTGTTATATCTATCTTTTTCGCTTCTTCTTCTTCTTCCTTTTTTTTTTACTTCCCTTCCTAAACAGCACAAGATTACCCACAGACTTACTTTTCTATGTCCTCTTTTATTCATTTATAAAACCTTCAAGCATGTCCATTTATATCATCTTTCGTTCTCCCTCCTCTTCTTCCTATTTTATTTCTTCCAACTCTCAGCGCTGAACTGATTGAGTAAAGTGGTTAAATTAACTGAGCCTCTTTTTTTTTCTCTTTGTTTTTTTCATAATGACCTTCTACAATACACCCCCATTATTTTACTTCCCAGTCCAGCTCTGTCTGCCCTGTGCTGGTTGGTCTGCCACTTGATTCCCCATTATAACATTGTTTCTTTCTTTCCTCTAAACCGAAAAAAAATTCCCCATGTTTTCCATTTCATCTGTTTTTTCTAACCTATCTTTTTATCTCCTAACCTAGCTCTATATCTAACTATATTTCCTGGGGTATTTATACCTATCTATCTATCTACTTTATGTTCTTGCCGGTATATCTACCTAACTCATTAGCTGATCTATTTATCCATCTACTGATTGAATAATTTGTATTCCGTCCATATCTCTATATCTTCCTGTATGAAAAAAGAATTTAGTCTCTGCTTAACCTAATTTTGATCCTCAAAGTGCGAACAAATATACTCCCCTTAATAGGATATACCCGCTTCCGCAATAAAGTTTACAGGCTCCCCCCCTCCCCTTGAAGGCCGATATCACATGACTTCCCCGACCGCGCTAGTCCCGATGCAGATCCGCGCTAGAGCCTCATCATTGAGCCGCCAAATCCTCCGATATCAAAATCTCAAGAACATCACCAACTCTCCCAACAACGCGCTGTCGCCATTTCTTTCCCTTTGCTAGCTAGGACTACATCTTTCTGCTGCACTGTGCGGGGCTGAAGACGGTCGACGCTAGGTACTTCGCTCCCCGACTCCCGAATCCCATCCATCCCAACATCCGGCAACACAACCATCGCATCCGCCCTCCCTTCAACCCCTCATACACCCAAATCCCCCCCCACCCTACCCCCAAAAACAAAAACAAAATGACAACATCCTCCACCCCCCTCCCCGACCCGACACACCGCAAGCGCGAACTCCCCCAAAACGAGCTCGAGGCGACCTCGCAGCTAAAACTGGGCGAATTCCAGAATGTGCCGACGCTCTCGCTGTCCGAGGCGCGGCTGGTTATTAATAAAGTGCTGGATTTGAGGAGGAAGGGGGAGCATAAGTTTGAGGAGAGGGAGTGAGTGGTTTCCTTTTTGTTTTCTGTTATTTTTTTTTTTTTTTTGGGGGGGGGTGTATATATATATATTGGAGGGAAGCGTGGTGTGCTACTGCTGCTGCTAGGACAAAGATGATATTTTCGTCTTTTCGTTTGCTAACAAGTGTAATTCCCCCACTTGCTCAGAACCCTGATAAAAACCCAAGACTACCTCGAGATCTTCGCGCGGTTCAAGGAGAAGGAGAACATCGAGGCCGTCGAGCGGCTTTTATCCGCCCATACGGAGCTGGAGCTTTTTGAGCGGTCGCAGCTGGGTAAATACTCCCATCCCATCGCCCCCCTTAGAACTTCTTTCTAACTGTTTGATTTGTGCGCAGGGAGCCTCTGCTGCGATAATGCCGAAGAAGCCAAGTCTCTGATTCCTAGTATTGGGAATAAGATTTCTGATAATGAGCTGCAGGAGCTGTTGGATGAATTGACGAAGTTGAGGAATTTCGTTGAGTGAGGGGTCGTTTTTTCCTTTCAGTTCATTCATTCCCGTCGAATTGGAGAAGACGAGATGAAACACACACACACACACACACAACATGCACGCGTCAGCTTTTTATCACAGACGAGAACCGGCGATGGTATCGATGAAAAAATTGGAAAATGGGAAAGGAGGAATGCCGTCGGCGTCGTGTGGGTATCTCCCCCGGGGGTACGGACAGACATAGCGCAGCAGCGCAGGATTGCATGCGGTCTGAACTCAAAAACTCTCGCGTTGCGCTTTATCTCGTCTTGGTAACGAAATAAATGAGCTTCATTTAATTGAACCCTCGAGCGGACGGACACACACGCTTCTTGGAACGCTGCGAATCGACTGCTGCCCCCCATGGTGGATTCTGATATTTGGCTATTTGGCTATTGGGGGTGCGACGGAGTTTGTTAGGATATGGCGTTTCTTTCCATATTTCGTTACTTTTTGTCAATCGTAAGATAATGGAGCAAATCGGGCGTGGGTGGGGATAATGAATGCGTGGGGAATGGGTTCATGCCGATGGAATGAATAATAGATAGTCTGCTATAAGAATTTCATTTTGAAATGAAGTATTGCTTTCTTCCCGTGTACACAGGTCAGGCCTGATTCTAATGCGATGTTGTGAGGATGAATTATTTACTCTTATCTATAATACAAGCGACGAAGAAAGAAATGCAATGTATACCCCTCACTATGTATGTAATTACCAAAACGAAAAAAAGAAGAACTCCCAACTCTATAAAGGCTTAAAATCCAAAAAACAAGGTGATAAGCATAAATCACGACTCAACCCCCTTCTTAAACGCCACCTCCTCCGGCAACCTAAACGTAGCACAATACATCATCTTCGCCGGCGACACCAACCTGACAGGTCGAATCTCCACATCCGGATCCTCAGGTGTAATCGTGAAGCCGATCTTCTCCGAAATACGCTGACAGATCTCCACAGGCTCGACCTTCTGCTCATCACTATTCGTCGAGAACGTATAGACATGCACGAGCGGCAGTCGCCGGCCCGTGTGCGGCTGGAACAGCTCCTCCTTCCCGGCGTAGACGCCGACGAAGGCGTCGAGGAACTCGACGGCCGACGCGGGCAGGTTCATGACGTAGTGGTCAAAGGTGGGCGGGGAGACGAGGGTTTTGACAGGGAGGTTTTTGGACCTTTGGTTGACGGGGATCTTGGCGGCGGCGGCGTCGTCGATGGTTTCGACGACCATGGGCGCGTCGCGGTAGAGGGACTGGGTGGCTAGGGTGATGAATTCGCGCGCGTTGATGTTGAAGGCCTGCACGAAGCTGCTGACCTTGTTGTGGCGGTCGGCTCTGTTGCGTTTCGCGGCGGTCTCGAGGCTCTGGACGCAGTGCGGGTTTAGATCGTTGGCGAAGACGAAGACTTTCTTTTTGCCGGCGGGGATGGCGAAGGGGCCTACGCCGGCCATGACGTCGCAGACCGCTTCGCCTTCGTTGAAGCGCGCGACGATGCGCTCGTGCTCTGTGGATAGACGGCTGTTCCAGTAGACTTTGGAGTAGTCGAGGGAGAATTCGCAGCCTTGCTCTTGGATGGTGACGTTCATCTCGTCTGGGCCGGCGAGGACTTCGTAGTCGAAGGTGCGGAAGACGCTGGATGAGCCGACGTCGTGGATCTTGTTGATTACTGTGTCGATGCTGCCGTGTTTGTCCCTTACGATCTCGCCGATCATGTATTTATATGGGAGATATTGTTCGCGAAGGTTAAAGTGGGCTGTAGATTATTAGCATTATTTGCGGAGCGAAGCGAAGCAATATAGATGTTGGGTTAATATTGCATATATTAGAAGCGGAATAAACGTACCAATATGGCCAACTTGAGTGAAGCCAGAGGGAGCATCATGAACAAGTTCCTCCGGTATTATAGCCTCGAGAATATCCTCTACAAACCCAAGAATATTAGCTGCGCGACCATTGCAAAACGCCTTACTCCGCAACATACCATATCTAAAATAATCATAATCGATGAGCATATTAAACGGCTCGAGCTCTACCAACTTCTCCTGAACCAATTCCGTCACCGTCGGCGACCATGTCGTGGAATCTACATATCCCCACAATGAGTTAGCAAACCAGAACCAGAACCTCCATCCTCAAGGAGCAGTCCCCGTATACTCACCATCAGCCTTAATCCCCTCTCTAAGCAAAATACACTTCCTCCCCGCCCGCCCCGCCGCCCCCGCCGTCGCATTCTCCTCCTTGGACGACTTCCACAACCTAGGCGTCAAATCGCCATTGGGAGCGGCGCGTATATGGATAATGCTCAGCGCGTCGAGGATATCTTTACTCTTTTCCAACCTGTTTCTGACGGGGCCGATGGATTTTTTATCGAAGAATGAGGCGGCGGTGAGGGGCACGGTTTTTTGGAAGAATGACCGGTCCAGCGTGCGCATGAGCCGGTTTACGGGGGGGCGGAACATGGCTGCGCGGGAGGAGGTGGAGGTGGAGGGGGGTTGCGGAGCGGGAGCGGAATCGGGGGAGGTGGTTGTTGTTGCTGAGGATTGGGTGCTGGGTTGGGGCTGGGGAGCTGGCTCCATTAATCACTTTTAAATCGTGAGTATATATGTATTGGCCAGAAGGATTATTGGAGGACGGGATATAGTTCGTTACTTACATCCAGGTCGAGGACACAGAGAGCTGCGCCTGCGACGACGTTTTCGAACGGGGTTCTCAAGTTATTCGCAGGATGAAAAATTTATATCATTATCCAAGTATAGGAATGGCTGTTGCAATTCGTATGAGTCCGGTGGTTAGAATAAACGAAGGGGATGTTGCGTGAGAATCGATGAGTCTTTGGGCATCAATCGCGATGTCGAAAAATTTCGGGCGATATCGAGTCACGTGATTCCTTATCTTATCAATCTCCGCAGACCGCATTATTCTCCGCATCGGGGGTATTATTATATTATTATTAGGGGTATGGAGGGAAGACAGCAAGATTGAGATTATAACAGCTTCTGCTATTAATCTTACAACAAAACTAAGTACTGCTATTAAACAATGTAGCTTAATCCAATATACACCTATCCATGTACTATCCCAAGCCAAAAGGGGTATCTCAATCAAATCAACAAAAAAAAGCACGCTTATATATATCCACACGTAACAGAAAAAGAACAGCGGGATTAATCCTCCCCCCTCCCCCTCTCCCTCAATCGCCCAACCCTCCACGCCTCCCTCTCAGCCTCCAACCCCTCCACCCTCCCCATCAGCGCCCGAATCCTCTCCTCACGCGTCTTGATCGCTAGCCGCGAGATATCCCTCCCCTTGATAATGCCCTGCGTGCGCAAATGGTGCGTATTCAGTAGGGCGACGAGCTCCTGTTTCGCGGCGGGTGGCATGTTGATGGAGTGTTTGGTGAGGAGGGCGAGGGTCTGGGAGACGATTGTGCCGGGGGTGGTTGAGGAGGTGGAGGTGGAGGTGGAGGTGCGGGTTGAGGTTAGGGAGGTGGTGGAGGGGGGTGGTGGGGGGTTGAAACGGATAGGGGTGGGGGTTTGCGGGGTGGAGATGTCGAAGGGGTTTGCTGATGTTGTTGATCGGGATGGGGTTGTTAGGGGGTTCTGCGTACTCGAGGGGGTTTGAGGGGTTGACGGTGGTTGAGCGGCAGGTGAGTCTCTGAGAAATAGGGGCGAAAATCGGCCAGACTCGCTGTGACGGGGACGGGGACGTGGACAAGGACTGGGAGAGGAATCCCGTCCTCCACCCCGTCCGTCCCCATCCCCATCCCCATCCCCATCCCCCTCTCCCTCCCAACCACCCGACCACTCCGCACCCCGAAACCATCCGGGACTCTTCCGCATTGTCCCAGGCATCGGCATATCATCATCCCGCCTCCTCCCCACAAACCCATCCTCCAACCCCTCATCCCAACCAAACCCCTCATCGTCACCCTCCCCAACCACCTCCCTCTTAACAACCACCTCCCTTCGCCTCCCTCTCCCTACCCCCCTCCTCATCTTCACCGTCGACTCCCCCATCGCAGACATATCGCCATCATAAACCCTCTTCCTCCCCGTCCCCATCCCCGTATTCGGCGTAAGCAATCCCGTCCGCGTCCGCGTCTCCGTCCCCGCACCCGTCCTCAACGGCGTCACATACGGCGTATCCGGCGCAGCAACCGCAACCCCCCCACCCCCCTCCCTAACCCCCGCCTCATCAACCCATAGAAAAAACCGACATCCTTCGTCGCGCGGGCGGGGACAGGTGTAGACTACCAACCACAAAACAATAGAGTCAGTAAGTTATCTATCAATCTATTTGGGATAGTTAGGGAATGGGAGGGGATATACATACACCACCTTCCCTGATTAACCCCGCCCTTCCTCGTCTGGAAGCAGGCTGCGGGCTGGCGCGGGGTGCAGTCGCAGGTCCAGGTGTTGTTGGTGTACAGGCCGCGGGGATGGGGGCGGGTTGGGGTTGCGGATGGGGTATGGCTGGAGATTGGTGCGCGGGTGTGTGAGGGGGTTCTAGGGTGGGAGGACATTGTTTGTCTGTCTTTGCCGTATTGGGTGGGAATGGATAGGGGAGTCGAGTATGTATGTATGTAGTCCTATCGTCGTCGGGGGATATGGATGCGATGCGATGCGATGCGATGCGATGCGATGCGATGCGATGCGCTCCTCCAGCTCCAGCTCCAGATCAGATCAGAGACAAATAACACTCAGACTAGTCACCTAATCTCTCCCTCCCTCAAAGTAATAAAAAAACATAAATAATCCGTCAGCAACGTATACTGCGCAAAGCCATCTCTCCACCAAATTTCAAGATGATGTCGATACCCCCAGCCACCGGAAAAAGGAAAACGCGGGATCAAAATAAGGTTGGGCGAGTGGAGCCGGGATTCTTGGCAGGATCCACTCTTATGGTGACGTAAGGCTGAGGCACGTGATTTTGATGAGGCCGAGGCTGGGGGGATACATAAGTAGATGATAGATAGATAGCACAACATAATGTGAAGTACATGGTTAGTTGGTTAGTGAGTTAGTTGACCAGACATTTATTTATTCATTGCTTGAGAAACTAACCTCGAATGATTCTAATCCAGCACCATAACATGCACATTACGGAGTAGTCGTAGTAGTAGTAGTAGCAGCAGCAGTATATATAAACCTAGCAACTACCAATAATAATAGTAATAGTAATAATAGTAATATCAATCCTCCACTGCGGGAGTGATATCCAAAAGCCATCCAAAAGGCCCGAATAAGAAAGGAATAATGCACCCCCAAATCAAACAAAAAAATGCCACCCCCCTCCCCTCCTCTCTTCCCCCAACCAAAAGAAAAGAAGTCTTTCCTAGTAACACAGACACAAAAAGAATCCAAAACCAAAACCAAAACCAAAAACAACAATGAAAAAGACAAGGACGAAAAGGGGCAGCCCATCCGTCTATCCACCCATCCACCTTCTCAGACAGACAGACACACCCACCCATCTATCCATCTAATTAATCTATCCTAAAAAACCAAAACCCACCTAACAAAAACCCAACAAAAAAACAAACAGTAAAACCCTACTCAGCCAACACCATCCTCAACATCGCCCCAAAGCTCTCCCTCAACTTCAAAATCTCCCTAACCTCCGGCTTAACCGGCTCCCCCGCCGTCCGTCTTAGCCGGTCCTGGCGCTTCGCGCGCCGCTTGCGCTCCAGCGCGATGGGGTCGAGCTCGTCGTCGTCCGAGTCTTCGTCGGAGAGGTTGCTGGCGAGGTCGGAGATGGCGAGGTCGTCGAGGTCGGCCTGTGTTTAATTAATTAATTTAGTTAGGGTTGACTGGGGGGGAGGGGAAATAAGAAATGCATACCTCATCAAGACCAAAATCGCTCCCTCGAAACGTCGCGCTGCCAGGGACCGAGTCCACGCCGCCCCCGCCGCCCTCAGCCGCCATCTTCTGCCTCGTCTTATCGTGATGCCACTTCTTCCGGTCCGCATGCCACTTCACCAACGAGTCGATCTCACGGATCGCCACCTCCTTATCAATCTGATGCACGACCATGGCCCCCTGCAGGAGCGCGTTCATATCAAGCTTCCCACCACTCTTGGGCCCATGGCGCAGGAACTGCAGGATATCCTCTAGCCAGCCCATCAGGGCGTCGAAGAGGCCGTTGTCGTGCAGGTGGACCTCGTGGACGAATTTGTAGAAGCTGTGCTGGTGGCGCGAGCACAGGTCGATGAAGGCCTGGACGGTCTGGTTGGGGTCTGCGGAGACGTCTTGGCGCTGGGCGCGCTCGATGACGGCGATGGCGTCGTCGGCGAATTCGGCAAAGTCGGTGATGCTGCTGTAGACGTTTGCGGATTTGTAGACGCGGACGAGGGGCTCGTAGAAGATGGTGAAGAGGTCGCGGAAGAGTTGGAGGGTGACGGGCTGGATGTTATGTTAGATTGGGAAGTCATGGCGAGAGTGGGAGTACGTACCTCCTCGATGATGCTCAGCATCATGGACTTGTCCCGCTGCCTCGTTAGTAGCTTTAGTAATTGTTTCAGGTAGGCGAACCACTGTGCGCCCTGGTGCATTTGCATATCGACCTGGAAACATTAGCATAGCACAAGGATCGAATCGAATATCAGGGACGTACATTCTCAACAGCATTAACCCAGGCAACGTAAGAATTAAACACCTTCTCGATCTGCGCCGGGTTCAACTCGGGCTCAAACATATCAGACCGCAGTATCGTCACGACAATATCCACATCATCTTCCACCGCCTCCTTGCGCAGCTCATTCTTGATATCCTCGTCCGCCTCGGTGAAGGCTGTGAGTTTGGAAACCAGCACAGGATCCTCGATCTTGCCACTTAGCCCGTCTATCGATTTCTGGAACGTTTTGATTCCATCATGGATAGCCATGGAGAAGATGCGTTGTAGTAGCGATCGCGATCCGAACGGCTGGGCGAGGAAAAGGTCTAGCACGCCCGACATGACGGCGGCGGGGTTGGCGATGCGGATTACATTTTTCATGAGCGTGTACGGGACCAGGGAGTGGATGCGTTTGGCTTGAGCGAAGAGTTCCGGTGAGTTGTCTTCGGCCAAGAAGAGATGGTATATCGTTGCGGCGACCCTACACAATTAGCTTCATCCAAGCGTCTGAAAAAGGAGGTTGGAACGCACTCGATTCGCAGCCACTCTGCAAACTTCTGATACTGCGGACTCAACTCATCAACCGACTGCTTGGCTTTGATCTCCTGGAACAATTTCGTCAAGCCATCTGGATTCGCATTAGCCGGGTCCTGCAATATATGTGAGAGGGCGAACTCACTACTCTCAACGATATCCTGTCTGAACTGCTCCATATACACATCCAACTCCTGGGCGCGTTTCCGGGCAATTTCGTAAAACTGTTGCTGCTCTTCTATGCGCTTCGCATCTAGGTCCTTTCTCCGCTGGATGTCTACAAACTCCTCCTCGTTCAGCGTGACTGGGTCGGCGGTGAGGAACTCCTGCATGGCTTTTGATTCGGCAATGCGCGGGTTCTGCAGTAAAGTGCGGAGGAAAGCACGGAGAGACACGCGCTGCTGTTCTCTGTATAGCGTTACAGTCTCTGGGGCCAGATTTTCGGACGACCGCGCGGTCCTTATGGCCTTGGAAAATGAGTGCCTAGATGAAGAGCGTGTGTGGGCGGTCTGGACGGTGAGGTTGCGTGAGGAATGGCCATCTTCTACGGCCACACTGGCATCCTGAGTGGAGATGGAGGAAACCGAGGACGCATCGTCGTCTGCAGTCATAAACGTAGAAATGGAATTCTTATTCTTTCTTGGCAGCGGCGGCAATATCCTGCCGGGTAGCTCGGTATGTAATCGTTTGAGCAGGTTGGCGAATTCACCAAACCGTCGACCGACGTAGTGGTCTGGTTTTCCCTGCTGGCGGACTCTGAGAATGAACTCCTAGAGAAGAGTATTAGCATTTCCTCGTATAATGTAGGGTGGTGGTGTATAATAGTGTAAAGTGGTAGCGTACTGCATGCTGATGATACCTGACGGTGCGCTTGACCAGAGTGGTGCGGACGCTGGCAACATTCACATCCCATCCGTGTATGGCGTGGCCCTCGGGCATGTTGACGAGCAAGCCCTGTTCGTTGGCGCCGCGGTCGACGACCTCCATTTCGGAGAAGCGGATGCGCTCCTCGTAGCCGGAGGCGGTGGGAATGCCGGAGACCATCATGAGCTCGACCAGCTTCTCGCATTTCTGGGCGAGTTTGCGGCGCTTTGTTTCCTCATGGCGGTCCTCGGTGGAGGAGATGTGCTTGTTGGCAAAGGACTCGAGGAACTAATACATAGGTATTAGTGATGACACTATTCTGTTACATCGGTGGGAAAGATTACCGTCTGCAGCTTGTCCTGCCAAAACTCCTCCTCCTTGGCCTTGTCGAGGAAGGGAAAGTTGCGCACATGGTGGACGAAGATGAAGCGGAGGATGGGCAGGTCGGAGTCGATGGGGGCGATCTCGCCAAACTCGGACTTGAAGGGGGCGCCGAAGCGGCGGAGGGCGGTGGGTTTGTTGAGCTCGGCAATCTCGTCGCGGACTTGAAGGGAGATCAATTCGCGCTTGAGGTCTGGTAGTGAATGGAGGTTAGCTGAGACATGATATGATATGCCGAGATATGGCATGGCGGGGGAGTTGACGGACAGTGTTCCTGTTTGCCGGTGAGCAGCTGGCCGGGGGGAACAGGGTCGGGAGGAGCAGTGCCATTTTCCATATTCTAGGGAGGAATATGTGGGAGTAGCTGGTGCGGGATCGGAGTAGCTGGGAACTGCTGGTGGTGGTGGGTGAGGTTGAGAGAGTGAGGTTGGAGGTGGACGGAGATGGAGATGGAGACGAGGTGGGATGGATGAGCGATGCGAGATGCGAGAAGGCAAACAAAGAATATAACTATGTCTGACAAGACGAGGACAATAGTTCTAACTTGTTACAAGTCTGTTATACGCGGACAATGAAGAATAATAAATGTAAGATATAAATGCAAGATAATGTCATGGGGCAATTCTCCGCTAAATATCCATGTAATAGGGCCTCAGCCACAGATGACGATATCAGATATATAACTAACCTCTGCATATATTCATATTCAATATTTAAATATTTAAATAAACAATCCAATAATAACGTCTAATACCTATTCCAAAACTTCTCCTCCGCCTCGCCCACCACAAACCGCTCTCCACACGCACACTCTGCCCGTCCACACAGGTACAACACCCGTCCCGCGAGTTTCTTCATGCCCTTGTGCACCGCCATCTCATACACCCGCCACCCAACCCCCCCCCTCCGCCGCAACTCGTCCTCCTCCACCGCAACCACGGGGATGTCCTCCTCCTCCTCTTCCTCCTTCTCCTTCTCCCCCCCCTCCTCCTCCGGCCAAATCCCACCCCACCCCCACTCCCTCGCCATCTCCCTATCCATCCTCGCCGCAAACCCCCGCCCATCCTCACCCCCCCCGCCACAAAACACCTCCGCCTCACACCGCGGACACACAACCAAATACTCCCCCATCTCCCCCCCCGCCAACCCCTCCAGCCTCTCCCCCCACGGCCCCGGCGACCCCTCAAACACCAACATCGCCTGCACCAGATAGACAAAGTCCGCCTCAGCCTCAGCCTCACCATCCCCCTCCCCCTCCCCACCCCCATACCCCCCCTCAAAACACCCTACACAACTCGCCGCCAACTCCCGGAACACCCATATCCACTCCCCATACTCCCTCCAAACCCTCTCCCCCTCCCCCCCATCATCCCCATCCCCGTCCCCATCCCCCAATCCCCTTATAATCCCCGCAGCAAGCAACACCGCCTCCGTCCGCTGCCTAGGTGCCCACCCCGCAGCGATCGAGGCGAGCAAGGGCAGTGCGGCGAAGCTGGCGGGGTACACGGTGCCCTGGTGGCAGATGGAGCCCCAGAGGGCGCTCCAGGCATCGGAGGGGCCGGGGGTTAGCGAGGCGAGGAGGGAGGGGGTGTCTGTTGCGGGACCGTAGGCGTGGTAGAGGGAGGGCCAGTCGGGGGGTGGGGGGAGGGGGGGGAGGGGGATGGGCATTGTTTTTGTTTTGCAGGCTGTGTAGATATATAGAGGTGAACTAGGTAGGTTGATGCGTAGGTATGTCAAAAGAGAAGCAAGCTTGAAAGGAAAGAGAAGAGAAGAGAATAAAAGGAAACTAACCAGCGATCAAACTAAAAGTAGGCAAGGTATCATAAGTTAGTTAACTAGTTGTTAGTTAGTGAAGCTATAAGATATTTATTCTCTTCTGATATATACTTACTTCCTGGCTTATCCTGTCATCCTCTCTCTATGATCTCCCATTCCTCCTCCTATTTTATCCCCTATTACCCTATGCCATACCACCCTTACCCCTCTATTATTCCTATTACCCTCCTCTAACCCCCCCTGCCCTTCCTATCAGCCCACTCACTATAATCCTTACTAACTAACTATTCCCACCCTCCTATTCCCCCCATCATCTCGCTCCCTACCACCCACCACTTCCCACTTCCTATTACTAACTAGTTAGCTGTGGAACAACTATACGTGCATGGATCTACCCCATGGCCAAGTCATTAACTAATTAACTATAACTACAGACCTAGCGGGTAAGTAAAGTATGCAATTCCCATCCCATCCATCCCACTGCATTTATTGCAGTGGTAGATTATAAACCTCTAGCAAGCTCTAATTTAAGTACCTGCTAGATACACACCTGCATAAGGGAACACTACATATAGAATGTCTGAGTAGAAAGTATATCATTCATTCATTCATTTCATAAATAGTACATATAGATAGATATCAATTTAAAAAGAAAAACCCCAAAACGAAAAAGCAATCCCCTCATTTCCCTCCACATCAGTAACTATCCCCCACCGCAATCCACACTAAACTACCACTCACTCCCACCCCTAACCACCAACCGACACCTATCCCCCTTATCTCCCCCATCCCCCTCTCCCATCCCATTCCCACCTCCCTCCCTCCCCATCCCATTTCCATTCCCATTCCCACCCCCCTCAACCCCCCATCCAGCCCTCCACGCCAACAACAGCAACCTCCCCGCCTCCCAAAAATGCCCCATCGGATCCATCCCCCCCGTCCCTCCCCCACTCCCACCCCCACACAATCCCATCTGCACATTAACCAGCGCAAGCACATACAACCTCCTCCCCTCCAACCGCCCCGGAAACCGCACCCCCCTCAGCCCTAGCTTCCCACAGCTCTCCAGGAGCTGATACCTGCCCTCATCCACATCCACGTCCATCGCCAGCACCGCAGCGGCGTAAGCGAGGAGCAGCTCGCAGCGGAGTCTATGTGCGGTGTCGAAGTCGTTGCTGTTAGCGGGCGTGAGGGTGAGGGTGAGGGTGTGTGGTTGTGGTTGTGGTTGGTAGGTGATTAGGTTTCCGTGGATGGCTTCGAGGTGGAGGGCGAGGTCGTAGTGGTGTTTTGCCGTGGGGTAGTTGGTGGAGTGGTAGTGGGTGTCTGCGGTGTGTTTGGCGGTGAGGAGGTGGGTGTTTAGGGTTTTGAGGGAGTAGGGGTATGGGGATGCGGTGGTGGTGGTGGGGGTGGTGTGGGTGGTTTCGGATAGTTTTGTTGTCCAGGTGGTGGAGGTGAAGTGCGCGGTGCGGAAGGTGTCGATTTGTTTCATTGGGATTAATGGGCGGGTGAGGTCTGATTGGATCAAAGGTTTGCGTGCCCATTTTGACCGTTGCGAGAAGGATAGAGATACATCGCATGGATAAGGGATGGCACTGCACAGGCGCAGAATCATACAGCATAGCAACTCGTACCGCTGCCGATGGAGGACGAAATATCTCTCCTCCTCAAATTCCTCAACAGTCATATACGCCACATCCGCCGTCAGCCCCAAGCCAACCTCGACCTTCGCAGTGACGCGGTCCTTAATCTCCGCCGCCAATCCACCCCCACCACCAACCGGCACGTAGGGCTGGTTATAGTGCGTCCCATACCGAAACTCATCCGCACATTCAAACTCGCGATCAATAAGCCGTCCAATCCTAAAATGTACCCAGACATTCTCACCCAGGAACGTCTCCAGCGCCTCAGCCCGCATCCGCCTGTTTACCCCGAGCACGGCCAGATGCACAAGCTTGCCCACGGGACGGGCTAGGTTCGTAGCGTCGCCGATGCAATTGTCGAGAACGAGGAGGTCTTTGTAAATGAGAGCGCGGAGCTCATAGGGTAGGCTGAAGAAGCCCACCGGGGGCTTTTTCGCTGGGGGTGGTTTCCGGGTATGTTTTCGTCTGCGGTTGAATCTGCCAGCAGAATTGCTAGATGCGAGTGTCCGGGGCATCGCTGGGGTCCGTGTTTGTTTTCGTCTGCGATTGAATCTGCCAGCAGAAGAATTGCCAGATGCGAGTGTCCTCCGACGCGGACGCGGACGTGGACGCGGACGTCGTTGGCGGGAGTAGCGCGGAGGCATAACTACCTGCTACCTGCTGGCCCTCCACCGCTCTCCTTTAGTCCGAGTCTGTTCAAAGTATATACGGGGAGGTGAAATGAAAAGCTATGGATTAGAACATGGAAGTAATAAAAAAAACCGGATATATCGACGACGGAGGGGACTCGCTAGCTATCTGGCTTTTTTCGGGAAGGTATTTTTTTTTTTGTCACATAGAGAGCATTGAATGAACCCCGGGCCTTTTTATACAATGCTCAATATGCCATCACCACAATGCGTAGATCCATATTTTCCTCGCTTCGCTCGGAACCGGGCAAGGGCAAGCAGGCGCTGGTATCTGCCGGCGAAGATACTATTTGTTTGATTGATAGATTCGAGCAGCAGTAACAGCAGAAGTTGAAGGTGGTGTGCCAGTCCACTTGCGAACACAATGAGCTTGTTCGTGTTAACAATGGACAACAGCCATGCGCTGTTTCATCGTGGGCGGGTTGGTTGGTTAGTACTTTGTTGAATCCAAACAGATGGGAGAACGCCGTGAGTGATGGCTCGAATTCGCCGCCGAAGCCGACACACCAAGGATCGCGCTGCTGAAACGAAACGTCGGCTGGGAATGTAGATAACGGGGCGAGGTTGAGTTTCTCGCCTCAGGATATTTCGGGAACACCCTAATATCCTGGACGAGGCGGATGCATGCGACAAGGCGGTTGACGAGAAGAGACGAAGAAGACGAGGTGAGGTTGGGGTGGATCCATTGCGGCTCAAGTGGCGGGCGGGCGGGGATGACTAATCATGACGCCATCACCCGTGGACGGGTGGATGTCTGAAGATTGATTGAACTTGTTTACAATTAACTATTTCCGGGGGAAAAAGTATACTCTGAATGAATAGCTGCATTTCCCCGCAGTTTTTTTGCCATCTGTCAAATCAGAGGGTAGGGAATATATCTACCTACGATTGTCTTACGGAGGGATACCGTATCCATTTATGGATGGATAGATAGGCATATACATTCCAGGGATAGCGACTACTACATCATAACGGAGAGGGCAACCCCAGGCAGGAAGTTATTGCAAAAGGCAGCAGTTTTTATTCTGATTGAGCTAATTTCCTTCCTACGTATGTCAAGACAAGATGAGACAAGACAAGACAAGATCATGGCGGGGAAAGCTTTTCCTCGCCAAAAATAGATAGTAGAGTAGACTTGGGTCATTTCATTCTTGTAAAACAAACATAACATAGTGCAAAGTAACACAAGTAAGTAATGGAAATTCTAGATCCGCCGCATTCCTGCTCCCACTCCCACTCGCAGTCCATTAAGGCCATGCCCGGCCACCACCAACCACACTTATCCATCACTAATAAGCCAACTGACTAACTGGTGAAGAAATTTCTTAAAACAATCAATCGATGGGATACGCAGTACAAAACATAATGGGAACGGGGTGGAGATGGATGGGGAAAAGCAAGATTTAGGAAATGGATACAAAGATCAAATAGAAATCATCTATAACACGCACATATCAATCGACCAACTATCCAGCCAGCTATTCGGGCAAAGGACGGGGAGACATTGTGAGGGGGGTGGGTTCATACGCAAAATAAAACTAAAACGGGTCTTTGCAGATTTAACATGATCAGACGGCTCTGGTGAGGCTTTCAATTACATAGAGTTCGCTTGCTTGAGAGGAGAAAATTCGAAGTAGGGGCATGGGTGTAATAAAAATAGGGAGAAATAAAAGCAAACACCTCATCGCCGCAAAATACATGGGCGTTGTGGCTCTAGAATCCGTCTTGGTCCATCACGAAATCATCATCTCTATGCAAATCCATCGGGTTAATCTCGCCGGTCCAGGCATTGCTGAACTGCCCAGTCGAGAAATTATCAAGGGATGGGAAGTTGGAGTCTCCGCCAAAATGAGCGGATGACTGGCCGTGCATCCCGTTGCGGTTGGTGTCAATAGGACTCTCGAAGAGGGTGAAGTCGGCGTTGGGTTTTCCCATATGCTCATGGTACCCTTCATCGATGTCTTGGGAGTTAGGGGAATACAGCATAACATTTCCCTGGCCAGCAGGAGACAGGTTGCAAATGTTGTGATCCAGAGCGGTGGGGGATGGGCCGCAAATGGATGAATTTCGGGAGAATGAATCCATGGTCCGAGATTCAACGGAATGAACGGGAGTCATCAATTGTAGATTCATGGTGGTATATTCATCGTTCATGTTATCAAAGTCATAGTTGAGATCATGGCTAGGGTGGCTGGGATCGAAGGGAGTCTGATCCATAACGCCGGCTCCGATTTGGTCATGGGTGGTAGAGTCCACAGAAGGAAGACGGAAGTCAAGGGCTGGGACATATTCGTTGGGGTCGCTGGCTTCCAAGCTGGCCCGGAAAGCGTCAAAGTCAAAGTTCAGTTGGAGGTCGTCATAAGTGGGAGCAGGAGCATCTCCGTAGAGCTGGAAATCCTGCTCGTGACTCATCACGTCGTTCATGGAATAGTTGTTGGGGCTTGTATACCCGAGGTTCTGCTCAAAGGGAGAAGCACTGGGCATATACGGAGACGGAATGGTGGCACTCATGGGGGTGGGCATATTCATCATACCCGAATTGGGGGTTGGAATATTGGGGGTTTGCGGAGTGGGATGCGAGATTGAGGGAGTCCTTTTGCTGTTCTTTCCGTTGTTCTTGGATCGCACATAGACCCAGTTGTGGGCCTTTTCCATGTGTTGCTTGCAATTACTCTCCCGCTTGGATTGGTATGTGCATGGAGCGAAATGGCATTTATAAAGGGCTGGGGATGCGGAATGCTTGTCATTGACATGGCGATCACGCTCCTTTTCAGTTGGCCAGCCGATCTGGAAATACTTGCAGGACTCATCCTTGCACTTCCAGGGCCGGGAGTGAGTTTTCTCGTGTTTGGTAAGGTCGCATGGTCTCTTGAATACCTTGTCGCAATGGTTGCATTTTTTGTTGATGTTAAGAGGCGGCTCGTTCTTCTTCCGTCGCGCCATGGATCGGCTGACGCTGTCGTCGCACGACTCCATGCTCAAGGAGCGTTTCATCGTAGCTGGAGCGGCCTTATCTTCGTAGACTTCTCCAGTGCGCAAGGAGATGGCCTGGCCCTTTTTACGTCGGACAAATTCGGCAGGACGCCCGGTCGCACCCAGCCCTCCTTCGAGGGTAAGCTCTTCATCACTAAACATAGGTGAGCAAAGTGCAACAGTGCTAGCATGTAGAAAGTCAACATACGACGAATACTCCATGTTCTGGTCGGCCTGCGAGCGGGGGCGAATGCCCTGCCTTTCTCGAGCGGCGTTCACCATAGTCGCGTACTGACGAATCTGTTCGACGAGGTCAAGGAAGTATCCGTTGGTGTATGGACGATCTGCTGGTCGTGCCTGGTCACGCTGGTTCAAATGTCCAACAGTGGTGTGGAGGCACTGGATAGTAAATTCACAGAAGCCAAGATAGGCAGCTTTTGAAATGGCGAATTTCTTTAAATAAAAACATATCGTGTGAGCGAAGTCCTGGATGGTCGAGTTGTGGACCTGACTCACCGGAGCTAGGTAAAGCAGTGTCTTTTCGAGATCACGCAGACAGGTGACCTCTTTATTCTCAATGCGTCCTGGTACTGAGCGTACGAGGCGATGGAAAGGCGACAAGCGTTTTTGATTAAGGATAGGAACGAGAATGAATCGTTCAATCTGTTTGCAGGCAGCGGGGCCAAGGGTCGGGATTTGAGGGGTGGTGGTGTTATTCGCATATGGGATGGATCGGGTTATGGCAGAGTGATTTGAGGACTCTTGGACTGCGCCATTCAGCGAGCGACGCAAAGAGCCGGCTTTTCGGAGGGCTAAGGCAGCGGCGTGTTGGTTAGGGGAGGCAGTTGAATATAAATATTTGCGATAAGGAGACATACCTTGGTCCATGCTGGTGCCGCTGACTGAGCTACCAATACCGCTATCAGAGGTATGGCGACGAGGAGAATTTGTTTGTGAGCGTTGATGAGCTTTGCTGGGGTGTGAATCTGCGTCGGTGCTGTCAGTGTGAACAATGCGGGCGTCTAGTATTCCGCGAGGGACCGGGAGGTCGTCGTCAGGAAGAGAAGATTTGGCTAGAGAATCGCTTCCAAGACCAGAGAGCGTGCGATCGAAGTTGTCCAAGAATGAGGCCATACGCTTTTCGCCGGCAGCGATGGCATCCTCCAGTAGCCTGGGGCAGGTAGGAGAACGTCGAGGCAGCGACGGGATGTTGAGGATGGGATCAGTGTCCTCGGACGGCGGGGTCGTTGGAGCGTGGAATGTGGCACCCTTCCTCAACTGCATATTATGGGGAGCAACGCGACGACATGCTGAGTCGAGGTGGCTGGAGGAGGAGGAGGAGGAGGGAGAAGAGGATGTCGAGAGATGGGGGACGACGGGCTTATAAGGCCGGCGGCGCGGATTTGACTGGGGTTGGGACATACTGTGCGACGGGGGCAGAGTCACAACTCTAATAACAGCACAAAACGTTAGTGAAAACGGGACAAAAACAGGTAATGCATTTCGGCTGCTCTTAGCAGGGTTGTGACTCACTTGAATGGGAGCAGAATGGGGGAGACTATTCAGAATCGAGAAGCCGGATCTGCAGGCGGACTGGCGGAGTCACAGGAAATCTCAGCGGGGGTGCTCTGGGAGTATATAGATTGGCCAACTGGCCACTTCAATTGACCATACTGACCCTCGATGAGACTGAACGGAACAGGCCAATCTAGATACCGAGCTGGTTGGCTGCTTGGATGGGATGGTAGGTAGTGATATAGATCAACATACACCAAGGCAAAGTCGGGAGGCGGTGGTGATATGGGGATGAGACTCGAAGCAGTAAAGAACGGAATGCCAAAGACTAGCAGCCCGAATAGATGGCTGAGGCGTCCAGGAGTGGCAGAGCACAGAATAGTAGCTGGTGGACACAATTGACGATGACGCCAGAGGAGCAAGACAACGCCGACAACAGCGAAGTATAGACACCAGCGGGCGGCAAGACGTAAAGCGGGAGACCCAACAGAGGGAGATTCGCGGGGCGAGAAGGCGAGGGATGAAGCCAGATATGTGGGATTGCAGAGGGAGCGAGGAGATGAAGTTGAGATGAAGTCGAGAAGACGACGACGGGACGAGCAGGATGTCGTCGACACCAGATGCCAAGCCCACGCATCGCTTCTGCCTGGAGCCCGCAGCCGACAACGCCGCTGATTGGCTGCTGCGGGGCGATACGGGCCCCACCGGATGCGCTAGGCTGGATCGGGCATCGGACACCCAAGCTCCGTGCTCCGACTGCTTTGTCATCACGATTCCATCAAGATACAGGAGATGTATTCAGGAAGCAGGAAGTATTGCCAGCATACACATCCCAGACTGCTACTGACTGCCAGACAGTGCTGCCTTTCTGTTTCCTCCACAGCGTACTCCAGTCTCCGTAGTCTCACAGAATGACAACTTACAATGTTGAGTCCACCCAGTTCCACTCGCTTCCTCCACAGCCACAATTCTGGCTGGCCCAAATACCAAATACCCCAAATACCCTTTCTGGCGGCGGTACAGCGCGATACGGACCCACCAATCGTCTTCAGCCGCTCCTCCGCAGCCGTTTTGGGTGCGCGCTCCTCACGTCACAGCGGGAGCCCACTGGCCTGGGCTAGCCGTTTCCATACCATACACGGCCCCAAGCGGCCAAGGCTGACCCTGGACATGCGCCGTCGGACTCGTGGATATTAAGAGTGTCGTCTGTTGTTGCGTAATCCAGCTCCGGTTGGCCAGAAGCCACAGCGAGCGGGGTGCCAGACGAACATTGTGCAGTGTGTCTGTTGAGCATTTCCCAAAAGGAGTGCGGCTCAAAATGCCAAGGTTGCATCGACCCCACCACTGGACACCAGCCACGGCCAGACAGGGCGAGTCTTGGCAGATCACTGCACGGCCACACTTTCTGGCCCCCAACTTCAATTTCTCCCCTGGATCACCATGGATGTGTTTGTCCGTTCTCTTCCAAGTTCCACCGCATTCCACCCCAACACAAGAACTGCTGAAACTAAAACTAGCCACCGCTAAAAATCTTTTCCGGAGCAGCCAATATCCAGCCGCATCAGCCACTCCCCTCACAGAAAATACCCCTTCATGCATGCAGTATTTCCCCCGTCGAGTCATTGCACTGTCTCATTGAGAGCTCATCCGTCCACTGTATGCACCCTCATTGGCTAGGACGAGATCAGCACCCGATGCTCCCATTGGCCAATACAGCCATGACGACACTGCCAAACATTGCTGGCTGACCGCATCCCTTGCTTTGCTTTGATACCAGGCCTTGAATCGTCGTTTTGAACAAGTATCCCGGACTGGGACCCAGATATGGATACGGCACCGACGTCTTGGATCGTTTTCCCTGGTCTCGGGGATGGATAACTCTCCACAGTGGAATCTATCCATTCCCGGACCAACCCATCCGATGCCCCTGATAACTAAACATAGAAAAACATCCCCACCAGTGAAAACGACTTTTTTTTAACTGTCCCAGACCCCTTCTGTTCTTTCCCTAAGGTTACCAAAAAAGGAGCGCTCATCAAAACGACACATCCTCCCCCTCTTCCCCTGCCTGGTTTTCCCCCTTAACAATAACACACCACCAACCAAACCGTAATAGGTAGTAACACCGACACAAACAACCACCATGAATAAAACACCTAAGTACTTAACTCCCTCTGTCCATCCCTTCGTAGGCAGGCAGGTAAGGTACCTTCCGGTCCGTCCCATCCTACCGGTTCCATAACAAATCAACGTAGAACTACCATGGTTGACTTCCCGCATTTGGTCCGTGGTTGACTATCTATCTACTCGCTCATGGCGAGTGGCGGGGTGACGGGGTCGGTTGAGTAAGTAGTGATAGGAGTTTGAGAACTGGTTATAATAACTATCTAGTTAGAATTAGGGGAGTGAGGGAGAGAGGGAAGGTCAGGAGAAAGTAAAAAGGGGTAGCTAACTAGAATTATAAATAGCAACAGCAATAATAAGAGTAGAAAAGAAATGACTTCACATCAAACCAAGAAAGATGCATCTGAATTAGAACTATCCTTCCTTATAAAGTTATCTCTGTGATCTCTTTTTCTTCTGTGATTAAATCAAAGCCATCCCTGGGAGATAGGAAGAAAGAAGAAAGAAAGAAAACATGTTCAAGTATCTCTCCAGCTGCGTAAGAAATCACCCAGTATCATATCATCCCCATAGCCAAAGCCAAAGCCAACAGCAAAATTCACATGATGCCCTTAACAAATCATCTCCGACTCCATCCATCTCCAACTCCGACTTTACCTATTATCCATCCCCGGAAGGGCAGGCAGCGGTTTCGCATGTAGATACAATAGATATCACGATGTTCCCATGAAAAACCAAGCAGATCCCCGCCCTAGGATCTAAACACCCATTTACGCCTGGGTTATCGGGTAGCCGCGGATGGAAGATCGGGATTATTTGAGATGCAGCGTTTTCCTGATTGCTTGCATGGGCCTGGATATGTCTGGGGAACATTGGAAGGACGCGAAGGGTGATGTGGTGGGGGTGTGATTGTCGGGTTTCGGTCCGATGAGGTGGCGATTGAGTTGCCAGCCATGTTGTTGTCCTTCGTCGCGGTTGGATTTGCTGCTGCTGACTAGCCGCTGGCACCAGTGGGGGATGTAGATGTAAATTGTGAAGATTTGTTTCCAGGCTAGTAGGAGGTGCAAAGGAGGGCCGTCGCGGGTCTCGACCTGGGCCCCAACTACTGCGTTTCGACGTTGTTGGCTGTGTTTGGTTTGGATTAGTCGATTGGTGACTTTATAGTTTAAAGGGGGAATGCTCGAGAGATGTATCCGTGAAATCAAGACTCTGGGAGGCGTTCGTAACAGAGCTGATGGGCACCGTCGCTGCTACAATGGCTCTGTAATTCGCATGTTAGATATTTCCTTTTCCCTAATAGTGCACTTTACTAGGTAAGGTGGTGCTGACGATGTTCCCGCAACAAACATGACGATGACGCCGATTCGCTCTTTGGTGTCAAGTCAAGCTGAAACACCGTCGGTACTGGTAATATCAAAATGAAAGATTCGATGACGATATGGGTTTAAGAGAACGAGAGGAAGACGACAGGGAGCGAGGAGCCATTTTGCTCCGGAAATCCGGGCGGAGAGACCAAATAGAGCCACTGAGGGGCTACGCCGGAAGGAAAACCCTAGTATGACTGGCACCCCCCACATTCCATGGTCCAGCGGGAGAGTTTTTGCATGGTCTCGGCAGATGAACGTGGGGAAAGATATTTTTCGTGAAGATCATGGCAAACGGATATACTGAGAGATGGGAGAATAGAAGCTGATATTCTTGTTAGATAAGCACCTATAAATTTGGCAAAGAGATACGTGCCGCATACCTTGTCTCCCACCTTCTGGGGCTTAGTTCTAACCAGCTATAGTAGCCCCTATATGTATGTTAGTTGCTGGACGTTAGATATGGGAGAATTATTCTCTTCTCTTACCGAGGCATTGGATCTATTATTGTGTGAAATGGTCCATACTAGCCAAAGAGATAGCAATGAATATATCCTTGGGAAAGAGTCTGGCGACCCCCCTCCTTTGTACGAACAATCTTCCCAAAGTAGCTACTCCTGCTGCCGAAATGGCGACGATAGATATTGTGAGAATTGTCCGGCTTGAGGGAGTGTCAGTTCCTGGCTGGGAACCCGAGAATGGTATGTTTGTAGAAGGCTGGGGCGTGAAATTTCATAGAAATCTGTTTAAAGACCTTCTAAAATTCGCGATGGCAGATGAGATCACCGGGCGAGAAAAATGTTGGTCTCAGCCAGGGAGAGCCTGCTGGGAGGGTTCAACTTTAATAATCCAGGGTATGGAATAAGAAAAAGGAAGAGAAATGTCATGTTAGTACTGAGTACTGGGTGACTGAGTTCCAATATGCTCCTACTGCACATGTTCGATTTGTTCTGACCTTGTGGTTGGTGTCTGCGTAAGGATTGGCCAAAACCCTTCTGATCTAGATTGCAGAGGTTCCAAGAGACCGGCTTATTTCACCACCCTCACAAGTCTGGGAACTGGAATGATGCAGACCAATTTGGGATATCACAATGTTGAGACACATGGATCATCCAGGGACAGCCTCTGGATGTAAAGGATCAACACACGTGACGGGAAACCAGGTGTCTGTAATTATTCCCTGTCTCCGATGTTGCGTGCAAAGCAAACATCCAACTGGCGCTTCAATTAGGGCGTCTGAGTCTGGGTGCTTGCGGAGGTGGCTGAGGCGCAATGTCAAACATTCTGTAACTGCACTGAGTTCGGATAGGTTTTAAGACAAGTTCAAGATTCCCCAAAAGAGAAATCATCCTTGCAACATGATCCCGTTAGCGCTCCTAGTTGTCTGAATCGAGGCATTGGGACTCCCCAAACACCGAGAACATAGATATCTGTGGCGGTTGAGGTTGAGATGTTGCAGAGAGGAGGAGAGGAGGTTCGCTTAAGGTTTCACACTAGCCGCTTCAATCCTCCTCAAGCCACACCCAAGAATGTCAACCTCCTCAATCTCACCTGGGCACAGACTACAACCCATTTACAACATGCCAACAACCGCCAGTGCTTCATCATTGACGGATGGTGACAGATATGCGCACTGGCCTTGTGTTCATAGCTAGGGTCTTATTTAGAGGCCAAATCGTCTGTGCCAGTCGAGGAAGAACTGTCTCCTTGGCTAGGTGTGCTCCTCCCCTGAACACCCTGTCGATAGATGGTATCCTAGTCCTCAGGGAACTATCCACAAGGCTTACCCTTCGAATATGCAGGTCCCAAATTGCCTTTGGCATATTATATCTTTCGTTATTTCAAAATATGGTGGCTATTGGGGCCACCGATATCCCCATCGGCTCGGGACCAGCTTACAGGGGCTTACTGCTTCAGAACCCACTACTTTTTGTTTTGTGTGGATGCTGTTTGAACCTAGCAATGTTTAACTTGCTAGATCTGATTTCATATCTTGAGCAATGGCTTTCCCCCGTCGTCTGTTTACTCCCTATGCCATATCCTAACCCGGGAAGTTGGCGACGAGTTGGCTGCCGGTCGTGTTAGACCAGCAATATGGTCGATTTGATTCGAACATGGATGATATTCTGGAACACTTCTAACAACAAGCTAATGCTAGTCTCATTCAGTTCTTAACTTTCCTATCCCGTAGTCTGTGCTCCGGACAACATCACTCGAAAACTCGATGACTAGCTTGATCCATACACTGGATGATTAGCCGCAGAAAACATCAGACTGTGGCGCGGCATATTGGTTTCTAGTCAACTAGTAAACTCATATCATGAGACATACACCTTCGTCGGTTTTTCTTTATTTCTTTCTTTTTTCCTTCGATTGTTCGTTCGAGGCCTATCAACGGCCGTTTCGCAACATCTTAACCTCTGTGTTGGTCAAGGTACTGCCTTATAGCTCCCCATTCATCGACGGCTTCTAGCTCTCCCGGAGCGGAATTTTCGTATGAAATTGCCCTACGCACGTTCAAAAACCACTATGGAGGGCTTATAGTGGGTTGATTGCGGCTTCCTATCCGGTCTAGATGAGGTTCATCAGGTGCGTGGTAACTTGCGGTGAGGTACTAAAAAGACCTGATTGACTACGGCTCTTAGTCTCCAGCTGAGTATACTCCGTACACCAAACCAGAACAACTGGTTTCGGTTTGTGCAGTACCATACCGAATTGGTAAACGTCAAACAGCAACTCTACACCGGCCAATAATCTATTCCAGTCTCAGACAGAAAACCGACTTATGTAGGTCGAGATGCGGAGAATTGCTTCATTGGTGCTGGCTGCTATCTCCCGTCCTCTACATCCCTTTTGCTATCACGTTTCAAACTATGCTACATCTCACAGTAGCGCCGGCAGTCAGTTTTCATACTACTCAGTGAAGAATTCAGTGAGGGCTCTCGAGTCAATCGCTATCCAAGGTTCGAAGAGGAGAAATACCTCTCTTGTCATTAGGAACTAGGAGATAATGAAACCAGTTACGTCTGTAGGGACAAGAACAACCAAATTCAACCAAGAGAGCAAGTTACAGCGTTGATGGTATGTCTCATAATCAGTTTCGAGGGATATACTCCGAATTGACAGAAATGTCGATTCGAGCAGTTATAAATTCGACGGTCTCTCCTCCTATATCGGCTGTATACTTACCTACCTTCCAGGACAACGATCTCCTCAGGACAGCTCTGACTTTCTGTAGTTTCTTATCTTTCTTTCTTATTTCTTTCTGTCTCATCTTGCCATTATTTATTACAAGGCTGGCCCTTCTCTAATCTACATCATGTATATCAAAACCTATACCCTTTTTTCCACACTGTTTGTGCTTGTGCAGCTGGCTGCCGGTCATGGAGCTATTGTCCAAGCGACAGGTGACCAAGGAGGCAGCGGTATGGCCATTGGAAGTGAGTGACCCCCCATTTATGATCGAGGATAGTCGACCTAATACCAAGAAATAGTCGATACTTCAACCCCCCGGGATGGCACACGACGTAGGCCGTTCCAGCAGGACACAACAAGATTCCGAGGAAGCAATAGAGACACATGCGGCGAAACCCTAGCGGTAAGTACTTTCTCAATGCCATGCCTACCGGCCATCCATTAAGAAAATTATTGGCCATGTCTAGGGTGGCGACAACAACATCGAAGCAGGCACACAAACCGTAATGGCAGAAACGGGAGACGCCCTACCCCAGATTTCCCCTGGAGGCGAGGTACAAATGACTCTACACCAAGTCAACGCCGACGGCGCCGGTCCATACACTTGCATGATCGACTCGACAGGAACTGGTACTGACTGGCAACCGATGCAAGTTACTCAACAAGTTCCTGGTAGGCGTGGTCGAGAACGCGATGGGAATGCCAGTGACTTTGTAAGTTTCCTTGAATATCTGCCGTATCTACCTACAATGAATCCTCTTACTGATATCAAGTTTAGCCCCTGACAGCCGCTGTCCCTACCGATCAAACCTGCACCGGCACAGTCGCTGGACAGGAGAATGTCTGCATGGTTCGCTGCGAGAACCCCGCCCGCGCTGGACCTTTTGGTGGTTGCGTTCCAGTTCAGATGGCCGGTCAGCAGGCTGCCAACGGAAATGGCGCTGCGGCAAACAACACCGGTGGTGCCAACGGTAATGGAGCCGCTAATGGAAACGGGGCAGCAAATGGCAACGGTAATGATCTCAACGGCAATGGAGCTGCTAATGGAAACGGATCTGCTGCAAATAATGGTGGCGCCAACGGCAACGGAGCAGCGAATGGCAACGGTAACGGTAACGGTAATGGCAATGGAAATGGTGCATCCGGCGGAAACGGCGGCGACGATGGCGGTATCCTGGGCGATATCACCGGTTTTGCAGATGATATCGCTGGCAAATTCGGCTTCAAGAAGCGGATGCTTAACCGCGGCTGGACCTCGCGTATCCTTGGACGGAAACTTTTTCACTTGCGTGCTATTGACGATGATGAAGATGCCGATTGCGCCGACGGGGACGAGTGAAGTGAGTGAGCGAATAAGTGTTTCTCAAATGTGGTAAGGCGTGCTGCCCCTGGTGGGTTTGTCGATGATATATGTTTCTTTGGATTTTTCTATTTCCCCGGGATGAGGTCTGGTGGATACGCTCCTTATTGTTCATTAGGCTTTCCCTCTTACTTTGTGCTTTCCTCATTTCACTTTGTTAGCAAGGCGAAGGGGGTTTTCGGAGTCTGGATACTCATGGTTTGGAGAGGAATGATGATGAAAAGGGGTGGGTAGCGGAACGAGCGGGAAAAAATGTATTAGATAAAACCATCTTTAGTTCAATTAACTACACACATAAAAGTTGTGATCACTTTGATATTTGTTAATTGTGCCGGGCATACTTAGTAGGAGTGTTTTAGTTATTTAGACGGGACGTAGCCGTCTTTTAAGAAATATATGTAATAGTAGTATCTGGTTAAATACAGTAACTCTATGTAAACACAGCAATGTCCCATCCATCACCATCCCTAAAATTTAATTCCCCGTTGTTAACACAGAAGCGGGGCCAAAGTTTTTGACTAACTAGTTTGTTATCAACATCAGTCATCTCCCTTCGACGTCACCTAACGCCTCAAATTTAACATCTTCCAACATACCACAACCCATCATAACATCCCCATCACCCCCTTTCAAAAACCCCAAACAGAGAAATACAACCCCACCCCCCCAAAAAAAAACATGCCCACATCCCCCTCCCCCACGCCCCTAGCCCGCAACCTACCCACCACCCCCCTCTTCCAAACCACCCAATCCCACTTCACCCGCCTCCTCTCACCATCCCTCGGAAAAATCACCCAAGCCAGCAACCCAATCCTATCCCCGCAATCCCACCACCTCGCCTTCACCGGCCAGACATGGCGGAAACTGCACGGCCGGCCTGAGTCGAGGATTTTTATTCTCGATTTGGATATAGAAGATACAGTCACAGCCTCGCGCGAAGTAGACGGTGGTGATGGTAGTTCGCAGCTGCCGCTGCGTATCGTCAGCGCCGAAGCAGAAGCAGAAGCAGAGACAGGAGACAACGAGCCTGCGGAAGCGTACCAGGATCTCGACCCCGCGTTCTCGCCAGATGGGAAGTACTTATCCTTCCGATCGAACCGGGGCGCAGCGGGAGGGTATCAGCTATACGCAATGACAGGGCCACGATTTGATGAGCTAGTCGCGTTCCAGCGGGAGGAGGGGGGCGCGGGGTCGGGGTCGGTTGAGTATGCCAAGTGGTCGGCGGATGGTAGGATGTTGCTTGTGGGTGTGGGTGTGGCGGAGGATGTGTTTGGTTCAAGTTCTGGTGGTGAAGTGCCGGGGTGGGCGCCGGTGGTGGAGTCTGCGGTTCCGGGTGGTATTGTGTGGTGGTTAAGGGTTTATGAGGTTAGTGAGGAGGGGAGGATGCGGGGTGTTGGGATGGGGAGGAGGAATGTGTGGGAGGCGGTGTGGTGGCGGGGGGATCGGGTTGTTGTGATCCTGTCGGATGAGGGGGGGGAGTCTGGGTGGTATTTTAGTCGGGTTTGTATTATGGGCTTGGATCTTGATCTTGAGGGGGAGCGGGTGCTATATACGCCCCCGTCGCCGTGTCAGGTTGGGGGTCTTGTCTCTTTTTATACTGGGGCGTATGTTGCGTTTATCCAGGGGAGGAGTAGTAGTCGTGGGGGGGTTGTTGGGGATGTGATTGTGGTTGAGGTGGAGAGTGGGAAGGTTGAGCAGATACAGCTGGGGGGTGTGGATGTTATGAGCTTGGAGTTTGTGGAGGAAGGCAGGTTATTCTACACGGGATTAAAGGGTCTACAAACGGTCGTTGGGTTTGTTGATGTCTTGCCGACTGATGAGGTCACTAAACCATGGATCACCGATGCAGCAAGCTACGGAGCAACACCGCTAGTCAATGGCGGATTTACCATTATCACGGGGAGCTGGACGCAATATCCTCGCATTTCTAGGATAGATTTCCCAAACAGGAACGAGACGACCCTCCACTCCTTCATTGATGACGGTAAGACATGGCTCAACTCCACGCTGGGCGAAGGTAGTGCAATAAGTTGGAAATCTACGGACGGCACCGAAATCCAAGGCCTCCTCCGCCTGCCCAAGCAAGGAAAAGCCCCGTACCCGCTCATAATGCACGTCCACGGTGGTCCTGTCTCCTCATTCAAGAACAACTGGCCAGATATTGACATTGCTGCCTTCCTAACTGCGAATGGCTATGCAGTCTTCTGCCCAAACCCGCGAGGCTCCACGGGCCGGGGTCAAGATTTCGTCAAGCAGGTATACAGCGACATGGGGGGGATGGACTGCCAAGACCTCCTGAGCGGAATCGACCGCCTCGTCGAAACCGGCATCGCAGACCAATCCCGCCTCGGTGTTACGGGCGGAAGCTATGGCGGATTCATGACGAACTGGATCGTTACTAAGACGGACCGATTCGCTGCTGCAGTGGCAGTATCGCCCATCTCGGACTGGGTGTCTCTTCATGGCACCTCTGACATCCCCAGCTGTGACCGGATAATGATAGGTGCGGATCCTTACGATATTGGTGGGGAGTATCAGAAACGCAGCCCGTTGGTGTTTGCAGGGAAGTATCGAACTCCTGTTTTGCAGATTGCGGGCCGGAATGATACGTGCACCCCGCCAACGCAGGCTTTGCAGTATCATCGGGCGTTAGTGGATAAAGGGGTGGAGTCTGTATGTGCGATATATCCAGGGGAGGGGCATCGAGTGCGTAAATTTCCGGCGTATATTGATTATTGCGCGCGGCTTCTGGGATGGTTTGAGCGGTATATGCCTGCCTCTGAGCAGGGGAATGATTCTTCGTAGAGTATAGCGGGTTTTGTGGTTGTACGGTTACCCCTGGTCAGAGTTGCACTGCAGTATCTTGCTCATTTTTCTGGGTGCACGTGCTGCTCCATTTTGATATTTGGCAGTGTTTTAGACGCGTGTGCTTCCAGAACATGGACTTTACCTTCCATGGGGAAATATATAGCCAATAGTTCTGAATCTTCTGATGACATGTCCACACGGTGACCCCGCGGGGATTGGATGTCTTAGCAAGAGCAAATCCCGGATGAAGTCTGTCTGTAAAGTCTGTCTGTAAAGTCTGTCTGTAATTGCCCATAGCTGGTTGGTTGAGTTTGCATTGATTTGAGCCACAATCCATTAGCGAGATAGGGTTTGAACTTGGCGGACATGTGAAACCAGGTCTTCAAGAACGGCTGAGCGTACATGCCATGCAGAATGGGGGATAAACAAGGAGCTATATGCCTGTTAATGATGCTGGAAAAGAGACAAACTGGACCTCCATATATTCGGAGTGAAGAGCGTATATCTGGACACGAGGCCAGTATGATGTAGCTCGTCGCGTCCGTCGATGTAGTCTCTGCGGAGGCTACTATGGGCTTCAAGCCATAGCGTTTGACTCTCTGAGTGGCTGCTGGGCCACCCCGCTGGCATATTGCATAACATTCAGCAGTAGATGAGCCTTGACAGCCTGTATTGATGCGGAGTAGACGTCGTGACAGGCGGATGGACGGTTGGCGCTGGGAAAGTTCGGGGTAGCGAATACGAAGGACAGCAGCGGGGACGGACGGTATTCGAATTCTGGCGCATCGTCGAGGCCCCGGCACTCTCTGACCATGCAACTATCCGTCTTCCGTCTTCCTCGCCCATGTTGTTGGATCTCGTTGCTGGCTGGCGTTGTTCGGTGTTAAATAGAGAAATCTCCCAGTGTCAAGGACGAGGTGACGTTTGGACGCACAGACTGCCTGCGCCGAACCTCGGCAACCGGAGCGGCAGAACTCCCACCGCGCAGTGCGGCTCATCTCCAACCGACTTCACAACTTCACAAGATCCAAGACGCAGCTTGCTGTCCTCTACCCGCTGCACACGCTGCCGCCCTGTCCTCCGTGTGGATCTTGTTTTCCTGCTGCATGTTGTCCTGTACGCCTTTCTGTTCGTATGCTTCTGAGTCGCGCACATCATTTCCCCGACCATGGTGAAGGACGAAGGCAGCGGTGCCATGCATGCCGCACCGCGCGCGACGAACGGCGTGGAGAACCCCAAGCGTCGCCGGCGGAGAGACGGCCTTCGACGACGGCTGCACGGCAAGGACCCTGTGTCAGCCCGCTTGGTGCTTGACCACCATCTGCGGGGAGACGTGGGTGTGCTATCCGATGACTTGGTGGCTGACTTGTTTCCGGGGGTAAGCATTGAAGGTATGTCCTGATTGATCTCGTCCTAGCCGAAATTCTTTGCGCGTGGTGATTGTGTTCGTCTAATATTGACTTGTGGTGTTTGCGCCATTGTAGCCCTCGCGGAGAGTCAGGAAGTACGGTATATTGCTGTTTCGCCGTGGTCCGCCCATAAGCTGTCGGTAGAGGATCTATCTTGGACTTTTATTCCTGTACGGCTCCAATCAACCGGCAAATCCCAGTCCTCCCCGATATCCCAGTCCACTATCCATTTCCCGGCCTCTACTCCCTCAATACAGTCCTTTGTTCAAGCTCTCGAGTCTCTTGATCCGACCCGTAGTTCCGCCTCGACCCAGCGGCCGATTGAAATACATGTGATTGACGTGGTTCCATTTTATCTGGATACTATCTACGTGACCGTGGAGCGCTATTTGCTGAGCAACGTTGACGAAATCCAAAATAAATTTGGAGGAGGATTTAGCCCAAGGTCTCAAGGGGTCAATGGATTATGGACAAAGGGAAGGGGACCCGCTCCCTTACCGCTCAAAACTACAAAAGGCGCGAAACAGTCCGCCGCAGAACGTGAGGAGCGTCTAATAGGAATAATCCGCGAGGCGATTTCTTCGCAAAGAATACTTCACTCGGGAGATTTGCTCCCTCTTCCGCTACCTTCTCATCCTATAACATATGCGCCCCCTCCTCCCGCTAAGATTTCCTTCTGCGAACCTGTCGCTCAGGGGCTGGTTAAGCCAAATACAAAGATTGTGCTCGTCCAAACGAAACCCCAACAGCAGTCTCGGATTGCCAAGGGTCTGCCATCCCCTGGCCGGGCTTTGTTGAATCAGGTGATAGAAGACGAAGCGGACGATACTTCGAACGAACAGTTTTATTCTGCTGCAGAAGAGAAGTTGAGCAGTACGGACATGGAAAGCGCATCACCACCTGACGAGTCAGATACGGAAGCATCAGCCAGAAGCCAGAGCGATGATAACGCTTCTGACGACTCTTTGGATGACATGATTTCTCTAACCGCTCCCGAACTTCCACAACAACCTTCTGGAGTTATGTCTGCAATGACATCTGCGACTCCACGGGCTGGCGGCAAGGGATTTGGTGTACATACCCCAGGCTCTGTTCTGTCGAACTACACAAGCGGAACTGCAACCGCAGGCAGGGGTGGGGGAAAAACATTTCGAGCGGAAGGCCTTCTGGAGAGAATACCCAATGAAATCCTGCATCCCAAGCCTCGAGACACTGACGACTCCGATTCATTTGTTTACGTCGATATTCATACCCTTGCCAAAATCGGCTGCTTTTCCGGCGACTGGGTGAGAATTGAGGCCACCGAAGAGCCACAGCTGAACATGCTCTCGTCTTTGAAATTCGATAGCCTAAATGGACTAACGAATAGTGTCACCGAGAGTGCGAATTGGAGAGCCGTAAAAGTCTTCGGACTTCCCGGACTCGCATCTCCAAAACCCCGGTATTCAATGAACAAGTCCTCCACCAGGCGACCTAGCTTATCACATATGCCTTCCCACGGACTGACTCCCACCGTCCTTCTCCCTCCTATTTTACTAAACAACCTGGACAACCCCAAATATCTCAAACTCTCCCCAATATTGGTCCATGCCCCCCAACATGGGTCCTCCAGAACTGGAATCGCGCAACCGAAAGCCAGCTCCCCCAAGACCCCTCCCGTGGCCAAGGAGGTTACCCTTTTGAAAATCTCCACGCCCTTGTCGATGGACAGGACTCTTCAACCGGCCCTTTTTGCAGGACTGAAACGGCACTTTGAGTCGAAACAGCGCCTCGTGAAAAGTGGCGACCTAGTCGGCATCAGTGTCGATGAGGGCCTTGGAAAAACTATTTTTTCTTCCACCAGGGGTCCAGATGCTGGCGCCGACGATGATGACATAACAGCCCAGCTTGGATTTTCTCCAGATGCGCAATCAAAGTCCCAGAATGCGTTGAAAAAAGTTGGGGTTGCGTGGTTCCGCGTAAGCCAGGTTGTGTCTGCTCCAGCAGAGGATGTAGATGATGCCTCTGAGAATGAGCGATGGGGCGGATTGGCTGTCATTGATACCTCCTCAACAAGAATGGCCCAGGCCGGCAGCGAAATAAGCACCGTGCCTGGAACTCTTAATAATGGCTGGGAATATTGGCTGGGCGTCAAAACGCTTCCAAAGCCTCACACAGAAATAGGCAAACCCCGTGGATTTGTAACGGAAGCCCCGAAAATATTCGTCCCTTCTGTACAAAAACGACTCCGAGAGTTGATATCTGCCGCGACGAGTCCTAGAGCCATTCAGCTTGGCATGAAACCGGTTGTCATACTTCTCACTTCCACCCAGCGAAACATTGGCAAAGCCACAGTTGCCACTCGTGCTTGTGATGAGGTCGGACTTCATACATTTGCCATTGATGCCTATGATATTCTTGCGGAAGGAGGGGCAAATGGGGGAGATGTGAAGACGGAGGCCTACCTCAAGGCGAGGGCGGATCGCGCCTTTACCTGTGGAGCAAACTGTACTGCACTTCTCATTCAGCACATCGATGTTTTGACCGCGGATAGAATGGTCACGGCAATGAAGGAGATTGTAGCTGATTCCAGGGTGATCATTGCGACAACAACTGACGTTGAAAAGGTCCCCGAGGGTATTCGAAGCTTCTTCTCTCACGAACTTGAAATGACCGCCCCTGAGGAAAAGGAGAGAGAAGGCATCTTGCGAAATGTCGTTGCTGACCAGGGCGTGAAAACCTCAGCGGATGTTGACCTCGCATCAGTCGCCGTGAAAACCGCCGCGCTCGTTGCGGGTGATTTGGTGGATGTTGTTGAGCGCGCGGTGGCTGCTAAGACTCTTCGTCTCGAAAAGTTGGCGGAAAATGCCAAGACCCCTGACGAGAAATCCCGAGTCAGCGTGAGAGACGTCCAGGCTGCTGGCGGAGATGCAGCACGATGCGTAACGAAGCAGGATTTCGACGCTGCTGTAGATGCTGCTAGGAAGAACTTCGCTGATGCTATTGGCGCACCAAAGATTCCTAACGTTGGCTGGGATGATGTCGGTGGCCTCACGAACGTTAAAGATGCTGTCATGGAAACCATTCAACTTCCTCTCGAGCGACCCGAACTATTTGCCAAGGGTATGAAAAAGCGAAGTGGTATCTTGTTTTACGGCCCTCCTGGAACCGGAAAAACCCTCCTCGCCAAAGCCATTGCCACGGAATTCTCTCTCAACTTCTTCTCCGTCAAGGGTCCGGAGTTGCTTAATATGTATATTGGAGAGTCCGAAGCCAACGTCCGACGTGTCTTCCAACGGGCCCGCGATGCAAGACCTTGCGTTGTGTTCTTTGACGAGTTGGACTCCGTCGCCCCCAAACGTGGCAACCAAGGCGATAGCGGTGGTGTTATGGACCGTATTGTCAGTCAGCTCCTTGCCGAGCTTGACGGAATGAGCGGCGGGGATGAAAACGGCGGAGGCGTTTTCGTGATCGGTGCTACTAATCGTCCTGATCTTTTGGATGCAGCGCTGCTTCGACCGGGCCGGTTCGATAAGATGCTTTACCTTGGTGTGTCGGATACGCATGACAAGCAGGTTACTATCCTGGAAGCACTCACGCGAAAATTCAACCTGGACCCGGATCTTTCACTACGGCGCGTCGCTGAGCAGTTGCCATTTACTTACACTGGTGCGGACTTGTACGCTTTGTGCTCGGATGCCATGCTCAAGGCTATTACGCGGCAGGCTACGGCGGTGGATGAAAAGATTAAGGCGCTACCTGATGGACCGGTAACCACGGCTTATTTTTTTGATCATCTTGCGAGCCCCGAGGATGTCGCGGTCATGGTAACAGAAGAGGATTTCATTTCTGCCAAGAACGAGCTTGTGGCCAGTGTTAGGTATGCAAAAACCCAACTCCTTTTAATTTATATCATTAAACATCATGCTAATCGTTATTCTTCCCACAGTGCGAAAGAACTCGAACACTTTGAACGCGTCCGCCGCACCTTTGAAACAGTGGACGATGCCGCTAAGCCCACAAAACCCATCGCAGAAGATAGCCCGGCCGCACACGCCCGCACTTCAAGAACTATAGGCGAAGCCATCAATGGAATCAAGCCCGGTGAACCTCTCGAAGAAACCCACCCAAATGCCCTGGGAAACATAACAAACACCCCCCGTAAAGCCGGCTACTCAACATCTCCACAGCGGAGTAAGAAAGCGGCTGGCGTGGTGGGTAAGGGAAAGGGGAAAGCTAGTGCGAATAGCGCCAAGGGGAAGGGCGCCGCAGTTCAGCCCGTTGGTGGGTATTCGGAGTCGGATGAGGCGGGGGAGGATGAGTTTGTGAATGATGAGAATGAGAAGACTACGAATGGCGTGGCTGTGAGGGGTTTGAAGGGCAAGGGGGTGGATGGGCCGATCGAGGATGGTGAGGAAGAGGAGGATGAGTATGTGATTCGGACGGATCACCTTGCACGGACGTGATGTTCTGGTTTCATTACCCTCTGCCGCGTGTGAATTATACATATGTATTGCTATTTTGTCTATATATAACCGGTGTTTGTGTTGCTTTATTTGATGTCATCTTGTTGTGTACCGTATATAGTCATTGGATAATTGCATGGATCTGCTATTGATGTATTACTGATTTTCTGGCCGCTTCTCCATTCAACCCCTTTTACCCAATGGGGGTTGAGCTCGGAGTAAAATCACATGATCTCGGACCCAACAATCCGGCCCGGAGGAAGCCGAACTTCAACCACCCATCATCGCCTTCGTCATTGGTGACACCTCCAGTCCAACTTTTTTGATGCTTGTGGATGAGAGCTTTTGAACTTGTGTTGTTAATTTCTGGGCATTTATTGGATAACTAGAATATAGCTCCTATTTAACTGCGATGTTGGCTTGATACTGCGTCTGTCGCCACAGCAGAGTAGTTGCACCAGCGCCATCTAAACCTCGAATCTATCGCCCGCCTCAACAAAAATTATATCACTTAGACGACAGCCAGCATCACACATACATATCTACCTACTCTAGCCGATCTACCAGCAGTAAGCCGCTAAAAACAAAACAGACCAAAAATTCCAGGAAGAGGCAACGAAGAGCAAACCAAAACCAAGCCCAACCCGCGCCAAAATGTTCTCCCAATTCTCCCAATTCTCCCTCTCCCTCCCCTCTCTCAGCGACATCTTCACGGGCCCGCCAGAAGGCGCCATTGACCTGGAGCCCGTCGAGATCCACGATGTCGAAACCGAACAGCGCAAACCGGGCCGCGCGCTCAAACATTTGTTAAAACTGAATCATGCGAATTATTCGATTCTGTATAATGATCTGAGGTTTCATAACCATATGCCGCATGTGAGATATCTCCTTTTTCTCCTTTCTTACTTTTTTTTATCTGTTCAAGGAAAAACATGAATGTATTAGTGAATCCATCGCTGACGGCTATTGCCAGTTCCTGTCCACCGGATATCTACTGGGTGGAGATGCGGACCATCTGAACCGGCTGTATGAGGTTGAGGCAAAGGAGTTGGAGCCCTGGGTTGATTCGCCTGGCGAGATTTCGCTGGATGATTGGAGAGATCATTTGGGGAAGAAGGAGTAAGATCATGGAACTAGATTACCGTTACCACCAGGGGAGTATGTATGGCTGACATGCTGCAGATACCAGAGAGCCTTCGTAGACTTTTTCGAAGACGAGCTTGTCCACCACAACTATGACTGGAAAAAAGTGGTCGAAAATTACCTCTACTCCGGCAAGCACCCACTGGTAAATTGTCTAGTATCCGGCCGTAAGTCCATACCTACCCAAACACATCACTTTATCTCCAAAGGTAACAAAAAGAACCCAGTCGGCCACCCCCTAATCCACCTCGGCTACGCCGTCGAAATGTCCAGCCGCGAAGTCGCCATCGAATCCCTCGCCATGGCCGCAACCTCCTACAACTCACTACACAAATACCTCGACGACCCCTCCTACCACTCCGTCACAGCAACCTACACCAGCCCCTCCCCTCTCGAAATCCTCCAAAAAATCCGCACCGACAAGCGCTTCGACAACCTCTTCCAACACCCGGGCGCCGACAACCTCGACACCCTCTTCGAACACCACGAAGCCGAGCTCCTCGAGCACTGGCGCGCCTGGTCCATCACCCCAGACCCAAAGAAGCAATTCGAAGCCGCCCAGGAAGCCGCCGCCGCCATCTTCGTCGCCTCTGATACGCAAATGCACGACTTCTTCCTCCTCCACCTCCTCACAACCAGCCACGCGGTGCGCATCCTGCTCCCCTTCGTTCCGCAAAAATACCACCTCTCGCTACTCCGGCAGTGGTGGCTGATTACCGTGGCGGTATATGTCGCGCAGCTGCGGCCGAAGATTGACCCGGATAGGATTACGGAGTACGATGTCAAGGGGAGGGGGTGGGAGTGGGTGGATGGGCAGGCGTTGCATGGGCGTGGGGCGGAGTCTGTGCATTTTATCAAGGGGGTGAGGGCGCTGAAGGAGGCGGGGAGGACGTGGGGGGATGAGGGGGGGTATTATGTTAAGGCTGCGGTGAAGTTGGTTGATGAGTTTAAGGGGTTTGGGGGGTTTGAGTAGGGGGTTCTTTTTCTGTTGGGGTTGGGAGCCTGAAGGGTGGAGGGGTGCTAATTTGATGACTGGAGGATATGTTATTGGGGGAATGTCAAATTGACTTATTACTCGCCTGTCCTTTTGGTTGGAGGGCTTTGTGAATCTGTGATGATCTGACGACAAACATATCTCTTCTCTTCTCACTGTTCGTTTAGGGGGGGCAAAGGCTGCTATATCTTCTCTGTATTATTTTATCCTGGGCGGTTTTTCCTTGTTCTGATAACAATTTGTAATTAACTACTCCGTACTAATGAATATAATCCCAATGAACATATGAGATATCCTTTTTGTTTGATTAACTCGTTCTCTAGAGCTGGACTTGAAAACGATGACGTCATGTTGGATGTGCGCAGATCTACACTCGTTAACTGGCTGTTTGCACGGTTTGTTTTATATTATATTACGTAAGCAAACGCCCAAGACCCGCCACTGCGCCGAGCGGAGTTTGTTTACACGTCTGTTGATGTGAAGAACCTGCAATTGAGCCGGAATGAAGCCCTTCTGCCCGCCAATCGTGCCAGATATAAACGGCACCACATTGCCACGGCCGAGGCAACTGAATTGAAGCTTCTATTGACCCTGAGTTGATTTGTAGCCTTTCCACCCGCCCTTCTCCGCCTTGGATCCAACCATGACGACCAACATGACATCCCCAACGTCACTAGTACCGCATCTTCATGCTGAGTTGTTGCCCAACATTCGTCAGATCACCCTCCACGTATCGTTGCCCCTTACCACTTCTACAGACCAAAAAACTCCAACTTCGACGCCTTCTCCAAGCCCGATTACGCGCCCCTATTCCCTATCCCTATCGGATTCCCGCCGCACTGTAACTCTCTCCGGTCATGGCGGAATGCAAACTCTGAACCTCCCAGGACGTATTTCCGAGTCTGCACATGCGACCCTTGCTCAGCAGCCCATTCCTACAAAACTTGATGAAGGAAACAATATACTTTTGTTCCGATTTCCCGTTGATACTGGGGCGCAAACTGCCAGGGCTTTGAATGGTGGTGGCCCACATGATGTGCAGGTCCCGTGGACCGCCAAGGACATGTGTGCTGAGACCAGAGTCAGGTGTCGGCAATGCAAGAACGTACTGTTCAGCCCGGGGGAACAAAGGGAGATCGTATGGAAGGATCTGCCAAGTGTGGATTGGGCTGAGATGATGGACCTATGGCATTGTCATAAGCCAGATGCGCATGCGGATGACCATGAGAATAATGCAAATGGCCTAGAATCTCATATCCATGATGAGAATGAGTTGGTCAAAGGATATGGTGCAGCTAACCAGGTCGTGTGCGAGCCCGGAACGGTACTTGTTGATGTCTTGTCTTTCGTTCTGGCAGACGAGGATTCTCAGGGGCTGAAGAAATCGGTACGTCTCAATCAAGAGCCCTTCCTCTTATTCCCTACCCAGCCCTGCGATTCTTACCTGCTTTCAACACTGGTCCTTCTATTCCAATATTCCCTGCTCGATTCCTGTCCGTTTGGAAATGAACTGTGTTCCGCATACTCATGTTTGATATGGCACTCGTCCTTGGTTTGCTGTGAGTTTGACGTGTTTGTATCGTATCCATCCCATCCACTCCGGGCAGACAAGAAGGAGACTAGATTGTACAATGGGCCCTATTAAGGGCCCCATTTTCCCACGATCCTGTTTCCGATACAACTGCCCAATATCAATTTCATATTCGAAGGCAAACCGTCTGAATATTTCCGCAAGGAATTTAGCAACTCCTCTCACTTAATGCTTGCACCAAGAAGCAAACCGAATATTCCTGGTGATAGGTTCAAGGGGAGACAGGGAAGACGTGGGCTACTCCAACTGTGTTCGAGAAGGACAGAATCCTCGTTTCCATGCAATTCCACTGGAATTGTAAGTTGACGAATGGACTTTGACTCTCTTCCATGGTTGGTATTATCCCGTTGCTTTCTGACAATTCTCCTTGCTCCATTCGCCGTAAGGGAGTGCTTGGTGTTTCTGGTAAGTTCCCCACAAGAATCAAGTGGCAAGAGGAGCTTTTTCGAAGACATGAGGAGCTACATTGTGCGGAGGTTATTTCGCTGCGACGCTTTAGGATACTTCTTCTCAATCCACCCGCTGTTTTCAGGGTGAATCCGGAAAACGTAGAGGGGTCAGGGGGTATTCTCTCCGAGATTCGGGGTTCGTGTGATATAATCTAGCGTACGCATATATTATTAGTGTCGCTAATGTTGGTGGGGATGGTTCAGGGATGGGGATGTGTAAACTTGCGAGTTTTGTGTTTCGTGGCTTGTCCACTTTTTTATTCTTACCATCTCCTTTCTCGGTTTGTTTTATGTTTTTCAAGTCTCTAGTTTTGATAAGTGCTCGTTATTGTTGCCTTTGTTGCCGTCGTGGAGGGAAGACAGAGCAGAACTTACGACTTCCATCCAACACGATGACGGTGATCTCGTACTTTCTTCGCAGCCATCTAGACGTTAATATTTTCATTTTGCGTGTGCCTATCCCATTTTGTTTGCTGTCAACTGTCGGACTGCCCCGGCGACGCACTGTGCGTTGATTCGAAGAACATTTCGCTGACAAGGAGACCACAACAGGAACTATCGTCGTCTTCCCCCAGCGCTGGGAAGGCCGACAATGGAGCGCAACAAAATAGCGCACCTAATGCGCAACCCGCTGTGGGAATATTTTGCTCAGGCTGTGGGAATTTTGTCGGAGAAGAGCACACGTCTCTCCACGGGCTGAGGCTGTACAAGACAAACGTATCTGTACTGCGCAAGCCCAGGGAAGGAGCTGACCCTAACGATGATCTCTGGGAGACGTATCCAGCCGATATGATTGTTGGGACCCAGCTGTTAGAACTGGTCGAGAGAATAGGGGCAAGGAGGTTCGTGATCCACAGCGCAGAGTATAGAAGCGCAGACAGCGAACAACGAAACTCGGGGATATTGGTGAGTGTGTTTAGGTTTACTTTTTTAAATGCCTCGGCCCCTTTTTGACTTTATATACAAATGGGCAATCACGATCCGCTGACTCGGGAGAAATAAACAGCTGTGGGTGTTCAACCCGGACATGCGCTATTCCAGCTCATCGTCTACTCGGTCTCCTGGCGATGGAGATGGTGTTGTCACCGCCCAGCGGGCTATGAAGGTATTCTACCAGGCCGTTCCGGATATCCAAGCGATGCTCAATCCTGAACGGGGTCTGCCATCTCTAGCCGCGTTAGAAGAACTTAGTCTGCCGGAGAGCATCTACGACAGCATGAAGCTAGCGCTAGAAAGGAGCAATACAATGCTTCCCGCACCAGCCCGCCGGTTTGCGGAGTGGCAGGTTGGTTTGCTCTCTCGATACGAGGAGCTGGGTTGAGGCGACTATAAAGCTTCATTAATGGACGAACCTACTCGCAAGAAAGTCCCGAATATGCTTCCACCTAACGCCTATTACTAGCGACAAGAGTGGTATTTGCCCGCATGCATGTCACGGGAAGACAATCAATGCGCCCTGTGCGGTGCGGTACAATGGTACTGAAGGTTTCGAAACTGCGTTTGGGATCATGTCGTCGTCGTCACTGCCTTTCCGCCACGCTTCCGGCGCCCCCCCAAGCGATTTTACTCACGATTGTCCCCCACACTTTTTTCTTCTCATTCTCGACCCCATAATCACCCCCTATCCTATACCATCTTACCCTCCTCTACCGTCATCGCCAAATAGAAACCTCTGTGCTGGGGTGCGTCTATTTCTGGATTCTCGTCCGCTTTCTCCACTGGATTACTCCCCATCCGATCGAATCTCGTCCTCCTCTGCCATCATCATCCAATTGAAGCCTCTATGATGACCTACGTCTATTTCTAGACTCTTGCCCGTTATTTTCTCTCTCAGGACTATTTTCTAGCAAGCTATTATATTCACTACGCTACACCATGAGATTTTATCCGGGGTTCCCTGTGAACGATCGTGACAGGGAGCCTCCCCCCGCCCCTGGTGCTTCTAACAGGCACAATGCGGATAGCAATGGATCCGATAGAGCCATACGCCCAACTCTCCATAACCTACCAGCGACCACGGCTACGGGAGGATCCCTGGGCCACGAAAGATCTGATTCCGAGCAACCAGCTACTCCGAACCCCCGACGGCGCCCGACACTCGTCCGTTTCCCTCCTTTGCGACCGGAGCGTTCCGACCACAATGTGGGTGTCGATGACACACACTCCCTTCATGACATCCCCGAAGGGACGGAAGCTCCACCAAATACTCCAGTTCCCACGCGGGCATCGTCACCATTGAGAAAAAATAGGAGATCCTGGTGGGCTACTATATATAGTTGGGGAAAGAAATCGCGGTGTTAATGATCATCTGCTCATGGATCTAGTTTGTCTGGTTGGATTTATCGCCGCCTACGGCGCTTAATAAACCTTCGTTTGTTGGCTTTCTTCGTTTACCTAGCGGCTTGGCTTGCGCTCCCGCTATTTATCCTACCTTCATTAACGACGATACTACTAGTATTTATGGATCATATACTTGGATGTTCCAATAATTAATCCGGCGTCAATTGCGCCGATAGTCCCAATCAATCACAGACAAATTGGTATGTTATCGATCTTGTTCATTTCAATTATCCATAAAAATATGCCATCCATGATGACTACCAGCCCCTATTTTCCTTCCCTACTAGTATATATAAAAAAAATTTACACCAACATCTGAAATACATGCCCCCCTTCCCTCATAATTTAATCTCCCATCTACTCAAATGGCGTTTCATATGGCCGTTCAGCCTGCGGCGTGATACGAGCCAGATGACGTCTCTGGCCATCCTCCCAGTCGAACAGGGCGGAGTGGGCAGTTACGCGGTTCTATGAGTTGGTTAGAAATCGTACTGAAACGAAGGTGGAGGAGGCGGAACGAAGAGGAAATGAAAGGCGAAGGCAAAACATACATCCCACACAACAACCGTTCCGGGCTCCCATTTCACACGGGCCTGGAGATCCTGCGATAGCGCAATGTGGTCGTAGAGGAATTTGAGAAGCATGTCGGATTCCTCCTGCTTGTAGCCGATGATGTGGCGGGTGACTGGATGGGGTTGTTAGATTGTCCTATCTTTTGGTATGATAGTGGGTAAGGGATACTTACATTGGGGATTGACGTAGAGTGCTTTTTCGCCGGTGACCTGGTTGGTTGGTGTTAGTGGGCTGATGATGGGAGTGGTTTGGAAGAGACGACTTACCGGATGGGTTCGGACGAGTGGGTGCACGTTTGTGACGGGTTCGCGGCGGTTGATGCCGCCTCGTTTGATGGCGCTTTCGGCTTGTTCGATGCCTAGATGTGATTAGGTTAGCGTGGGGGGCTCTATGAGGAACGGTGCTGCGAAAATGGAAAAGGGCCGAGGAACACACCGGAATGAAGCGCTTTCAATCCATGCAATCTCTTCTGGAACTCAGGGGATAGACGTCGATATGCCTGGGCCTGGTTGGCGAACAGCGTATCGCCTCCGCTCGTCGGGCCGTCGAGGAGATAGAGGAATGTGGTGCCGGGGGGTTGTTGCTCGTATGTCACATCCGAATGCCAAGTGATGGAATTGGTGCGGGTTTGGAGGAAGTCTCTTCCGGTTGTGTCTTCGGCGCCACGGTGGACAAGGTGGATTTCAGGATACCCCTTTGGCGCACCGGAGGCCGGGTGGATGTGATGGCGGCCGAAGTAGGCGCCGAAGTCTAGAGCCTCCTGGATGGGCAGCGAGGCGAAGTCTTGGTCCCGGAAAGCTGGAGATTTAACTACGTTAGTATTCCGTTCTCATGACCATCTTTTTGGCATGTATCTGAGAAGCTTACCGACGACCTTCCGCTGCGCAACGAAGAGGGCGAGTTGGTCCTTGGCCTTCTCGCTCAGTGTGCTGAGTTGAATGCCATGTACTTCTGAGCCGATGGTGGGTGTGAGTTCGGCCACCTTGCCAACACCTTCAGGGAAGAGATCGGGGAATGTTGGGTCCGCATCCTTGCCGTGGTCGTAATGCTCGAAAGGCTCAAGGGGGGGGTATCTGATACCAAAGCGTTATGTAAGCAGGGGAGGAGCGGAATAGCCCTAATTCGGCCCTCGACGTCGACTACGACGGGACTCACTTGGATGTTTCGTTATTCCACACCGGCAGGTAATTGGGATATGTTGCTGGTGGAGAACGGTCTGTTCCTTTTATTTCGCGCTCGTCGTTGTAGAATCTTGGGCCTACGTCGGCAACGTGTTTGTAGTTCACGTTGTCAGCGGTGACTTTCAGGGACCGGACTCCGGCGGTGGCTGTTTCAACCAGTGAGGGCGCCATGATGGACAATTACAGTGTGATATGGCAGATGGAGGGCTTTAACAATTGACAGAATATGTTTTGCAGTGATTTGCAGTTTTTTATCATCGCCGCCAATGCCCCTGGGGGTCGTCTCTATATAAGAGCCGGGAGAACCCCTTCTTACCCCTCTCCGGCTCAACAATGAACCCCTCACTACATCTTAGCTGCGAGTAGTGTGACCGTATTGCCGTGGTTGTCGCAAGTCTTCCTTTACTCCCTGGCATTCCTCGTCGGGCTCGTTGCTGGTAGTATCAACCTAGCGCTGGATGACGCGATCGGCCCACGAAAACAGGTAATTCCTCCACAATTGCGTGATAGACGGGAGTGTTGACCTCAAATTCACGAAGGATTTAGCTGATGGTCAGTTTTAAACAGGTGGAGTTCCTGCCGGATCCCCGAAGTTGATTCTCGAATTACTGGGCCTTTTGTGGAGTTATGACGGGTGGACGGCTGGATCTAAATTCTAATATATAGAAACTATATGGGAGGACCCGGTGTTTACATACCCGCGTAAATCATTACCAGCTTACTCTGAGCCATTCGAAGGCTTTTAAATATCTCATCGGTTTGTCTATTTTTATGGTGGATTTGTTGGCGGGAAAGTAGACGACAGCCCGAAGAATAATAATCCAGACCATTGTCGTGCAAAAAGGTTTGTATGGACCTGTCCAAGCCAGTAGCGGAAGAGATGCACTGGCCTACACTATGGGGTGTATGCCAAAGATCCCCATTTGATCATTTATCCATCAAACGTCTGATAACCAACCACCCGAAGGAATCCTGCAAAGCTTAGCTATCCTTGGATTGTAAAGCGAACCCATTACTAGACCCCCCGAAACTCAGGCCAAGATACAGCAGGGGTTGGATTAAAAAGAGTCACCCGAAATAGATTTGCATTTCATATAGAAATGGTTGAGCCCTTGAAATATTATAAGCCCCTCGAGAATTCAGTGGCTCATAGATCGCTCAGCGGGGCGATAATTGAATCCATTTTGCTTTATATTATATCGGATCCATGTGGAAGTTTCCCTGACACCGGGTTTCGATGGGAAAGGGTTCAAGCAAGGCAGATTCAACCAAATAAATATTGCCATAACCGCGGAGTCTGCCCAAAGCCCCCGAATGCCAGCTGAACAATCAGCGTGACGTACTTTTGAGAGGGATGCAGACAACGGTCCACATTTGATAATGCAAATGGCATATCCACGTTTCACCCCGCATGCTGTAGGGATATTGTGTATATCCGCTAGCTGGGCATGTCTCTCCCTAACCCTGTAGATACCACCGCGGCTTCAATCCCATTGGACATTACAGCATTGCCCTGCCGAAGAAAGGAAATTCCCCACTCAGTAGGTTCTGGTGAAAGGCAATATGCCTGGCTCTTCAGCGGTTGTGACGATAATGGATACTGCCGTTTTAGTGAGTTTTGGCTTGATATCTGGGGCGGAGTTGCTAGAGCCAATCCCGCAACGTGACGGTGCTTTGATGAATCTAAAAGAAAAAGAGACAAACTGATGAATTCAAGAGCACAGCTTGCAGCCTGACAACGGGGCAGCGGTCAAAATGGCATTATGGCCTGGAGTTAGACAGAGGAGTGCTGTCGCCAGTGCGTCCGTGACGTTCTTGGATGCCATCTCTCGCGCGTTTCATAGGCTTTCAGACCTAGAAGAGGTAACTCCCAGTGATTTCAACGAAGCCAAACTGGAGGCGCTGAGCGGATGAAAGGTGGCATTTGGGGTATTCGTTCCTCTTAGAGAAGGCTGAATAAAACGCTCTGTCCAGTCGATCGGATAGGTTGATTCGTGGGATTGATTTGCTTTCTAGTCTGTCTGTTCTATCCTGAAATTGTTATTGTCTTGATTTGTATATGAGTATGATGTTGATAAACCGAGCGGACCAGGAATCGTTGAAATATGAAGGCCAAGAATTGCCAAGATTTATACGCTTGGCAGGCATAACTATCACGTGGTTGTGATTATGTAAGAAATCCAGATCACAACATCATCATCAGCCATGAGGAATTTCCTCTAGAATAACAGCGTATGCAAACACATACAGGGATTAAGATGGCACTTCATTCCCTCATCCGCATCAAAATTGCGTATGTTATTCATAACGTCAGTTTGGCCATCTTTGCGTGATGTCCGTATGCATTCTTGTGGATCGCAGACCATATACCCAGCAACGAAATGGGTCCTGGCATCAGTTTCTTCTGGTGCATAGCGTGTTTTGTTCAAGGGGAGTGAAGTCATATATTTTGATTCTTCATGCTTGTCCTGGAGCTACAATTTACTGAAGAATGTCCTCCGAACTAGTGATGAAACATGGGAAACATTCGGCTCCTCATGCCTTCGAGGAGCGAACGGACCGCCAATAACAATGTATAGTCATGTTCCTGCTTGATATGCTAATGTTCGCACGCAGGAAGCCATATATCTTGCGTGATTCTGCAAGATCCTATCATCACGAAGCAAAAGTGTTGGTAAACCGGTGTGAACGGTACTTCGATCCTGCTACAAAAATGCATTGTCGCCAATGTACCTTTTTATGACGGGGTTGGATATGTGCCCTAGCACGGGAGGAGGCAGCTCCAGAAGTCCGCTGTTGCTGAACTGCCTGTAGTTTCTTATCTCCTGCAAATCAGGATGCTACTCTCCACGGTTGTTGGCTGCTGCTCGTTCTCTACTTATTAGCCCATCTCGACTATTTTCGTCGGATCCCGTCATTTGAGCAATTCTTATATCACTGCTTAGTTCCCTGGATGTTCATTCTGAAAGCAGGCATACCTCTAGGTACACATTAGGTGCCTCCTGTTTCTCCCATACGCTTAGAGGCATGCATGTCCCAAGCCAAGATGCTAGGGGGGATGACTCTGGAAGAGGAACCTCCGCGGAGCGCTTTATTCTTAACGACAGTACGGATAGGAAGGTATTCGACGCACATTCTGTTGAAAATGAAAGCAACGAAAGTCTTCCTTCCAGAGTGGAAGGCACATTTGACACCGTCAGCGACGTCCTTCATTATAAACCCATGCCAGAATATGAGGGCCTCCATCGCTGGGACCCTGAGTTTGAGTGGGAAGAAGCGGAGGAAAAGGCGGTTCTTCGAAAGGTACCTTGCGATAATCGGGTTTGCCGTTGGTCAGTGCTAACATCAATCCGCAGATCGATCTCAGGGTTTGCTCGTTTGCCTGCATAACCTTTTTTGCCCTGCAGCTGGATCGGGGTAACCTTGTCCAAGCCCTTTCGGATAATCTCCTCGAGGACCTCAATATCAATACGAACGATTACAATACCGGCCAAACTATTTTTTACCTTTGCTTTCTATTCGCGGAGCTACCATCCCAGCTTATGTCAAAGAAACTTGGACCGGAGAGATGGATCCCAATACAAATGGTGTCATGGAGCTTGGTTGCCAGCTGTCAGGCATTCATGACTGGAAAGACTGGATTTTTTGTTACCCGCGCCCTACTGGGAGCTTTTGAGGGTGGCTTGTGAGTACCTCGTTTATTTTAGCCTGCTAGGGGTAACAACGAACCTAGTAATCCTTTGTGGCTTTTCTGACTCTCCCCAGTATTCCCGACACCATTCTTTTCCTTTCCTACTGGTACAAATCAAAAGAACTGCCAGTACGTCTAAGCTACTTTTGGGTGTCTTACCAAGGCACCTCTATCGTCGGAGCTTTCCTCGCATTTGGCTTCCTTCGCCTACGCGGACATGGCGGCCAGCCTGGCTGGAAATATCTGTTCGCTTTCGAAGGCCTGATAACTGGGCTTATTGGAATATTCGCCGCGGGCTACATGCCACCATCTCCCACCCAAACCAAAGGATTCTTTCGCGGCAAAAACGGCTGGTTTTCTGAACGAGAGGAGAAGATCTTGGTAAATAGGGTAATACGTGACGACCCTAGCAAAGGAGACATGCACAATCGGCAGGGACTGGGTCCTATAGAACTTTTTCGAAGTTTCTCTGATTATGACATGTGGCCAATCTATCTACTAGGGCTAACGTGGCTAATCCCACCGCATCCTGCAACCACCTACCTTACATTGCAGTTAAAGTCTGTTGGGTTCGACACATTCCAGACTAACCTCCTCACTATCCCAGCCTACGTCATTTTTATTCTACAACTGTTATTCTGGACACGGGTCTCCGAAAGAATTAACCAACGCCTCCTGTTAGGCGTAGTTGCTGAGGTGTGGAATTTAGTGATGTGCATTGCCCTAAAATTTCTGCCTTCGGATGCGAGTCCGTGGTCAAGATGGGCTCTCACTACGCTGCTGGTTGCAAGTCCGTATACGCACGCAATAATGGTTGCCATCACCTCGAGAAATGCTGGTTCAGTTAGAACGAGGACCGTTGCTTCAGCTTTTTATAATATGTGCGTGCAGGCGAGCAGTATTATTGGCAGTAATGTAAGTGATCACCTTATATACCAGTACACGTTTCCTCCCAAGTTCTGAAATCTTTGGAGTCCTAATATATTATTTATGTACTAGATATATCGAGAAGACGACAAACCCTTCTACCGTGTTGGAAATACCGTCCTCATTGCACTCTCCGCATACAACATTATTCTCTTTATTCTGGCGAAATTGTACTATGTCTGGCGAAACAAGTATGCACCTCTTTCTTCATTCTTCTTCCGCTGTTTAAAGGAAGGTGCCACTAGGCAAAATTGCTTATACAAATTATTGCTATAGTGTCCGGGCGCAGACGTGGGACGCCATGACTCCCGAGGAGAAAGATGCGTATCTATTGGAAAACAAAGATAAGGGAAATAAACGGTAAGTTCATTCATGGTATGCAAAGCAGATCACGCGCGCTAATGTTCTGACAAGGCTGGATTTCCGCTTTACCCATTAGAGGTCCTGGAATCATCTTTTGGTGTTGTTGGTATTTTCGGTGTTAGGGTAGATGTGTCCCTTGCATGGTATGGTAAATGCTTAGAAGTAGCGATTTAATCTAGAAGCTAGACTAGAAGTTATGACTAGAGCCGCAAACATACGGCTCTTAGCTAGAACGAAAAATAGATAACCCAGATTTCTTTCCCCATCCATAGTGCATAATCCAGTAATCGATTTGATTTCCTAGACTCCTCTCCCTCCCTTTCACTCCCCAATAACATACTCGCACCCCTCAGGACCAACCCATACTTCATGCACCTTTCCAGCAGGGACATCGATCCTTGCTCCGGGCCCGAACGTCTCCTTCTCCCCAAGTACCATCCTCAGGATACGTAATCGTGAATGAACCCCGCCGGATCAAGTGTGTGGTGAGTCCCCCGTGAGAGTGTGGCGAGTAGTGGGCGTTTCTGGTGATGTTAGAATGGTTGCGAAAACGAAGGGTTTGGAGTTATCCCGGAAACTCTGGATTGGAGGGTAAGTTAGAGGGGGAACAGAGTTGAAAGGTTACCGTACGGGCTGTCAGTCCATGTATATACTGTTTGGAACCCCCAGGATCGGACTTCGTTCTCGCTTTCGGAAGGGGAGGGCGGCGCCATGGTGGGTTATAGAGGATCAATTGGTATGCCTTTTGTCTCTTTTGACGGATTGGGAGATCCTCGATGTTGGCAAATGTTTCGATATAATGGCTAGTCCAACAGCGATGTTGATGCACCCCGCGTTTTCCGCTTCCGTTTAAGCTTAAATTATGTGGGGCTGGAAGCGAGCTAGTTCCAACGACCAGCAGGGCGATCTATACAGAATGCTCATTATTGCTTTTTAAACAATAATTGGTTTTACTATTTTCATATTCATCTAAAAATCTTATACAAGATTGGAATTTATTTACAGTAGATCTTGCTTTTCCCTCGGATAATACCTATAAGTTGCTAAAAACACTTGTTTTGGCCTTGTATACTGCTCCTTCCGCTATTCAAGGTATTTTTTATCAGGCTCCAATACTGTAGGTATCTAGGAGGGAGTGTAACCCATATTCTTTATAAAAGGTGTAGCTAGCTGACGAATATTAGCTATTGAAAGCTGATAAGTGTCGGAGGGATTTCTTCCAACAAAAACTGCCGACCCAAAAAGGTGCCCGCGAGTGATGGTGATTCCGGAAGACGTCGCTGCGGATGGGAAAACATGCTATTTCATTTAGTTTTGAACATCTCGCTTTAGGGTCGGTCAAGATCGTACCTCAGCTTGCTGTAAATTTGGAGTACCTGTAGCATCTCTGCTGTAAATTTCGATCACGCCGTTCACTCGACCTCCAGATACTTTGGACCACCTCAGGAGCATGACTAGCTGAACAGTTGGCGCTCCACATTCCAACCATAGTTGCATGTCCTCCTGTAGGCTTGGCCAACTCTCAGACCAACCACTCTCTACGACTATGGTTGGTAGGGGCTCTGCATCAGGGTAGATGGCCAAGTCTGGTTGAATGCTTGAGGATGCGTAGGGCGGTTGAAATTGGTTAAAGGCTACTCGGGTTAACTACCAAAAAAATGGAATGAGGATGCTAAACAAGTTCATTAACTTACTTGTTCCAGAGCTCACAGACAGATATTTAAATTCCTCCAGGATAAGAAAGCCCGACGTTGTCATACGGAACATTTCGTTCTTTAGCCATGGCTGATGGCAATCGTGGAGTTTAGTAGGCTTGATAAGTATTCTCATTGTTTGGGTCTTTGAATTATAATGCACTCTGCAGAATATTAGCAGAATTCTATACAACTAAAGTCTGTGGGCAACAACCTACCTAGGATTAACTCGCTCCACCTCTCCAGTCTCATCGAGAGAGGAGGCAATATTAAATCCGTCACTGGCGCCGATGTCCTCCACTATCAGTTCTTGACTTTCAGTAGTAGTCTATGATCGCACGACTGATGGTGTTAAACAGCTGCTGGGCCGTCATTTTGGACCCTCCTTGCGGACCCTGGCCCGGGAGATTGTAACGGGGAGGTCCAGCCGTGATACTGAAGGAATGTAAGTGAAGAAATTCTGAGGAGGGTCAAGTATTCACAGAACGTCCGCGTGGGATAATGTGCTTTGCGCGTGACGAGAAACTACGCCCCCTAGTTATTATCTCGCATCGCTAGCATGTGCCGCGTGCCGATAAACTGGTGCAGTATGATTTTTGGCTCTGCAACCTCTTGATTTCCTCCTGGAGATGACGGAGGTAACTGCAGTATTCAAGATAGACCAAGGCCCATTTCTCTGTTGTCATCTTCAGCCAAATGCAAGGCATCGAGCTGGCTTAACTAGTACCACCTTCGTGTCTTCAAACCTGGCCGCCGCCCGAGGGGGTCGACCGAGCTCCCTCATTGGACTCTCAATCGGCCGCTAATGCATGTGTCCATATCGGTTAACTAACCAAGAGGTTGTCGGGAGTTTCATCTTGAGGAAGAAGGAGGGGATTGATTAGCTGAGAGAATATCGTTCTTGGTCGGGCGATGACTCTCTTTCTCTATGCTGGAAGTCGTCCTTTTACGGATGTTTCCGAGAAAGGAATTCTCTGCCTATGTGATCTCAATATAAGGCAGAAGAAACTTTCTCCTCTTCGTGGGGACTCTTTCGAGCTATCAATACATTACGTTGCCTAACCCTGCCACCTCTTCACAGCAGACGTGTGCCTTTGGATACCCCAGAACTGGCTTTCTCTGTGGTACGTGTTTTATCTCTCTACTTCTTCAACAGTTTTCGAGACCATAGTAATGTTTGATGTCCCATAGCTTCCAGTGGCCCTGATTGCAATTGTTTGCAACAATATTTATTCCATTTGCCTTCGCATACCACCCAGATTTCGGCGACTCTCCAATATCCTTTGTCCAGATATCCCTCCTTCAAAGCCATGACGACGCAAGGCGGTTTGATCAATACTCCAGCACTGGCTTTGCAGTACTACCGAGCAAAAGAGGATCCGCATGAAGACTCGACCATAGGGCTTTGGGATCGCCTCTTCAACAAATACTTTGAAGATAACATCTGGATTGTGACCCCGCAAAAACGTCAGCCGAATGCCGAGAGACCAGATTTCATTATCGAAAAGCTGGTGTCGAATAACCAATTCGTCGAAGTGATCGTTGTTGAAGGAAAGCCTCAGGAACAAACAATGTCGCAGGACTATAGTGCGGATATCCAGGTGCTCAATTATGCTAGGACTGCTCTTCAGGCCGGTATGCAACGAGGACAAAGGAAGATATTTGCCCTTCGTGTCGTCGGGGTGAACCTTATGGCATATAGGGTAACGGCCAACGATTTAACGGCACTGACGCCATTGGCGACTGATTATATGGATCCAAAACAGCACCACCAAGCTATGCTGCAAGTCTTTCAAAACATAAAGACGGCTGATGTTATGGCACCGTGAAAGTGGAGGAGCTGGACGCTGATTTCCATGATCGTGTGGGGGGTGTGGATCAGTTTACCATAACGTGTCCTGCAAAACAAAAATTTACTGCTGTCATTTCTTGGTTAAACGTCCTCAAGTAAAAGTGTGTAAAAGAGTTATCCAACTCGACCAAAAAGGATCAATCCCGAGAGGCCAGTGGTCTCCGAGTATGTTTTTTATAAAGTGTGAGCCTTGGAACCGAGGTAACTCACCAGTGAAGCTAGTCCATATTGGTAATAGTGTAGCTATTTATGGTCCGGGCCTACAAAAGTCCGGCCATCAGTTGTTAAAGAGAGTCGCTGCCACTCCAAAATCAGGTTCAAGCAGCAAAAATGGGCTACTGTCGATTATGTCTCCTTTGTGGCAAAACCATCGACTCCAAATGTTCTGGAAAGGGTGTAGATGCATGGAGAGCCGTCTATCAGGTTTTTCAGTTTGAGGTGGATGCAGCAGGCAGGTCCTCCCTTGTTAGGCCCTCGAATATTTACATACCTGTTGGAACCCGCTATGTCACCCATTCGGCCTGTTGGTCAGTTTTGCAAAAGGCATTTGCTCCCGGTGAAATTGGCCATGAATGGCTTGAGAGATTTTGTTTGACTCTGCATGATTTACAGCCGTTTCTTGCACACATACCTTTCCCAGAAAGCCCGGAATTTGTCGACAGTGACCTTGATGGTGACTTTGGAAATGGAGCGAGGAGCGACAAGGCTTGCAACACCCGAGGTGCCAGCAATACAGGTGTCTTTAGCAGATTCTTTCTGCCAAATGAGATTGTTCAGGCCATTTACAGCCACCTGGACAACTACGAGGACGTGTCCAATCTACAGCAAGCAGCACTGATTGAGCCGGATACTAGAAAATGGTTAGAACTAGGGCGAAGATACATTGCTTACGGGTACCCGTTTACGAGGAGCACAACCGATATGACCTCGGAGACAATTCGACGAGCTTTACGGAATCTTCACAACTATCCATGTTCCCGCTTTCCACATACTGTCAACTACGGAACAGTGTGGGAGAATGCAGAGCTAATAACTGGGAAAATAAACCAACCTTTGCTCGGGTTAGATTTGGACACTGGTATCGACGTGCCCCAACGGCATGCTCTCCGTTCATCCCTGAGTTCTGGCCTGGCGGGAAAGAAGCTCCTCCGTCTCAAGGGCTCGCCAAGAGTATCGTTCAACTTTAATCAGGTCCGAGACCGACGTTACCTTTGTGGTTTTCAGTTGGATGATAACATCTCAGGATATGAAGGCGACTCGTCAATTACAGTGCCCCTCGGGGAATTCTGCGGCTTGCGACTAGTGTCTGATGGTCACGGCTTTATATCTTTGCAAGTTAAGAAGAATACTTCGACATGGGACCCGCACTGGTATGGAGATCTACCTGAGAATGATACAGCCCAGCTTGCATTTGCTACAATGGAATGGCCTAGTTGCCATGATATCTCTCTTGCCATTTTCCTAGATGTGAGCACCTTGAATTTCCCATATATTTATCCATGCTAAAACGTTCTTAGACCTTCAAAGTCCATACTCTTTTCTATATATCCGATTCATTTAGCCCACCAAACCATCCTACTGTTTGGTATTCCAGACTGCCCTCTCAAACATTGACACCAGTTGTGTTGGTTGATCGCAACCCCCTTGATGCCGTGCTACCTTCAAGTTTTATCGACGAGGATCTCGAAAAATTCGCTGCTGCCAGCGCATTTGTAGATGTGTACACTCAATCTATCACTGGTTTTGAATTGGCGGATAAAGGGGGTATCAATGTTCTTATTGGACGGCAGCATCCATTGACAAGCAAACTGTCTTTTCATGTCAACTTTGAGGCGGGAGAGACCTTGACGGGCCTTGCTTGCGCGGAGGCGAACATAAACTCTGGAGTGGCTGTAAAGGTGAGTTTGACATTTTCTTCCTCTAGGTGGTTTAGCTAAATACTCTCTACAGTTCTTCACCAACCATGGACGTTCTGTTATTTTCGGGGACCCAACTGCAAGTAATTGGCATGTTACTCATTCCCCAAATGGGGTATTCTGTACATCAAATACTTACCAATCTTTCGTACCGGTGAGCATGCATCTCCCTTCATTATGATGGTTTATTGACGAGTTGATTAGGACATAGGCATAAACTGTGTTTCAGTCCTGGGAATCTTACAGAGTCAACCCGACCTTGGGCCTGCATCAGTCGGCTCTCTCTTGTTGAGGCAGCCAGTCGTGTGGGATCAATGCACCATCGCATTTGACGGACATTGTGAAGGAAAAAAAGTGTTCATTTCCAAGGCCAATTTGATATCGATATCACGCATCACAGTTTATGCTGAATCTTTATCTGGGAAAAGATATCTCTGCGGAATCAAAATTCTCCATCCAGATCACAGTGCAGACATTTTAGGGGAGGCACGAGAGGAAGTTCAGTCTTTCCAGCCAGACGATGAAATAACAGATGTGGTGATCTACTACACAATCAACTTTGGAACATCATATCAAATCCAAGGCTTACGTTTCCGCAGCCGGTCTGGATGTTTTGATGTGGGAGATTTAGAGGGCAGCTGGAGGAAGGAGTGTCTTCATATTTCAAGTGTCAGTCACACCTGCAGGCTTTCTCTCAGTCACCACTAATTTTGTGTACAAAATATCAGGGAACCATCTACTGGCTGTTCAACGACTCATTCTCGTACCTGAGCTTATTGGCAACCGGGCTCACTCTACCAGCATGGAAGCCAGATTTTGACATATAACGTTTCTAAAAGGCTTCTTTTTTTGTGCGTGACTCTTCTTAGGGCGGACCCCTTGCTGGTTAGATCACGTCATGGAGAGCTGGCAGAAGCTGTATGTTGGACAAAGGATAATTGGAAAATGATGGTCATGGTCCTGTATCCTAATCTCGATTACTATGCTGCACTTAACCCCAATCATTGGAGACGCAGCAAAAGGCACTGTTGAAAGGGGCTCTCGGGAAAACCACAGAAGGAGCAATTAAACCCAAATTCCACATTAATAGGAAATGTGATATTACTCTGTGCCGGTGCTCAGTCCTCGCCATCCGTCATCCGCTCGATGGCATAACCTGACTCCACCCATGGAATTTCCAAACCAGCGGCAATAGCATGGATGATTTTATTCTCGACCTCAACAAATCACCATTATATGACGGGGATATCACCCGGAAGGAGCCAACGTAGCACCTTTTGGAGAGTCCTTTAATACTAGTATGTATACAGTCATCATGTGCTCCCTAGTTGTATAATTGGTGCCGGGTTCTATTTCTAAACTGCGACGGAAAAGACCACACTAATATACATTATCACTGCCGCCTCTTTTTATCTGTTTTTGATGACATCTTGGTTTTCGCCGGCGGTGGATTTGAGGTTTTGTCACCAGATTCAGCTCTATGAGGTCTGGTTGCAGCCGAGGACAGGATCCCACGGCCTGATGGCCTAGGGGGATGATGCTCAATGCCTTCGAGCCTGGGCCTTTCCAGAGGAGATGGCGTATTCAAAAGTCCAGCCTGGTTGCTGCTTTGAGGAATTTCTTCATCGAGGGTGTATGGGTTCTGTCCCAGCGGTGATGACCGTCGGACTCCTGAATCCAAGACCTTTGGATCCGAGATCCTCGCAGCCCTGAAATCGGCTAAGAGGTTCCTCGCGCTATGATGTTGCTGTGATGGTTGGGGCACATCAGATCTCTGCGCCGTTCCGAGTGGATTGGGACCTAGGAGGAGTGATTGAGGGGCATGTGAATCTGCGCCCGTTGGATGTTGTGGCAGTATACCGGCATCGGATTCCTGGAGACAAGTGCCTGACTTTGGGATTTTGGCATCGCCGGTAGTAGTATCGACTTGTTGGATGGTGACTGATACTGGCTCTCCATTCATAATAACGTAGCTCTCCCCTTGCTCTGACATATAGACCTCCTCCGGTTTGAACTGTACAACCGCCGTCCACCCGGACTGGGATGGCATCCGGAACAGCTTGAGCGGTCCGCCCACATCTGTTGTTATTTGATTAGGACTCGGAGTCATTAGCAGTTTCGTGTCCTCCGATGACGCGAGAGTCATATGGGGTGTCCTGGGAACCTGGGTGGGGAGGGCCGCGGGCGTTTTGATGACCCAATATTCGAACGCAAGAGGGTTCTCTGCGGTATATTGATCGGGTCTGGTAGTAAGGGTGAGAAGATAGTACAGGAATTCGCGCACAGAAAAGGAGGTCTTGTCAAATGCGAAAGGCTGGCTGATGGCCAATTCTGGTTCTTCTCCTGGAGAAATCACTTGCTTAATGAATATAGTGTAATCATACGTCGTGAGAAAACCGTATTTCATTTTGAATTGATGCATATAACCAGCAACTTGACCTAAAGAAATATTAATCAAAGAAAGGCAATGCGGGGTGAGAAACATACCAAGGGCATGCCGAATTTGTCTCCCGTCGCCGGCAGTGAATTTTTTGTAATATTCCAACAAATTATGTTTCCAAGGTGTCTTTGCCTCTCCTAAAAGCTTCATCATGGGCTTTTTAACATCATGATCTTTCATCTTCTCAAAATCGAGTCTATAAGGGTCGGAAGCAACACCGACAAAGTCAGGAATGGAGTCGCTTTCAGACTTGCTTTCTTCACAGGTTTTGAAGTCGCCAAATCGAGTTCCGATGTTTCTTGAAAGGCCAACGGCTGCCGCAGGCTGAAGTGCATTCTGGCTGTATCGTCCACAGACAGATTGCTCGTCGCCGCAAAGGTAGTTTTCGCGTTCAACAGAGAAAGGGTTCTGGAGCACGCTCTGGACGCTGGAGGACAAGTACAAGTGATCCTTGACCTTATCATTGTCCAAAGCATCAAGGGCGGCTTTCACGGCGTCGTCTTTAATTATCCAGCGGGTCAGCCTCCCGTTGAAATAGGATCGGTGCAAAGCATTGGAGACCGTCTGATAGCCCTCTCGCGTGAGGAGTTTGGGGAGTGGGCGCTGAAGAATGTCCCTGCACGTGTGAAGCGTCGCTGGTTCCTGTGGCAAGGTGGGCATTCTCAGAGAAGCAGAGAAATAGAAACAATGTTCAGAATACTAGCGGAGATAGAATGGAAGGTTGAGGCTTGAAGCACCAGGGATTGATTCTTCTGGCGTGGTCTATGGTGAGGAGTGAAATTTCCACGGGATATCAAGGCCATTTTATAGCCAATGAAGCCTCCTAGGAAGGAGCTTCTCATCACTCATCGCTATTTCCTTGCTGGCAGCGTGATGGATGCCTCCTGCCTCGGCGTCTCCCCACGATCTCTGGACAACCAAAAATAGAATCGGGGTTGAAATAAGACAGATAGCATCCAGTCGTCGGACTCCATCTTCAAAATGTTGAGACCGTGGCTGGTCACATCACAATGCATGGTTGCGAAGCAGGCGGCTATAGCCGTGGATGTGGTTGGTTGGTTAAATATGTGGGATGTGTTGACCAGTGATCGCCCGGGTAGGCCTGGCGCTTCCCGATGGAAGTGAGGACCTCGGGAAGCTTAGCGCGATCACGTGATCACATGATTGATCCAGAGTCGGAGATTTGTTTATGTTTAAGCGCACGTCACAACAACCTCCAAGGACAACGGTCAACCATTCTCTCCATTCTCTCCTCCTCTCATTCTGTTTTCCCTTTTGATACTTTCGAATACCTTGACTTTTCTCTTGTTAATCTCTTGCTCCATACGATCATTCTACCCTGTGCTTCTGCCAGTTGTCCCTGCGCCATGGGTAAGATAATTACACGATGGATTGACAAGCTCTTCGACGGCCTCAGGCTCAGGTGCACTGATGGTACTATGTGGGATTTTGAAGACAAAATCAGTGAACGGTCGTCTGTGCTTAACGGCGTGTGTTATAAAATACCCGAAGCCGACGCCCAGGCAGTCTACAATGCCCGGCAGTTTCAAGGCCCATCTGTGGGTTCTGAGGCCATCATCAAGGTCCGCATGCAGTGAGTACATATCCTTTTACATGTATTACTTTGATTCCACAGAGGTGATGAACTTGATTTTCTAAATTTGCTTTTAATTAGGATCCCCCCGAAGGAAGGCGTCGATCCAGCACAGTATGCTACACCACAACCCTCATCAACAACAATAAGCGAGATCGTCTGCCTGGAATATTTCAACGAAAAGGGCTGCTCTGTCACTCCCCGCCTCTTGCACAAGGAGAAGATTCTACAAGGCCCCAACTTGGCTATGCCAGGTGGCTACATTGTCTTCATAGTGATGGAGAAGGTGCCTGGAGTGCCCCTGACAGATTTCTGGACGTACGATCGCCCAAAGCGTGACCGGATCAGGGAGGCCTTTCGAAAGGGGATGACGTGAGTTAATATTTACCATACTACCTCACTCAAAAGTTCCAACCAAAAACGTAACCCTCACCTGTTGCTGATAATGATGTGGGCAGAGAGATAAGTAGTTTTGGTGGCTATTCTATCGACATGTGTCTTCGGAACCTCGTATATGATGAGCAGGAGGACAAATGGTACGTGGCAGCAATTCCCGTCCCGATCATTAAGCTTATATTTTCTGACAATGGTGGATATTTTTCTTTGCTTTTTTCCAGCTATTTTGTAGATTATGAGGGTTTCTGTATCGACACAAGCAAGACAAATTTTCCCATTGACCAGAGTGATTACCATTTTTGGGGGTTGGCTTATGATGAAGATGGCGAGGAAGTCCTGTAGGGTGCTATCTTCAGAAGGTACAGAAGGCGCTTGTTTGTGGGTTACACACCATTTCTTGAGGCTCGTCCTAGGTGCTGGTGGAGTTCTTGGATTCTGGGTATTTGTTATCGGGTTTTGCTACTATGGAATTGTTGGATATGAAATCCCTCTCTATTTCCTGATACTTCTTGCAAAAACAGTGCCGTTGAATGTCAATATGCTTCAACAGAACGCCTGGTCTGGATGACGGCACACATCTCTTCCAGCTCCTTACTGTCAACAACTGCGCTATAAGTACATCACAGCAACCCAAAGCCCCTAATGGATATCTTATTATGTTTTAAGGTAATCCTGGTAGTGAAGTGACAACCCATTGCACTTCCCCCTGAAAGCCCCTTTCTAATATTCCCATGTTATTATATCTCTGTGCCGCTACTGATTTTCCACGGGCTAAGGTAGTTACCTGACTCGTCGTTCCAAACAGATTCTCCCGCTTCATGCACAATGAAGTGAACAGCATGATGCCTCCGGCAACAGGTACTAGCACAAAAGTAGTCTGCATTGCTTCGACGGCTAGAACAATTGCTTTATCCTGCACCTCCCCATTCAGCTTCCAAAACAAGGTGCACTGCGCGCCCGCCACCGCGCTCCTAATATCCACCTCCGATAAGCCAGTGTCGGCTAGGGCCCCGACAGGTTTCTGATGGCCGTCGACTGGTAGATCTGCCCGAAATATACATTTCTCACCCGGTAGGTAATTCCCCGCGCAATAGATATGATGTGGAAACTGACTAGATTGGATATTAAACAGCATAACGCTGTGTCCTTATAATTCGAGCTTGACAGCATATTCTGACGCTCCTCACAGAGCCATTGAATCAGACAAGGGGTTGACCAGGACAGCCATGCTCCTTTTAGAGGAGATGACGAAGCAGAAAGGTCGCGAAAAAAATGCAGAATATCCGGGATGCTGCGAAACAACTGGAATCCTATGCGGACCTTATACTTCGGAAAGCCAATCGTTCACAGTTACTTCCAGAAATGAATTCTTAGGGTGAAGCAGCACGGTCTACCTTTTTTAGGCTCCTCGAGTGCCAGTATGTCAACAAGGCATCACTACCTGATCTCGACTCTTGCTGGGCTTTATCCGATCCGAGTACCCGATGGACTATTTGTACTTATCAGAGATTGTTAGTACATTGGCAGGTTCAACTCTAGTGTGATGAAGACCATTAATCCTATTCTATAGGTTGCAAATCAAGGAAACAGATTTACAGGAATACCTTTCTACATCAAATGTTGGCCCTGTAAACAGTGCTAATAAAGCGTAACCTGGTCCGAAACTTCCCCCTATGTGTCACGTCATCACCATATATTTTCACTGAGTTTATTCCATGTCCGTGATCGAGTGCTGCAATTTTACTCCCTTTTATCGGCTAGGCGCGGCCTAGCCCTACGTCTTCTAGTGGTAGGTGGTATTTCTTTTTCGAATATCCGAAAGTAATACGATTTTCCCCAAGGAACGCCGCATGCCTTCCTCTTTATTTACAAGAATACAGGAGACCCTGGCATCTTTGCGAAAATCATTTACTTGGAAAGGTTTCGAGGACGAAATTTGACCTCCATTCGGAACATCGAAAGCTCGCTACTGTCCAAACCGAGATTACCCGTCTAGTTTAGCCTTTGACGGTATGTATTCAACACTAGCAAACTCTCCCTCCCCCGCCTCCTTGTTCTCAGGTGTTAATTAGCAGGTTGTCTCATCCGTTGCCATCCCGTGAAATGCACATAAGAAAACGTTGCGTAATGTGCTAGGAGATTGTTGCTTTGGCATTGAGGCATCCCTGCCGCTGTGCCGCATGCCGCTCGACACCCCTGCGAAGCCAATTTTTGCACTATCCGACCCGGAGCCAGAGGTCAGCCGCTTTTGCTGTCACATTATTACTTCGTATTTAGTGAACAAGTTGTCGACGATCACACTACTGACTGCTTCGGGTATTATGGCGCTTTTTATGTGTACCAGCAACCTCGCCTCTAACCTCAAATACTAGTATTCAAGACCGTGCAATTGCGGCCTCGCAAGCAGTGGTCGGAATTATCTCTTAGCCTACTGCTTCTTCGGTCTTTGTTTCAATTCATCTCGTACTGCGCAGTCGACCTTTTACTTGTTTAGGAATTTGGATCACCAGCTATTGTCAAGTGTGGCAAGGATGCATTCTGGTCGGGAGATCTTCTACTCGCTAATGCTATATTAAACAGGACGAACACGTACTTTACCCTCCCTTCTTTTGCGTCGTCCATTAGCAATATGGTGTCCACCAATTTTCGGCCCTTCATCCTATGCATCTTGATAAATAGGGGTTAACCAGCCAGTTCCAACCGAAAGACCGTTTCCCATCGAATTCTGGTTTTTTAATCGTCGCAGCAGGCAATTTACCAGTCCATCTGCCCTTAACGGTAGTCGATTTTCCTTGAGAGTAGGGACCAAGAACACCCCGAAATCCCCAAATATGGCTGTGTAGCCTATGTCAGAGCCGGGCTCACTCAGATTTGGCCTTGGGACAGAGCCAGTGCCCACATTTCATACTGTGATAAACCTCAAAATCATCAGCACAAACAACTCCTTCATTCTTCTCATGGGAATTTTCTCACCTTGAAAACCCGTCAACATGGCTTGCCACACTCAGAGCAATGCTTCCCAGGAATAACCCAAACTTCCTTGCCCTTTTCTTTACATGCTGGACACTGGACACCGGGCATCTGGCGTGGGAATGTTAGCCACTATAACAAGATGAACTTTAGCTAGAAGATTTATCATTACCGGTGACATTTGATTGACTAGGTCTAATCCGTTTGACCAGGACGAGGAGGACGCCGCGCTGAGAAGTTTGAAGAACATTCTTAGGCAGTTTGGACTGGCCGTTATTATCGGGGGCAGGTATGTATAAATTTGGATATTGGATATTGATATGTTTTGTGTTGCTAATAATTTTGTTAGATCTGACCTGTATGCATTCCAGCCGAGAGAGGTTGATTGCACTCACCAACACTGGATAGTCCAAAGCTCTTCTTGAACGTTGCAGTCTGGTGGCCTTTCCCTTCGATTTATTGTTTTCCAGCAGCATCCATTCGAAGTGGACCGGGAGCTCTTGCCTTCTTATCTGTTTGAGTTCCATCAACAGTTCTGCAGTGGATCCCACATATCTAATCCACATTTCGTTTAAATATCTTAAACATTTCTTCTGGGAGCTAGCATGATCTCCACGATCAACTCTCTTGGTGGAAAAGGGTCACATGGACAGATTGAGAATAAAATTCGGTTGCACTCCGGATCTCCTGGAGAAGAGGACCCAAGGATCAGCAAGCATTCGTCAACGCAGTCAAGATACGATGACTTCGATATTGCAGGTCCCACTAAATACATGGACCATATACTTTACCGGGGACAGGCAAGCCGTCATAACTGGGTCCTACCTTAGTTTGGTTCGAATCTGCCTGATGTCTGCGTGGATTTCAAGTTGATTCCAAACTGAACCTGGTCCGTGTGGAGATCATGATGGTATGGCGCAGATGTTTCGTTATCTGTTTGCTCACATGTCTTAGCAGTGAAGTTTAGATGGACATCTTCTGCATCTATGGGAAACTATCGCTCCAAGCGGCAGACCTTGTTTGACAAAGGATGCGCTGACCCACAGACGGTACTTCCCTGGCTAGTCCTGCGGATATATGTTTCTTATTATGCGCCAACTTGCTGGGGATACAACGGAGAGGATGACGTGCTCCTTAATAGGATCGGTGGTAGTCAATACTTTGGCTCCTGGTTCGACAACCCCCCCAAACCCCCCTGAACACGGAGTACTCTGGGGATTATGCTGGTGGAGTTCCATCCTGACATGCATAAACAACCCAGTCTCCCATGGACGTTTAATTCCATCTGGCACCATCAAATTACTAATTGCAACTCTATTGGCCGAGATAATCCGTCATCAGACTGACCTTTTTACATTTGCATCTGGTTCGACTATGAGTCCGCCCTGCTACCGGAACGTGGATCGAGACATGGGATTAAGGTTAATGAAGGAGTCTCCCGTCAAAGAACCTTTTGAACACCGGCAATGCAGGCTGCATTTCCACCAACAAAATTATGGTCATAAATTGCTCTCCACAGACCATTCGGGCCAACCGCCCTTCGATTCAATTGATGGAGGGGCGAGAATGGAGCAATACTATCCCCGGGGTCGAACGACAATACCATTGGGAACAATATTGCTCTTCACGTTGTTTGCTAGGTTGACACAGGGAATTGACTGTTTGATTCACCCTGCCCTTCGTTTGGACTGACTATGTTATTTGAAGCTGATCATTTCGAACACGGCTAGGGCATCAACCTTTACCAATTGAGAAGCTTTAACTCCGCTCCCAACTTCCGATTATCAATTAACGTCTCTTAGATGCCCCACCCAGACACGCATGTCATACTCTTAGGACATTTCTAAATCGGAGGCGGTGTGTGCTACCCGCGCCAAGCTTGATACCCGGCGTAATAGTGAGAGACATCGGAGGTTCTCCCTGACGATGGCCTTGCCGTTGATTGGCCGTGTATCCAAGGGGTATCGAATAGAGTCAGTTCCGAGCCCCGACGTCCGGGAACGGCACGTTGGATTCCAAAGGAATCGTTAATATGACTCCTCGAACCGAACAAAAGAAAAAGTAGAAACGAGGTTCATCGTCTCAATTAAGATTCTTGGGATGGCATCGAGATTATGGAGCCAACCAATCAAGGGAGGGAGGAAACGGTGAAAAATGGATCTATCACAAACACCTTGCATATACATATGCATAACTCATCATCTCATGCATTGGTGTCCTGTGAACGGGCTTTCGTCCGTGAACTCTATTTTCTCTCGGTTTTGATTTACCGGATTTGTCAATGGCGAGATCTGAAAGGAATCTCTACACGACGTATGCAACGCACAACCAACGTCCCCACCCTTCGGCCAAATACCACTTCTTCGGGTTGGATATTATTATCAGCGTTAGACGTCCAGGGCCAAGAAGTTTGGGTTGACTGCGAACCGATCGTGACTACACGAAGGCGGGAATTAATTAACTGGTGGGCCCACGGCTGGACTCTCGAAGTGTAGGAGTGAGCCGTCAATGGCGGTGACGATATGCCCTTGATGAGGGGTAACTACGGAAGATGGACCACATCGCTTGAGAATCTCCACATAAAAACTTAGAATATTCTTATCAGATTGTCTAAACTCATGCATCAGATGGGGCTAACTGGGATTTCAGCCCGAATTCCACGCGGCTTGTTAGTGGAAATGGGGGGCTTGATTAACTAGAAAAAAGTGGGTGAAAAAAAGCCTAGATGGAGAAATAAGGACGGATGTCTCGCTTAGAGATTTACAAAACTTCGTTGTAGAGGATGTGGCCAAAGAGAAGTAGGCAAGAAACATGGCGGCGGGGAGACGTGCCAATAATGTCAATGTTCCCATAGAACAACTGATAAAGCCTGTCTAGGTGATCTGCTTCGAGATTTTGACAAGCAGAACGCCCGGCGATTCCCTCCCCTTGGTGTCGAACAGCCGGATGAATCGGAAACCTTGGCGTAAACGATCAAGCCTGATGCACGCCCACCCCGCTAAGTCATCTTTGCCAATCTCATCGTCTTTGACCTTGATCCTGTGAAGAATTTAAGTAATTAGCGTTAGATTAGGCGGGGCAAGCATTGAAAGAGGGTAAATATACGGAGTATGCATCATTACTCCGTCGACGAGGATGGGAATGAAGCAACAGAGTGGGCCATCATTGCTGCCTCAATGTTGCACTTATCGGCCAAAATTTTTGCTTTCAGCACCCCATCCTTCTTCTCCAAGAAGAAAAATGGATAATATACTTTCTCAAATGCTGCTCTGACGTGGCACTACTCGTACCGCATGGGATGGGCGGAACGAGCTTGGATGGCCGTGGAGAAACATATTGATCGATATGGGGTGATGGAGAGATAGTGGGGAGGCAGGGGAAAGGGGGTTATGGCTGAGTAACGAAAATTGGCTTACCGAAGAAAACTTAACTCCTCCCATGTAACTGGGGCACTTGGGAACCGTAATACCTGACCCCCAAAATCCGGGCTTGCACCAACAGCTGATTTGGTTTTCTGTTTGTATTTTGGATTTTCGCTGCTGTCTTTGTCGTTTTCGGTGGCGTAGATACTGTCTTTTGGCCGTTCAACATGCAACTGACAAGCGACGTATGGGCGGAAACTCTTTGCATGATCGTCGCCATGAGGAAGGGGTAAGTTTTGCCCGGCGTACACTTCAATAGATAGGTTTAATGTGCGGCGCTTTGGAATGGCTGTGACATCATTTTCCTTAACTTTCCCCGCTGCAACTTGTTTCGCCTTCCATGCTTTTCCTCGATAAGCCTCGGGCTTGAGTATCCAACCCTCATGCTCAGCAAACATCCCTTCATTCAACATCATGCCTTTATCACAGTTCTGCCAGTTCAGTGCAGCAATCTGGATTCCTTGCCTCCAATGGAAGGAGGGATCTAGGTTCGAAGAGTTGATGCGCAGGCCGGAAGGATAGGTGCGCATCATGAATTCTCTATTGTGCTCGAAAAGAGCCTTTCTTTCGTTTTCATGGGCGTCTTTCACAGCGGCTTCCGAGAGGGAGAATATGTGGGTTGGGTGGCTTGCCTCTGCACGCATTACGATAAGTCAGTTTCTTCACGCTTTGATATGCCCGAGATGACCTTCACGTTTCCTGTTTTCTCATTTGTTCGTCCGTTCTCTCTCCTCAAGATCGGCGCTGATTCGGGGGCATTGACAGTCGGTAACGTACCTTTCTGAGAGAATTTACTAAATGTATACCCCCGCGTGTAGATGCCAAGCCGGCTTAATGAATGCAAAATCTTCGAAGCCTTCTTTTTGGCAGTGGGATCCGCAGGTTTGGCTGTATCGCCAGCAACCTCTGTGCCATCCTCAGCCACGGGCCCAGAGTTCGTTTTTTGAAGCGTAAGAGCCTCTCCGGCGCTTCCTTGGGTCTTTGTTGGATCCGGCCCGGCCTGTGGTGGCGCCCACTTCACTTTAATCAAGATCTTTCTTCGTAGATCCTGTGGGCTTGGCAATTGTGTGATTTCGCCCTTCTCAAGTTTGGCTTCGAGGTCGGGTGGGATCTCCAATAGCATGCCTTTCCATGATTCTGTCATAATGTCTACCATTACCTGTTGCTGCTCGAGACACGCATGGACCTCAAGGCTAACAATGACAGGCAGGTCACTGGCAACAAATGCATAGTCTCGAATTGCATTGCATACATCACGAAATGTTACTTCTTTCGTCAGGGTGTACCCATGCAAGACCCGAGGCTCAAGTTTCAGTGGGATGTTCGATGCTACCGCAGCTGTAGCCACAGTTGCAGTCGTAGCTGCGGCGGTACTAACGGCGGGAGCTTCCGGACGCGCCGCTTGCGGCTGCGCTGTCGATCCGCCCTTGTTGGAAAGCCGGTCCAAGCGTTCTGATAATGAGTGCTTAAATCGGCTGCGCTTGCTGTCCATGCGGCGCATTTTCTGTTTCGCCTGAGATTTTTTATGGTCGCCATCTTCATCTTCTGATTCAGACGAGCTACTATCGGAGTCAGGTTCGCCATCCCACACGTCGATCTCAAGACATCTGCATCCTCTGAGCAGGACCTATCCATACAAAAACATTAGTTGTGCGCTTCCCTATCGTGATTATAACACCCTATTCAATAACGATATTAGACATATCATTCGTGCCCAAAAAGAGGTCACGAGCTGTGAATTTATGTCCACATCAGTCACTTAATAGATGGTGGAGACGTCATGAGGCAAGGGCCTTGTATATCCCACGCGCTCACGGATAGATGCATATTCGGGCCGTCAAGGTTGCTTTCTTGGCTTTTCCGATGGCAATCTGACAGGTAACTGGGGTTTCACGAAATATCCGCCAATTTGCGGTAGATCATGCATGAAGCCGCATTAAAAGACAAAAATATAATGCCCAGATACCGTTGTAGACGACATAAAATCGGGTATTAAATATGATAGGAGATAAAAACCACATACATTTTTATAAACCTTCGTACTCGATTCGCTGTACAGTTGATTCCCTGTGAGATAGGTATTGTGACTCGAGCTGATAAAGTAATTGGTCACGGGTAGTGATAAATCTTGGGGTTTGGCCGGTTCACGAGCATATGCAGAAGACATGTAAGAAACAAAATCTTCAAGGGAGCTGATGCCTGGTTGGTTCTCGGGGCTGTCATGTTGGACACTTTCGAAGAAACGTGCGGTAGCTTCTTTGTTGTTGGTTGTCCCTAAGGATTCGAAAATACGTTTGAGATGCGCTTTGATCTGGGGTGTGAGGCTCGGAATTTTGGCAGGTGGTACTGGAAAGTCCACAACTGGCTCTGCTGCTGCTGCTGCTGCCGCTGTAGATTGAACTGGTGGTGTTGGTGACAACATGACGCGGACGCGGGTGCAGTCGTAGACACGGACGTGGTTGCAGGTTGCAGGTTGCAGACACAGATGCGATAACGAACTTCTCCCAATAGAACGAAATGCTGGTCGTGGCTGTTTTTGTTGAACAGGCTAGGGAACTAATCCAAGGAAAAGGGCTGAATTATTCACTATTTTGATTTCTCTGTGATTTCGGCGTTCAATGTAGGTGAATAAAATGCAATCCCCTCCAATGAGCCTGCTGCCAAAAACAAAGGAGAAATTTATTCACTCCTCAGCTGGCCAGCCGTTTCTCGTAACAGGATGGTGGGGTAATTATGAGCTTGGTGGGTGGGTATGCAGCTCGTTGCTTGGCTGGATGATTCAGCCGCGAAGAGCAACAATGTCGTAAATGCAAGGAGAAATCTCAAAAAGATCAGTGATATGGAACGAGAAGGGACCTACACAGACCCATTCATCATTCGATATCCCATTTCATTATCGATGGTGGTGGTTCTTGGCTTATTTGCTGAATCGTGTTTTCGAAGTCGTTCCACACACACGCGCGGCATGAAACACAGCATGGCTTGGCGCGGGAGAATGAATTGATCCTGCTGCAAGTTTTCTTTCTCTTTTCTTTCCCCTGTCTCATTGGACACCGTCGTCCATTCTTTTCGGCCGGGGCGTTATCTTTCAAGTTTCCACCGCACAGGCGTGGATTACGCGGGGAATGGGGTTGAAGTTGTCATCATATTCCCACGGAAAATCCCAGCAAGGTGCGTCGTCATTGGTCCCCCCCCATGAACCAAATTTCAATTCATATCGCAATTTTGGTGCCCACCGCGTCGATGTTTGACTGTCTATCGAAAATACCCCAAAAAGAAGATGGCTATTATGAATACATAAATATCAAACATGTTCCAACATTACCTAAAGTAGTAGTATGACTCTCAAGAACTGTCGTCGCTTCCAACAAGAATAACAAGAGGCAGGAGTGTAAAAACAGAGTATGAGTGCCTATGTAGAGTGTGACTCCAGCTATAGTAGCAATTTGACCCAGAAAACAATATAATCCAATAGCCGCAAAATGCTCAAAAAAACGCCCCCAAGAAATTGAACATATGGAATTTAAGCGCTGATGCAGATGATGTAAGGTAAAAACTAGAATCCCGATTCATATGGCGTCTAGCGGGGGGAGGTAAGTATAATTTATGACAAATGCAAGAAAATATGCTTTCTATCGAAAATATTAGAAAATGGTATCGTTAAAGAAAAGCTATAAGTATAGAGTCAGGTCATGACCGGGGAGACATTCACTTCACTAGCTCATTGCCTCCGGGACTCTGGAGCGGAATGACGGATTCCCATTGTATGGTCGTGTTTCCGAAATTCCGTCTCTCAGCGCCAAACTAATGTCCGAATTTCGATACTGGCGCAGGTCTTCTCTCCACAAGCCGCGAGGACCACTGTGGCCAGAAGGAGAGATATTGCGTCCGCGAGGATAACGATGATACGGTGATCTGGCGTGTGTTTGGCGACTAGAGGCCGCGAGATAATCAGAAAGCCCGGAGAGGTGGCGAGACGAACGAGGGGCAAAAACAGGAAGAGACCTGCGGATGGGCGGCGGGAGTTGAATTGTCGAGTCTGCTTCGGTCGATACTCCACTGAGGATGGACATGCTAGATGGAGTTCGGTTTTGGTCAACGGGGATATCGCCAGGAAGGCTGTAGAGACCGCTCAAATTCGATACTCCGGTAGCTGCTGTCGAACGCCACGAGTATATGGCGGAGCAGGGAATAGTGATAACCTCTTCATCAACAACTGGAGGTATAACTTCCACCGCAGCAGCAACGTCTGTTAGGTCCGTCAATCCTTCCTCACGATTTGCCATTATCTTGCGCGATTTGCCAATCCATAGCATCTGTTCATGTTCCCGAAGGTAACGATCACCGCTAAAAGATTTTTGCACGATTGCCCGAGTCATGAGGCCGAGTTTCCTCCGCTGTTCACTTTTCTCGTACATACGGCGAGTGATAATTGCGACATCATCTGGAGTTGGAGAGGATGGGAGGACGGGAGCAGGCCGCGTGTCGTCAGCATATTTGCTCCATTCTCCCAGAAGGGCAAGAAGGCTTATCTGTGCGCGTGCTAATGCCCTGGCATCATTGGGCGCAACAACGGCACTGAACCTCGAGAAGTCATCCGGATCGCTTAATACGCGAAGAGATGCTCCAACGTCAGTGCAGACGACAGGGGCACCCGTGAGTGCAGCTTCTCCGAGCGCCAGTGGCAATCCTTCCGACAGTGAAGAGTTGAGGAAGAGCCAGGTATTTTCCAGAACCTTTACTGGGTCTGCCGTTCCTCTAAGGGTGGCTTTGCCACGCAAGCCCTTGGATGCAATGATTTCTTGACATTCGGTTGAATAAGTTGGTGCCTTGTCCAAGGCGCCGTATATGTCAAGACAATAGTCGTCAAAGCCCCATTCATTAATAATGATATCCGCGGCCAGTAGCGCCGTTTTAATATCCTTAGCATACCAAACATGCGAAAGCATAGTCACCGTGGGCCGCTCAGTCTTGATTTCTTCGACGGGAGTGAATTTCTGCATGTCTGTAATCCCATTAACAACCGGGTCGACTTTTCGTTTAAAGCTATTCCGATGCTCAATCGTGCCCTGGCAGGTTCCGATCTCAATCTCCCATTCTGGATTGAAAAAGTCCGCGCATGGAAGGATTATATCCGCATGGTGAAGAATCAATACGGATGTAAGTCTCAAAAGCCCCAAAAGTGAGTTACGGACGAATGGGGGCAATTTGCATAGGGCAGACGACAAGACGAGGTTTGTTTCGCGCCAACTAATAGCGTGATCCCAGATTTGCAGGGTGCATTTCCGCTTGATTTTGCATACGATACCATATGAGGCGCTGACGCTATGATGCGAGGCTTGGAAAACACTAGGAATTTTCGCCGGGACGGGAATGGAAAATATGAAGAGGTAGCGGAACCACAACTCAAGAGCGGTGTCCAGATGGCCTAACGTGGGAAGCTCTGTGTCGAACCATTCCGTTGAAGGGACCGCGTTCGGCATGTTTTGTGTGAGCCATAACTGTCGCCAGACCCCTTTGACAACTTCACTAGTCCAGACTTGTCCCCAGTGCCTTGAATCTTGAAAATACGTGTTTAGATTAACAAGGGCTCGGGTGGCTTGCTTCAAGTCCGCCTCAGACAGGGTAACAGCTCGGGCTCCATTGACCAAAGCGGTCAGCGTCGGAACGAAATTTCGTTGGATATCGAGATCTGTAGCAGCGGTCGCAAAGTTGTCTACCTCAGAATCTAGTCGATTCTTGAACAGTCCGTGTGTAGGGGTAAGGAAATCCAAACCCCATAGAGGGATTACTTTCAATGACTGAATATTCTGTTCTGTTTGATGTTTTGGGATGCCAAAATCGTGGGCCGATTCACATATCATATGCCATTTTATAGAACGAAGGGAATTGATCATATCACGACGACAAGCAGAAACTCCCCCACCCTAAAGATTATATCTGTTAAAATATAATTCCAACTCCTGTAAAATGGAACACTTACCTCATTTGGCCATGTTCCATTATCTGCCGCCAACACATGGAGGGTCTTAGCTGTGTCGAACCCGACTTCTCGGGATCGGGTGTGTGCCACCGCATCACCGCCAGGACCAAAATTGAACAAATCGCTAATTTTGATAGCCAGTGGGGTCCAACTGGATATATCATCGGCCAGGTCAGCACTAGCCATTATGGCATCCGCTCGGCGATCGATATATTTTTTAGCTGCTGCAAGATTCCCTCGGTTTCGGCTTCTCCAGTAAGGGCGTAGAACCTTTTCCTGTCGGAGCAGTCGCTCGTCCATCCACTGCGAAACAACACCATCGAATCCGTCACTTTTCTTCCATGCTCGCCATAACATGGATCTGGCTGCTGATGTCGAAACAGGGAAGCGCTGAACGTTCAGACCTAGCCAATCGGAGATCCTCGACGCGTGAACTGTGGTACAGAAGTACAGAGGATTATCGTACACAAAACTCGTGTTTTTGGGCTTTGTGAGGACGGAGAGGTAGTCGTGTTCAATCATTGGAGGTGGGTGCACTTTTTGACCATTCAGGGTCGTAAATATTGTAGGGTGGAACTTGTGGTCATAGAGCCATCTACTCTCATAAACATCTGCCCCTTGAACAAAGGAGGCTTCTGTGACTTTTGAATGGGGAATCCACCGTTCAATCTTCTCCGGGCGATGCTTTGGAGGTGCGCACCAAGACACAGTACAGGTAATATGAGCAAGCACGAATTCTGCGCGAAGTAGCTCATCGCCAAATTGGGTATTTTTTCGATAGTGATATTTAAACCTCACAAGATTGCCGTCTTTCATATACGAACCAGACTCGATAAGTCCCCGACTATTATATTGAACACTCTGCTGGGCATTTTCGCCCCGCAAGCACCTTCTCGAAATCGGTAACCTTGGTAGTCTTTTCTTCGTAAGTCTGGATTTGCGTTCCGATGGGACATTGTAGTCGTAATGATATTCATTGCTGACATTTTGCCATTTATACTCCTCTTTGACAAGAAGAAGCATCTCCTTTGAATATGTACTAACACATGTTAGCAGCTGTTTCCCTTCGGGTTCGGATTTATGGACTCCTCGATATTGGAATAGTTTAAATCCGCCGTCGGTTTCATGGTGTTTAAACCCCGTGAGCGTCCCATTAGGATTTTGAATAATGACCCGATTGTGCTTCACGTTTATTTTCATTTCCTTGGCTTCTTCCCATAGCTGCTTAACGTTCTCGCGGGAATGAAAGAGAAATAGTTTCAGCACAGAATTCTGGGCGACTTTGGCAACCGTCCAGATGAAGTTGAGAATTAAGACAGCCGGCACGCGAATAATAGCAGGGCGGTGAGAAATGACGAAGTCAAACTCCCTTTGAAGTTCGGAATCCGCAACCATAGCGATAACCAAGTATTTTATCACTCCACCCAAGCCGTGATACAAAATACTAAAAGGTTTCCTAACGAGAGACAATGGGGTTGGGAGGTGAGGAATCGACTCTCCTGTTTCAGCATCCCTAGATTTCGCCGCTTCTGATGGCCCAAACTGAGCCCTTTCGAGAATATTCAACGCCGCAGTGGCCCCCAGATTACATCTGGCAATGTGCACATCAAGATCGCTTGTGTCGAAACGGCATAATCTGGTTTGTAGCCAGTACCATTGGGATTCGAAAATTGGGGACGGCCTCCCCAAGCAACGGGAAAGAAGAATTGACCTAACATCCTTCGGCAGTTTATCCCAATGAGTATCGCACTCGTATCCAAGACAGAGCTGCTTCAGAAGCTCCCTCCTAGCCCACCGTATCACTAAAGGGGTATCAGACTCTCTATTTAAATGGAGCAGCATGGTTTTCGAAAGGCCTTCCGAAAATAAATCTTCGCAAAGCCACGCATACTCATGGGGAATCTGCAAAAGAGCCTCAGCAACGGAGTGCAGGAGCGTTTCAGCAATGAGTTGACAATTCCCTTCGATGTCGATTCGCTGGTTGGATTCCGGTTCGGCTTCGACGCTGATCCTTAAACAATCTTCAGAGGAGCAGCTGAGAGCGCGAATGCCGGGTCCAATACTTCCCACAGGCACTAATTCGATTGTCAAGTACCCTTTCTCCCATGCTTCAATGCACCACTTAACCATATGTGGAGTTTTGGGGAAAGCTTGTTTCATGCGTGGTGCCTCTTTGTACGAGCGAATGACGGATTTTATTTCAGCACTGGGGTGCTTATGCGGGTCAATTAAAAAATGCTGCTCGGAATTGCCTGACGTCAAATTTTCATGAAATGTCTGTAACTCTTGCTGGGACCACTCAGGGTCTGACCAGGGCGCGGTATGGGCGTGAAATGTTTTCCCCAGGTCGACAGGAGATTTGACCTTTTTCGGCATTCGAAGTTTAGCTTCCCAGAGAGTCATGAGGGCTGCTGACCAAGTTCCTAGAGCCAAGGAAAGGACACCAGTGTAGAGGAAAGCGGGTTTAACAATTTTCAATACGACTCCCACTGGTAAGCCAACACACACGGCAAGCATCAGCGGTTTGAAAGCGTGGGGCCCGGCAAAAATTTTGGTGTATTGGTACCAGAGCAATCCAGTGTACGCAATAACATAGGAAATGAACATAATCGTCGCCTCTAAGGAGTCCTGCAGCAACCATATCAGGCTTGCTGTCAGTGATAAGCTCCAAACATGCCAAAACAGGAACTTCATGAGCGTTTTCCAGTAAATAGCTCGCTTTACACGGATCTCGCGCTTTTGGGAAGCTCTGATTTCGCTGGTCGATTTCACTGCGGATGGCAGCGCCTTACTTGCAAGTTCGTGGAGATGCTGAGCTTTGGTGTCTACAAGGACGGCACCGATAAGGTAGTAAGCAAGCCCGAAACCAACGGACATTCGTAAAGAATCAGACAGAGCTGCTGAAAGCCCGAGCAGTTGGCCACCAGTCAACAGTTCTACCCACTTGTCTAAGAGAGCGACGACGAAATATAAAACACCACATCCGACTTCATCACCTGCCTGTCGCCAATGTATAAAGGCATTGTGGAGCCGAAGACCCTTTTGGGTATTCCGAAGGGTATCTAGGGCGACTTTGGTCTGAATATTCCAGGAAGAACTCAGTGGGATGGGTCGTTGGACGTCGGAATAGCGACAATACCAGTCAATAAGGAAGTTCGTTGCTTCCCAGTCATTCGCCAGTTCACGAACAAGAGTATCGGAGCAAGGCTTGTTAAAAAAGTACCGTTTCGTCTCTTTCAGGACGTCCTTGTAAAGCGCCTCTCGACAAATCCTCATAGCAGCAGGATCACTTAGATTGGCAAACACCTTCTCGTCGTTGTTTGCATGCTTGGCGACATACCAGTTCTTAATCTCTGCGTCATCTGTTTTCCGAATACTAAGAAATCTGGTAACCCATTGCGACCCAACCCGTCGAAGGCCAAGACCGAGTATCAAAATAAACACATAAAGAACGGACAGGTACACCACAATATCGTTATTGGCGAACACTGTAACTATTGGCGAAATAAAAAGGAAAGGTAGGCAAACGATGATGATTTTTCTCCCGGAGAGGAATGAAGACCCCGGAAAAGTAAAGCTAGCGATTGCCGCGAAAAGGCATAGGTACGTCGTGAGAGCGAAAAGGTAAAGGAAGAATATCAGTCCAGCACGCGGCCCCTTGACGATTGACATGCCAATGAAGCCAATCATTCCGCCAAAAATAGTGAATCCCAAGCCGGCGATCAATCTGGTGAGAACAAACATATTCATCGCGGAGAAGGCCATTGAGACGAGGTAGTAGGAGCCCCCGCAAGCAATCCAGGTACCTATCGCACCCGAAAGGATAAGGGAAATCATCAACGCGGTGGTGGCGCTTTGTTTCTCTGAGAATGACATATAGGCACTCAAGTACAAACCCCGGCCTGTTATTGTCAACAACACGATATCAAAGAGTGCTGGAATCGCAAATACGCTAAGAAATGTGAATCTTTGATAGTTGGGCATCGGTTTCACCACATCATCGGGGTCAATATCAATTTGTGCCCCAGCATATGAAGTAGCCAATGTAGGTGCTCCGTTAATCCATGAAGGCGGTTGGTGGATATCATAATACCGGCGAAACCGATCGGAGAGCAGCTTCCCGAAAACGCTCGGTAAAATGCCGAAATAAGATTCACAGCGGGACCCGAGAGCGAATGATTCGGCAAACGCAGCCGCCTGATCGGACTGGTTATTGAAAAGCGGGTTTCGATCCTTTACTTCAGCATATACCTCGTCAAAGGCGGCCTTTCTAGCAGCACAAAAGATTGCCAGAGCGAACATGTCCACATATGCATCCACACCATCTCCCGATATGAGGATACGCATGGCTTTGGATATAGTGCAAAGGTCATCCTCTCGGCGTTGCTTAAATATGTCGGACATCACCGCATCCACATGTGAGAAAAGATCAAGAGCCTCACTCAATCCCGAATAAACACAGCCCAGATCCTGATGCCATACTAGGCGCGATTGAACAACTGCCTCGGCCGGAACGCGCCCGCTCAGATAGCCAACGGTGTTTAACTCTTTTAATTGCTCTAACGACGGTGCGTCAAGCAGCTCATTTGTCAGGCAATCGCGCAATCTACCGAGAAGCGCTTGGGTTGAATCGGTAAAAGTAAGATGCTGGAGGAGAAGGAGCTTTTCCTCAGGAGTAAGGGATTTCAGATCTTGTACAAGCCGTCTGGGGATGCCTGTAGGTTGTACCAGGTCATTCGACCAACGAGAAAAGGCCGTTTCGATTTCGAAACAAAGATGGCGCGGCACGGCTTTGGAGGACAAAAACGTATGGAGCACAGTCCCGACCAACCCCTGGGCCTTTTTTGACACGTATATATCCAGACCATCCGAGTCTTGTTGATATACTGCCCAGAAACGAGTTTCCGCGTCCTTACAGAAGCCAGAATCTAGACCAAGGTAAACTCGAATAGCATTATTGATGGCCGCAGCAGAAAGTTCTTCGACGGCATTTATAACCTCTGGGGCGTGATTCCAGTTAGATTGGAGATGGTTCTCATGAAAATTTTGGAGCATCGTTCCTATATTGTGTAGTTTTCCTGGCTCTAACGGGTGTAGCAGCCCGAGGCCCTTCAAGCGACCCTGGGACTGTAGGATCTCGGCAAAGGCGATGGGGGAAGCCTCGAAACCGAGAGGGAAGCAGCCTAAACAACTGTAGTCCATACCAGAGCCAGATATAGATAGAGGGTTCTCGGTGGATCCAATCTGTGATATCCATTCCGGGGGCTCCCCGAGTCTAAGGTCCGCCGTCCTGTTATCTAATGGGTCCGGTCCCCTCGATTGCAAAACTCCGGGCAGTTGAGGGAAAATCGCTTTCAACGGCTCCCAGGCTGTAGTATGTAGTTGAGAGTGCGAAATTTCGGTTATGGACCTCCAAGTACCGTGGATCTGCAGAACCTCGTCGTCTTTAAGCCATCCGAAAGCGCTCAACGGCTCGATTGTGGGTGAGTTGAGCGTCGCATCAGTCAGAGCCTGCTCTGGGGCAATCCATGCAATTGCACTGTAAAAGCCACACCATTGAATGCTTCTCCTCACAACGGCATTTGTTAGGGATTCAAGATTATCCACTGTCTCCCACGCTAAGACAACAAAATCTCTATGGCAGGATTCCGAAACAAAAGCTTTAACGGTCGGCTGCAAGTTCATCATCTGAAAATAATCTCGGTTTTCCCCATTCCGTAAGATTGTGGCATTTCGAATCACTAACCCGGCCACGTTCTCAGACTGTAATGCCTTGGGTTCCGTTAAAAAATCGGGTGCGGAGGTTTCCAAGTAAACATCAAGGCCAGTGGCATTAATGGCCCTAAATATTTCGGCCAAAACGACAGACGTGAACCTCCTTTCCCATCCCGCGAGTAAAACACCGACAAATGACGTTCCGTTAAATGCTCTGATCAAAGCATTTGCCAATTTTTCGACAATGGTCTGAGTAGAATCGTTTTTGGACACAATGGTTCCAATGTCCAATCTTCCAAGCGCTCGACAACCCCTTGCATTGCCGATTGCTGCTGTTGCTCCTGAGCACGTAGGGTCAATTACAACTAAATCCCACCGGTGCAGGAGTTGTGATTGGGCTTCCGTTGGGGGGCTACTGAAATTTCCGAGATAGACACCAAAGCAGGATGGTTTTTTCGTTTGGGATCTATCTTCGACCCGCCGTATCGAGTTTCCGGAGAGGCGATTCAAATAGGATGTGATCTTTCGCGGAACAACAGCGGATGGTGGGCGTGACTGCGTGCAATGGTCCCTCATCTAAGCTTAGGTTTACAGAACGATGGAATCTAATGCTTACCTTATAGTAACCGACTGATAACGATACCACCGAATATACTATGTAGAGAGTTCCTGCCGCGACAGTAGCTAAAATAATTCCAATGAGGACCTACATTTGATGAGTTAAAGATACAGATTCAACAGCGCAAACTTTAGTGCCAATTAAAAACTCACCCACTGCCACCAATTGTTTCTCATCCGCTCCCATCCAACGATTCCCACGTCAAGGAGTTTTGGCATGTTTACGAACGACCAAAATAATATGCCTCGATTGGCAGACGAAGTTTATTCTGGCGACGTTTATTCGCGGGCCACAACCAACAGCCCAAGGAACGATATGGCCTAGCTTCCACGGAGGGTGGGGATGACCTTCTACCGAAACTTGGAAAGGCAGCACCGAAGCAAAAAGGACGGAGTTGGCTGGATATAACCACCGGTCTCATTTCCAACACTCATTGCGACTGCGAATACGACGGAAATTTAAACAGGGACATTTTGGGAGACAATGCAGCGGAATGTTGATAAATAGAGTGAAGACAGAGTCAACTGTTAGCCGTTAGTGTTCAACTGAGCAGAGTGGCCTCCAGATGTACTGTGTTCCTCTGTTTTCCAGCAGGTCCACAAAATGGTGTGAAGCATCCGGATGAGGACCGGGGAGCCGGAGCCGCTGGAGCGCGGGTGGGTGGCATTGTTTCCCCACCGTATTCCGAGCCACCAGCCATCATGCAGATTGAACCACGTAGAGCAGGTAAAGACTCCGGTTCCAGTTCCCTTCGAAACGAAATAATGGCCACAGTCCACATCGGCATGCCCTCCGAGGCGGGCCCCACCAAGCCACTATGGCTAAAACGAAGCAAAACATAGGAATGCTGATCGCTGGCATGAAAGAAACGGCAAAGCCCAACCCCTGTTCTATCATGCTTATATTGAGCGGGCTAACCCTTTGCAAACGCTCAGACATGAACAGGCATTAGCGCTATCCCTGTGGGTATTCGGGTCCAACGAGTCGATCAAAGAAAACGAAGATGGAAATCTGCATCAAACATCTTCCAGCCAAGATGTTATATGTAACGCTACATAAAAAGCAGCTCATATTGTGTGGTGATTGGGGTTGTTTTTGCCTTGGGAAGATGTCGTTGATTCGGCTTGCTGCAAACAAAAGTCGCGGTTAAATTAGAGTTGGTCACATGAACGCGTAATTGGGTTAGGCGCTGTACGGTACGGGCCTGTATTTGGTATTGTAACCTTCTCTTATGTAATTACAGTAGTGTACGAGCGTGACAGTATCGTATGCCCCACTCCGGATATCAAACCTCAATCCATCCATGGGGAGGACACCCATGCACCAAACAACAGTCACCAGCCAACTTGTCTATATTATTTATTAGAATGTATTCCTGGGCAAGATATTACCGGCCATCTTGGCTGCAGCCTTTCTTGTTGCTTTTCTCTGGGATTTGCAGCTCAGCCGAACAGGCCCTTCTTTCGGCGCTGGAATGCGGTTCGAAAACCAACAACAACGTCCTCCTTGACCTTTCCAGGGGGCTTCTCGTTATTAGCCCGTATCCCTAAGGTAAACGTTCAAATGCAGAATTGATGATTTCATGAACTATACACCAACTTTCACTCCGGCCGCAAGCGCAGCCTGCCAGAGCTTACGAGGTTACAAGGACAAAAAATCGTCTCTCGCTCTGCAACAAAGGTAAGACTTGAGGTTTTTTTTATTCGGACCCTTTCTCTCGAGGATACAAATTAATGGTGTTTTGGATACTGTCATCAGGTCATTCCATTTCAGCTTATTTGTTCCAATTGCAGCCTTCTAAACTATTCTTGGTCTCCCCATATTTTATTCCTTCGTTTCCTTATGATCGTTACATTTTTGTCTCTGCTATTGGCTTCATAATCTGTTTCTTTTTGGTTATTAGTTACTATCGTTTGACCCGATCATTCGTTTATTCGAGCCCATTACCAGCAGTTACTTACTTTTGACCAGTTATCTACCTCCATTCGCAACTTTTGACCGGAGTCACAGCCTGTCGCTACCGACAAGAAGCTCAGTTAACAGTCCTCATATACTCGTATTTTGTTGAGTATAAAACTTCACGTTCCAATTGTCGGTTTGACCTACATTATTGGCCAATATTCTACGGCTGAAATATCCTATAATACAGCTCCCAAAATCAAAGAGGCTAATCATGAGATAATCCAGGAACAACGCTATTTAAGGCAGCGAAATTCTATTACACAGAATGGGCATTACAATATCATTGCCCACGCCAACTCCGACTGACCCGGCCCCGACTTCCACGGTCCTTCCACCTTCCACCACGCTTATCCCGCCAACCACGGTCCTCCCAACCACAACCGTAATACCTCCTTCAACTACGTCCATTCCCGCCTCACCAACTACGATAACCCCTACCGATGAACCAAGTACGACATCCATAATTGTTCCCCCTTCAACTTCAACAACTACAATAGCACCCACTCCGACCCCACTTCCTAGCAATGCTGTTTTAGCCAACATTTTAATAATTGCTACCGACGAACCAGCGGCCCAGCAAGCTTCCAATGGACTTGTTGCCTATGGTATTCCCTTCACATATCTTCTTGTTCCCCAAGAGGGAGCTGAGCTACCCGAACTAGAGTCCGATCATGGCAATTTTGGTGGAATTGTAGTTGCATCCGAGGTCAGCTACGATTTTGGAGAAAACGGATTCCAGAGTGCTCTCACCACCGACCAGTGGAACCAACTTTATGCCTATCAGATTAAATACGGCGTGCGTATGGTTCAGTACGATGTTTGGCCTGATGCGCAGTACAACGTTGAAGCGATCAGCGGGTGCTGTGATGAGGGTGTGGAACAGTTAATCTCCTTTACTGACACCAGCGATTTTCCTACCGCTGGCCTCAAAGTCAACGCAACAATGAGCACGCAGGGGCTGTGGCATACCCCGGCAACCATTACAAATACCACCAACACGAAGCAGATTGCAAAATTCGCAGCCACAGAAGGCTTTGAAGGCGAAACGGTAGCCGCCGTCATCAATGCATTCGATGATGGGAGGCAGCAAGTAAGATATAATAAGCCTTTTCCAGGTATATCTCTCCATGCTAACCTTAATAGATGGTATTTTTCATTTCCTGGGCATCCGATTGGAGTCCCACCTCAGGCTTTCTTCAGCATGCTTGGATTACCTGGATCACCCGTGGTTTACATGCTGGATACAGACGGTCCTACCTAAGCACTCAAATTGACGACATGTTTCTAATAACCGAACTCTACGATCCAGTAGGAGGCCAGTTTCGAATCCGGCCGGAAGATATGACAGCTCATGTTGCTTGGATGCCTACTATCAGGGGTAAAATGAATCCTGGGAGTGATTACTTTGTCGAAATTGGACATAATGGAAACGGTGTCATTGAATATGGGCAAGAATCATCAGAAGAGGGCGACGCTATGTGCACACCTGGTATGATTGACATCGACGAACCGCCTCTCACCGAACCAGAATGGAAGAAGCCGATTGGCAGTGGGGTTGATATGTGGCCTGAAACCCCAACGGAGTACGCCTGGACTGATGATTGTGTCCACATCGATCCACTCCTTGCCTGGTTCCAGGACATTGATAATCTGGAGACATTCGCCCATATTTCCCATACGTTTACACATTACGAGCTTAACAACGCTACCTATGACGATGCATTCAAGGAAATTTTGGTAAACGCTCAATTCATGGATAAAGTTGGAATTTCAGCTGCATCTCGTTACACAAATAACGGATTAATCCCCCCAGCTATTACGGGGCTTCATAACGGCGACGTCCTCCAAGCATGGGCCGACAATAACTACACGCAATGTGTTGGCGATAGCAGCCGCTCCGCGCTCGTGAACCAACAAAATATCCATCACCCATACGTCACAACAGTGGAGACTGACGGCTTCGACGGCTTCCAGGTCATTCCTCGCTGGGCGACCCGAATTTATTACAACTGTGATACTCCGAATTGTACTACGAAGGAGTGGATTGATACGTCTGCTGGTGCTGGGGATTTCCAAGACCTTCTAGCGCTAGAAAGGACTGAAACCCTTCGGCGGCTTTTGGAGCTACATCATGCTGCATACATGTTTCATCAAGCCAATTTACGGCAATCAGACCTTGAAGAAACAGAAATCAACGGAGCGTCTGCTAAACTTTCAATCTTCCAAGCGTGGGTCGAAATTGTCGTCCAGGAGCTTGTTCGTCTTGTGCACTGGCCAATTCTGAGTCTCAAACAGCAAGATGTGCGTTGTCCCTTATGAACCCTCCCCAACGTCCACATTATATAAATTATGCTAATTTTATGGCAATAGCTGGCGGAGACTTTTATTGCTCGAGCAATTCGAGATCAGTGCGAATATTCGGTCGCATGGTTATCAGAGGACCAACAAATTACCGGAGTCGTTGTTCAAGCTGCAGATAACATTTGCGAAGCGCCAATTCCTGTCACCTTCCCAACCGAGCCGGCGAGTGTCGAGGGCTTTACGACGGAGCAATTTGGAAGTGACCCATTGGTAGCATGGGTGCCACTCACTGGTTCACCCGTCACGATCAATCTAGCAGCCCCGATTCCGTGGTAGAGACGTAAGGGCATAGTACTAGTGCAGTGGGCAAATTCCTTCAGAGGAGGAGCCAAAGAAAAGAAAAACGTACACGGTGCCTTCTGGTCCGCTTCACTATATATGCCTTTCTTCTCCCCTTCGTACGCATCTCACGTCTTCTTACCTTCTTTTTCTTCTTTTTGAACATATTCTTTCGATTCTTGCTAAAATGTAGCCGGGAAATTACACTCCAGGCCTCCATTCCGCCATATTTTATTTCAATCCCCTTTAGCTTCAGAACTTAGACATAGATAACTACCTTGCCCCATGTGTGTACTTAGTTTTCTGTTCTATTACTATTTCCGATGGCTTTTATCTACGCTGCTGTCCATTATTCATTTATTAATTTTGACCGAATAGGCCGCAACTTCAGCCTCAACCGGGTCTATTAAATTCCAACCCAATTTCCCCCAAGATCTAGAACAATGAGGGTATTATGTGTCGCCGTATAACAACTAAATCCGGCAAGAGCTAAGGTAGCCCTCAACCTTCTGAAGTGCTAGCTGATTAGATATCTTCCTCTCATTTTAAAAATTCCATTGAAGCATTCAACTTTTCCCTTGAAAAGTGATTCGGACAGAGTAAAAGGGGTATCCGCTGTGGCTGTTTGCCAAGGGATTGCCGTGTTTCCGATTGACCTGTGGCCTGCCCTAACCTTGGAAAAAAGGAAGGGTTTCTATAACTAGTTAGCCTAGAACCATGACTGTCTTCCCCGCAATACCGTTCCCTGGAACTTTAACTATGGAACTAAATATAGGTATTCATTTACCAATCCCTTATGCGGCCGTTAACATCCTCCTCAACTTCAAAGCCGGAGATATAGCCGTGATCCACACGTCCCCATTCCCCCATTCTGACGCCTCCAGCGGGCTCCGTGCGCTCATGTCCCCATCGGTGCACCACGTGGGTTCTGTCCTTTCGGATGATCGTCGAAAATATAGCAGTTGTATGCGCAGACTAGGGGTTGTATATACCCAGGGGCACAATTTACCCATATAACCGCCAACTGACAGGAGTCCCCAGGGAAATCATATATTCGAACCGCCCATCCCTAAGCGCTGACCAGGGTATAAATTATGCCAAGGTTCCCTCCTGGAAACAGTCAACACTACTATGCATTGCAATGATTGGTTTGCAGGGAATGGCATGTCATCAGGGTCGTCATGCTTCGAATGGATGTTCCGCGTGCGAGCTTGTGGTAAATGACTTACACCTAATTATGCCATTGATCAGCAATAGAACCCTCCTGATCAAAGCGGCCATTTTATCCGGAATGTCTTGAACTGATACATTGTATGATGACACAGTAATGAGCCATCAGAACAGCATCCACCCCTCTCTCCAAACTGACCTTTTGGTTTCTTACCCCTTAAGTCAGCAAGGTATATTTCGGATAGCTCTTTGGTATGCTGTAAGCCACTGGGATTCTGCTATCGTCCTTGTCCCAAAGCAGTTAACCCCCTTCATAGATTATAAAGGGTCAATGCCAAGCAAGCATCCCGTCAAAATTCGGCTTCTCGTGCACAATCCAACTGTGAGCTAACCTCAACTTTTGTGATAAGAGATGAGATCGGATTTCACCTTCGGTTTTGGTCCTTCATATTAGAATAAATCCCGTCAAGCCTGGGTCCAACCTATCAAGAAGCTCGAACCAGTTTGCCGCCCTCGTTTCACCAGATCCCAAGCGTATTCCTTGGTACCTCATTCCGGCCTCCTAGTACCTGAGCCTACAGGCTACAACCCAGCCTCGCGGTATCAATTCAGGAGGTATTAAGCATCTTTGTGCTCTCCCTGCGCGACGGCTAGGTTCCCACCCCCGGTCGTTTAAAGGAATGGTGTCAATCGGGCATGAGGATGCTCCGGAAACAGGTTTAAAAGGAGGACGTGTCTGGCCGTGGGCAGTGTGGTCCAAACGAAAAAAAATCACCATATCTCTCATCATGTTTGTGTCCATCGCTGCCTTAGCCATTGGACTTGGCGTTGGGCTTTGTCGGGCAAGCGACGGATGTCCTGCATGGGGCCACCACCACGGCGGGCATCCGGGGTGGGGGGATGGCGATGATGGATCTTCAACAACAGCTACGCCTACCGATTCATCTGCCACATCGGCACCTACGGCTACGTCTACAACTTTACCTTCAGATAACCCGTCGAATGGCAATATATGGACTCCTAGTCCAGGTGTCAACTGGCAGATCAACCTAGTGGACGAAGTAAAGGCATCAACGCACCAAGTTTCTGTCTACGACATCGATCTCTTTGAGAACCAAAAAGAAGGCATTGCCAGCCTACAGAAAGGCGGCCGAAAAGTTATCTGCTACTTCTCTGCCGGAAGCTACGAGGACTGGCGGGATGATATCGGTAAATTCCAGGACTCGGACTTAGGGAGAGGCCTGGATGGATGGGAGGGCGAACGGTGGTTGGATATCAGGTCCGATAACGTTCGAAACATTATGCTATCCCGTCTTGATCAGGCCAAAGAAAAAGGGTGCGACGGCGTTGATCCCGACAACATCGATGGATATGACAACGATACGGGTCTTGATTTGTCCAAAGACGATGCAATTGACTATATTGCCTTCCTGGCAGACGCTGCCCATGACCGCGGCTTATCCATGGGCCTTAAGAACGGAATCGACATTATTCCTCAAGTTGTTAAAAAGGTGGAGTACGCGGTAAATGAGCAGTGTTCTCAATATGCTGAGTGCAACACATACGAACCATTCATCACCGCAAAGAAAGCCGTATTCCATATCGAGTACCCCAAGGGGGAGGAAGAGAGCAACAATCGCGAGGTTGCGGCAAATGTGGCAAAGAATTTCTGCGAAACCTCGAACATTGACGGGTTCTCGACTGTCATGAAAAATATTAATCTGGACGATTGGGCTCAGACGTGTTAAATGTGTCGCTGTGGTGTTTCTGTTTTCTCGCCGATCTTTATGTGGGATACTCTTCTTGGAACATAGCTCTGATGATAGTTCCCATTCCACTTCTATACCTTCAATGACTTCGAATTTCCAAGTTGTATTTTCGATATATCCCTTCTCAGGCGTTGTATTAGCTTTGGGTTATATTCTGTTTTCTAAGATGGTGTTTGTCAGTACACTACAGTTTGTCCCTTTGAACAACTTCCATCCCTCGCCAGCGATACCTGATTAAATCCTTTGGTAGATAGCTTCCTCGTTCTTCAACGATGTCTGATATTCATATATTCTAACTTATCGTCTCCACTTTTTACCCCATCGCGATTTGCGTGCTGTCCTCTGTGTACCCACAGACTATTTTGATCATCTTTTAAGCCGTTAACTTTATTTGAATAAGCTTAATTCTCGCCTTGTAACGCCACAAGTTATCAAAGCTCGAGCCAAAGATTGCTCAACCAGTACGTCGCTGTATTCCCACGTGATTTACAAGCCCCATGTATTTGCAAAGGTTCCAATGCTAGAAAGTTAGCTAGCAAAGACATGGTGATGAAAATTCCAATTCCTTATGTAATTGCACTTGTTTAATTATTAACATCAGTCTTATACTAAAAATGCTGTTCCTATATAGCCAGAATTGCATGTAAAGAAAACCTGAAAGAAAAGATAGCCCGTCCGCTCTTTTAGAGCGACGAGGATCTGCATACTAAAAGTTAGCAAAAGCAAAAATGATTTTCTGAACGACAGAGTGATCAACGTTACGTATCGCGTTAGGTTGGATATGCTCTTCAAGCCCGGGTAAAAAGGTCCGACAAGTACCGAGTCTTGTGAGATAATATGGTCTGTTACTATTACGGGTAAACAGATATGCTGGGTACCACAATCACTGCATATTGTAGGGTCAGTGTCAATTTTGTACAGTCTCAGTCGTTATAGGAAGCTTAATCTCGAGCAAAAGGGGAGGAACTCCAATCCTAATTAGCTGTGATCTGAACTCCAACATTTCGTCTCGAAAGTTGCTGTTCCCAACATACTGCCATTTGCAGACTGTCTGTCTATTATTGGTCCTGAATGCGGACTAACCGTTGGCTTGTGCAAGAAAGCTGCTGCACCTGCATGAACGCAGAACATCCCCAAGTTGTCTTTGTTTCCTCACACAGGGGCATCACAGCTGCCGTTTACGAAACTCTAATGGTACATACAAGTAGGGGTTACTGGGAGCCTCCGATAAATATAGATACGAATCTGACAGGCCCGTCCTCTAACATAAAGAATTTGTCGTTATTAGAAAGCCCCCATGTGTCAAAAGTACTAACTTTTGGTACATGTACATGTACATACAATCAGTGTCCGCATGCATTGAGTCTATTTTTTGGTTCAGCTCTTTTCGGCCGTAAAAATCAGCATTAATGTTGGGTCGAAAATCATACCAAAAAATTAATACCTTAAGAAATCCAACCTTCCATCAGAATGTGCAAGCTGTATAATATTTTTGAGTCGGGGGTTCCTTGTGTAGAGAAGCATGGGACACATGTCGTTGTTTGGTGATACGTCCAATTAAGCTTCTTTGTTCAGCCCCACTGTGGCCCCACCCAATCTAGATCCCGACCCAGGAACAAGGTTTAGCCTCCCGGCGACCCACCGACGGTCTCGGCATTGCCGCTTTGGCATCGCTCGGCAGAGTCGGCACTCCGAAACGGCTTGCTGCACGAGTCAGGTGGGAGCGAGCATCACGTAAGGGAAGTGAAGTAATGATCGCAGTCGAAAGTAAAGAGGCCTAAACACAAAAAGTTTCTCCACCTAACAGTAATGAACAGATTTTAATTTCCCTTCTTCAGCTAAATGCCAGACATGCACTGTACTCTAGAAGTGCCATATATACGCGAGTCATAAAGCAAGCGGGTTGCTTTCGAATGAAGTAAGACACTGTGAAAACGCCCGATGGCTTACTGAGCACCATTGGTGTTGATGTTGCTACAAACTGGGAAAATCGGTCCTCATTTCCGGTAACTGGTCTGCAAACGCGTAAGACTCAATAAACATATGTCGATCGCTGCGTTTAATCACTGTGTACAAGATGGAAATCCTGATCTATATCAAGAGCTAGGGCAGTTCCTGGTCCTTGCATCCGCGAAAAGTATTGATGTATCAAGATTTCAGTATCTGGTATTGAACTATGTGTTTTTATGTAATATTACAGCCCATAATTACTGTATTGGGCCGTATCAAAATTATACGGTACGAAACCCCCTTTTATGATATCACAGCACAATTCTGTATTTCACTCCCAGTTTCAAAGACGATAGATAATGTCTTGCTCCAAGGCAACACCTATTATTCGATTTGTTTTCAGAGCTGGGCTCAGTATGTCTAGTACGCACGTTAGATTGAGATAGCTCCAAAGTTCTACATACTACTAGTACTTATTCCACAATTGCTCATGAAATATGCAAACTTAAGCGCTAATGTTACATTCCCAACTTGCCATCCCCTAATACAGGATTAATCAATTGGCCTTTTTGTCTGAATTTTGCGGGCACGGCATGGCGCATCGGCACAAAGTGGTCCATACAGCAACACCAGTGGCAACGGGGAGAACACTACTAACTATGGCGAAAATTTTCCAGGCACTAGCGTGTTAAAGTAATGCTGTGGCTGGACAAGATCTGAATCTAGATCTGGTTTAAAGGTAACTAGCATTGATATGTTTCTTTCCTTCACATACTCAAAAAACAAAAGCCCCAAAAGAAATGCAAATTCTCGCAAATGTCACAGGAATATGATTCCAGGCAGCCGCTCAAAATTAATCATCCCATAACCATATATCGGAAATCTCGCAGTTTGCCTACCGCCGTGTCGTCTTCATTCCACGGGGAGGAGCCTTCCGATATATTGGTCTGACGCCGGTGTAAGTTCCGGCTCAGAACAAACAACAACTATACGATACTATACCTACAATACGTTCTAGTATTTACTGTAAGTACGATGTCGATCCCTTTACCCAACCAGAAATGAACCCCTTTCACCATAGAATATGCCAGTCTATATTTCCTTGTCCATTTTGGTCCGAATGACCTCCGATATACCTGGCTAACGTGGTTGATTCTGGCAACTTCATTTGCTAAAAATACCAACACAACAAAAAGCATAGCCTTGTCAAATTGGGAGAACTGCCAAGGGCAGCCGCCAGGTACATACATTAACTAGAGTTTGGTAGTATGGGAAATTCTAGGAGACGTGGTTTGATGGGATGATTGCAAATCAAGGAATGAATTTGTTTGTCTGGGCGTCAGGTCTGATTAAATGGTTCTGTAGCCAGTACACCATAATACAACCTTTAATTATACTGATCTTCCTAAAACTTCCCACTAACAGAGAAAGTATATAGAAAAAATAATCTCCATCCCCAGAACCTCGGTTTCCATATAACCATCGGCCACACGCTCGGCAGTTAGAAGAGTCGGATAAACGGAATAGTCAGGGGATCATGGCATCCCACACCATAAACAATCATGTTTCGAATGAATAGCCGGATGGAAGAATCTTTCCCTCTCAAGCAAGTGACTGATCGGGTTTCTGAAGAGGCTTGGTTGCCGAGAAGGAAAGAAAAGCTTGAAAAAATGGCCGATTTATCCGTACCGAATTTATATACCGTTTCATGTGTAGAGAATGTGTTTTTTTATATTGAGGAATGCAAAAGCAAGGAAATTCGCAAAGCTAAGAAAGAAACAGCAGACGAAGGCAGACTTAGGGGACATGAATAATTAATCAAAAACAAACTGATCCAGTCACCCTGGCGATCAAGATGCCATCAAGTTGACGAATTCCGCCCACTGGGCGCCAAAGTCGGCGTAGTAATCTTCTGACAAGTGCGTCACAAAGACTTCGTTGGCCAGCGTGCGAGCGTCTTTGACAAGGCTTTCTAATTTCTCTCCAGTGACGTCTTCGGGAACGGAGTGGATCACGCAGCATACTTGTGTTCGATCATGGCCAGTAAAGTTCTGGAATACCTCATCTTTGCGTCCCTCGAAGGTGTCGTAAGTTGACTCAAACAACACGGTCATGTCGGCCAATGGGGGATAGCGTGAATCGGGAAGCGTTCCGGGATTGTGAACAACCTTTCATGACAAAGAACGCCAGGATTAGTAAATATGGGGCTGTGCGGTTGGTGAAAGACAGGAGAATCCATGCAATGAGAGCTGAACCCATTTCCCCGATGAAGCCGGAATCCTGTTCCCCTAATTCAAAGTTTGATGGGGTAGAAACAATTATTGCACGAGGAAACTTGTGAAGGAAAACAAGTCGTATGCATAGTGGGGGAAAATAAAAATCCAGTTTGCCACGAAGAACAAGAAGTGGAAAGCATAGAAAATCTAGAAGAACGCATCACCTACCATATTATGCGGGGCAAACCCTGATAGGCCTCTCACATAATCAGTGAGTTGCTGGAAATAATCACCTGCTTCGTCGTAATATTCTTGGGGGGTCTCATCGAAGAATATGCCATGAACAGCAAGAGCATCATCATCAGCTTCCACTGGCCAGTTCGCATAAATGTCAATATCACTTTTGACTTCCTCTAAGTCTCGATCCGCGTATGTCGTTGCCACATAGCCCAGGACACGGACATTCGAAAAGCCAGTGAGATTGGGCACCTCAAGGCAGTACTGCTCATCAGGGAGAGGGCCGGATCCCGGACCACTGTCTGGGTTGACAATGACAGTGAAACTGATCTCGGGGTAATCGCGGATACTGCACCGCACGGCGTTAGATACCCAAACCAGCAAGTATTGTGGTATTTGTCTTATCTCCCTTGCCACATCCCGCGTCTCAGGAGGCAGGGTTGGGAAAGGAACAGAAATCGCCAAGACTTACACGTTATACAGAGGCTCCCAAGCGCCGGGATCTGGATAGACGTAGAGAGGCACGAACACTGTAGATGTCGGGCCCATGTCGCCTTGCCTCCCCAGTATAAGGGCTAAGGTGAGGGGGATTGAAAGAACGGCGAAAATGGCGGAAATGGGGGAAATCCTAAGAGAACTTTGCATGGTTCGACATCGGTTGGCTGCTCACTCACGTGGTCAAGAGCAATAATAACATAAGTCCAAGAGGCCTGGCGACAACACGGGTCTTAAAGAAAATCCTGGTAGTGGGTTGGAGGTCCGCTGGAAAGGTCTTCCGGGTAATAATGAAAAAAGAAACATATTGAATCAAAAAATAGAGGAGGGCCCCATGCGCAGATATAGGCTGTGGCGCGGGGGGGAGGAAAATTCCCTATGTCGAGTACCGAGTAGGTCACAAAGTATCTACATCCCATACAGCCCCTCTCCTTGTCTATGCCTGGCATCTATCCTTCACTTTGGGGAGATGATGCTAGCAGGAAGACCCATCTCTTGGTTTGGGCAGCAAATTTTCGAAAAGGCCACATCAAAGGGACTCATTGGAACCGAAATATCACGTCACAACGGTCCCAAACTTCATCCCATCTGCCGTGGTGCTTGCAGCAGATATAAAGGCTTGGGTCTTGAGTCTGCAGCCTTAGAGCTGGTCTCATCATTGTTCGTTCGATAACCAGCATCCTCCTTTGCCAATGTCAATGTTTGAAGGGTTCAGGCCGCCTTCCTCATACCCATTGCTTATATTTCCTATCCTTCGTTTCGTTTTCTCCTTTGGGAGGATTCCAATCACCTATGGAACGATGGACAGCTCCTCACAGTCAAATTCCGGTTCATCGGAACCTCCCTCACCAACTGGTTCATACACCCCTGCCACCGAGGCTTCAGTCATTTTAGACGACAGCCTGAGGACCTTACTTGAGAGTTTACCCGTCCATGACCAATATATCCTCATTACCGGCGGACTTGGGTTCATTGGGAGCCACACCACCCTGGAGCTGCTGAAGGCCGGCTATAATGTTGCTGTAATCGATAATATGACCAATTCTTACCAGGAAGTCTTCGATCGGATTCGACTGCTAGCGACAGAGCATCATGAACAGAACGGATCGCAAATGCCCTTTCTTCAGTTACACGAGCAGGACTATCGAGATGTCGCACGTTTGAGAACCCTGCTGAAAAGATATGCGCGCAGATCCAGATGGGGCCCCGCCCGGTCAAAAATTGGAGGCGTGATCCACTTCGCTGCTCACAAGTCCGTGGAGGAGAGCATAAAAGAGCCTTTGAAGTACTACTCGAACAACGTCAGCGGTTTGATCGAATTCGTCGGCACCCTCGGCGAATTCGGTATCAAAACGTTTATCTTCTCGTCGTCTGCAACCGTGTACGGCACACTAGCAAATTCCGGCGTTCCCTTGAAAGAAGAATGCTGCATCCACTTCCGGGATGAAAACGACGACAAAGGCGACGTCGAACCTGGCTGCGTTGGGATCACAAACCCATACGGTCGAACCAAATGGATGTGCGAAGCAATTCTGGCAGACTTAGCCGCATCCGACCCAGCATGGACCGTTGTTGCTTTGCGATACTTCAACCCCATCGGATGTGACCCATCAGGCCTACTTGGTGAAGACCCGAGAGGTATCCCGACAAACCTCCTACCGGTCGTTATCAAGGTTATGACCGGTGAATTACAGGAGTTGAAGATATTCGGAAGTGATTGGGACACGGTCGACGGAACTGCGGTTCGGGACTTTATCCACGTCACAGATCTAGCCAAAGGACACATTGCTGCCCTCTCGACCGCAATTGAAGGGAAGCTTCAGGCCAACTTCCGAACTTTCAATCTTGGAACCGGCCACGGGCATACGGTGATGGAGGTAGTCAGCGCCATGGAGTCTGTATCTTCAAGGACGATCCCGAGGAAGGCCGTTGGCCGCCGTCCAGGAGATGTGGGGACCTGTGTCGCAGCCGCCAACAGGTCTGCAAAGGAGCTAAACTGGAAGACGGAAAGGTCTCTCGCGGACGCCTGTGCAGATGTCTGGAACTTTCTGAAGAAGAGGGGGTCGTTGACATAGAAATGTTTATTTCGGATTTCGGTCTATCTCCCTTTTTTACCTCTCTTTTTGCGTGTAGTGTGTGCGTTTTCTTCTGTGTCCTCTGGTTTTATGCCTCACAGCGCACAACAGGTCGTTCAGCCCCCTCTAGAAGCTCGAGTTCTCGAACATGGGAATCATGTATTAGTTCGCACTGCATGGATAAAAGGCTGGTCATATATATTGGGCATCTTAGCATGGAGGGTTCGTTGCCAGCCTATCCTTTTTCGATAGTTTTGGAACTTGTACGGGGGCATGGCAATCGCCGAATATAATGAATGGTTAGAAGACGAGGTTGTCCTTCCACTTGGCTGAAAATAATGTCGCCTGACTTAAAGTTTGAGCCTTTCTTCCATAGGATGAAGAAAACATCAACTTGTATAGGTAAGCAACATCCTCGAGGTCAAGATCGTGGCGCAAATCCAATGCAACCTGAATCACTTCGTGCATTTGAAATCTAAGTGAGTCAACATCTCACTGCCCGAAACCCGTCAGCCATCTCACAACGCCCACGCCATTCACCACAAAAAATAAGGCAAACACTGATCCAACATACTCAGTCCCAAACCAAAAGGAAGATAGATATATATAACAAAACAAACCATTAGCATAGCACAAGCGCAAAGACCATCGCAAAGAAACTTGGGTATATAGCAAATTTATGATACGAATACAGGACTTCATCAAAAGTCTATTCAGACAAAACTCATCCACGACGCAGCACGTCGAAGGAGAGAACCATTGGGTATTGGGTTGTGTGTCTTCAGCCATTCACCGTTGAATGCGTTGACAAGCCAGTCCGAAAGGCCTATAATCCAGAGGGGTGGAGTTAGTTATCAGAGAAGCTCTGGATAGTTACTAGCTGCAAGTGGTACGGTACACTCACGTCCATAAACCATTCTATGCGCATTATGGAAATAAATACTATGATCTGAATCGGGAAACACGTGCACGTCGTAGTTATCGACGTTGTCGAGGTCGAGTTTATCGAGTAGGGTCAGCGAATTTTGCATGTGGACGTTGTCATCAGCGACACCATGCATGATCAGGAAGCGAACGTTGTTGGCTAGGGCCGTTGTGTTGGAAATGGCGGATTGGTCGTAGCCATCGCTGTTATGTTGAGGGGTGTGCATGTAGCGTTCAGTGTAAATGGAATCTAAAGACCCAGGTGTCAGTATATAATCAGAAACTCCGTATCGAAAAATTAGTACATACATACCATAAAATCGCCAATCCGTCACTGGCGCCACTGCCATCCCATATTTAAACGTGCGTCCACCGTCCTGTTCGATAGTTTTGAGTGTCATAAACCCCCCGTAGCTCCAGCCCCATATCGCCATGCGATTCTCGTCCACATATGGTTTCTTCGCCCATATTTTAGCCGTCTCTATCTGATCGCGGGCTTCATAATGGCCAAGATTGCCGCGAATTACGCAGCGAGCTTTCCGGCCAATAAATCCAGTCCCCCGGCCGTCTACAGTCACGACGATATATCCCAGGGTTGAAGCAACGTAGCTCTGGAAATCGACACTGAATTTCTTGTTGACTGTTTGGGAGCCGGGGCCACCATATAGATGGAAGAGGACGGGGTATTTCTTTGTCGGGTCAAAGTTTGGAGGCCGGCGCTCCATGACAGGTAGAGTCTCACCGTCAATAGTAACGTTTCGGAAAACCTTCGTCTCCAGCGAGTACAGGTGGAGCTTTTTGGACAGATGTTCGTTCTTTTCGATAATTTCTTCAAAAGGATCTTCGTTCGAGGGCGTACTGACGACTTTCTCCCAAGGTACACGAGGGCCTAGATACTTCAGCAGGGCATATCCAGCGCCATCTGAAAAGGAGGCATCGTAATAGCTACTTTCGGTGACATTCGTCATGGGCTGGAGGGACGAACCGTCGAACTTGACGCTGTAAAAATGTCGCTCCCACGGGTCCTTTCCAGCAACGCGGAAGTAAACGAGGTTTTTCTTCAAATCGACCGCAGAAGGCGCATCAACTACCTCCCAGTAGTCTTCCGTCGTGAGCATGAGGGGCTCAGAGTTGTCAAGCGGCGTAAAATAAGCTAGCTGATCACGACCATTGTAAATGACGGTGTCTATATAGCCATCCTCTGGTCGGCCATTGGCGGGATCTGCAGGAATAAACCGCGTAGATTGGGATGGCTCTACCCAACCGCCATCCAACGCGTTGATATCTTCCCGTCGGACGATTCGCCCACTTCTTGATGACACATCTATCAGGATAATCAGGAGGATGTCGCTTTCGCGATTCGTTCCTCTAACAAGAACCTTGCCGTTTGACGCCCACACAACCTCAATGATGAGCCTGTCATCGTCAGGTAAATCGTCTTTAATATCCACCGAAAAAACCTCTCCTTTCTCCACGTCATAGAACTGGAGATCAACAGTCGGGTTGGGAGCACCTGCTTTTGGATACTTAATATCGCGGACCTCGGGATAGTTTTCCAGTCCAGGTTCGGGATCGGTTTGGCTGGGTCGAGATAAGAAATATTGCACAGGATAGTCCGGTACTAACGATTCGTTGGTGCGAAGGAATGCGATGTATTGGCCATCCTCCGCCCACCAAGTCACACTGTTACCAGAAAAGACCTCCTCCTCATAAACCCAGTCCGGCACGCCGTAGAACAACTCAATACCACCATCAGTCGTGATAGGCGTGACCTTCTCCGAAGACAAATTCCTCACAAACATATTGTTATCCCTCGTAAACACAACGGCATTCGACCGCGGAGACCAGGAAGCGAGTTGGATCCTCTTATCCGGCGCATCAGGATCAAGCGGCTGCGCGGTCTGCGTCTCAACATTAAACAGCCAATAGATCCCCGTAAATGAATGGCGCCAATTCTTCTGCTCATCAGACAACACCAGCACGTTCTTCAAATCGGGACTCGGCCAGACCTTATCAGGATAGACCTTCCTCCCCACCACGCTGAACGACGACTTCCGCATCAGAACAATCGGCTTCTTAGCTAACTTCGGATCCTTCCGACCAACAATATCCTGCACCCGTAAATAGCCCTCATTGCTATACGGATCCTTCTCAAGAAGCAACCCATCCTCCCCATCCGGCCCAGGCATCCACGAAATATCATGACCTCTAGGACTCCACTGTCCCTCCAACACCTCATCCAACGTAATCCTCTTCCCAGACGGTCCCGCAACCGATATATTATCCTCAGACACCACCGAAGCAGAATTATTGCCCGCCGCCGGCGCATTCCCCCAGAACACAAACAGGACGAAAGCCAGCGACCAGCCACCAAGACAGAGCACCATAAGCGACCAAAAGGTTATTTTCGTCAGTCTCTGCGCGGGCTTGCCGCCGGGGGGTCCGACATAATCCTCCGCCTCCAGATCAAACTCATCCTCGTCGTCGTTGTAGCGGTATTGTCCATCCCCTCTCTCCTTCCGTGCGGCACCACGACCATTGATTCTATCGATAAGCGCGAGGGATATCGAAGCGGTGGAGGAGGAGTCGAACGAGTCCATCGAGTCGCGGAATGACGCATCTGCACTGCCTCTCGTTAGAGGCTCTCGTTCCTCGTCGTCGCCGCGGGCAGCGGCATGTTTCTCGGCGCCCATTGCGGCGGCAATTAAGGATAGATTGTGCGCGGGAAGTTGTCAGTCTGGCATATCAGTGAGTGGAAGTATATATATAGCAAAGAATATCGAGAAGAAAAGGTGGGGAGGGTATCTGGTTTGAACAAGTCGAGGTACGAGGCGTTCGTGTTCGTTTCTGGGGTGGGCGATGACGCTGTGCAGAAGCGCGGGTTGGCGCTAATGGCGCTAATTGGTCTTGGCATTGATCGACCAGTCGTTTCGATAGAGTCCAGCCAGGGGCATGGTTCAGTTTATGAATCACCGGAATCAGAGAATCTATTTACGGGGCTGAGGTATTATGATGAGCACAACAATAATAGCAAGCCAATATATTCATATTTCCAGATCCTCCGAGATATTAATACATATGACGTCGCACATAATAGCTGTCAGATTGCATCCCCCAAACCAGGCACAGTTTAATACCAGTACCAATACTCCCTCTTATAACAATAGCCCTGTCTTACTTTTATTTTTTACGTCAGAGTATGATACAGTTTGCCGTTTGCGTGACTCAAACGAAGATAACCAAGAATTTTTGTTTGATAAAAGAAAAGCGCTTAAAAATAGACAGAGAAAAGTAAGTGAAAATATAAGAAGTAACAGGAAATGGAGCAATGAATATGAACAAAAACAAAAGAAAAGCTCAACGTGGGACATAATAAAACAAGATCGGGAATTTAAACTGTCCCGTTAATTTTCCCAGTACGCCATGGGCGATCCGGACCATGCAATCTCACCCCCCAAGACATATACATTGATGAAAATATTTGCCAGCACAATATTGCTCTAATATGTCCGCTTGAAAGGTGGGACAGGCTTGCACTCGTTCTCGTCGAGCGTGGTGTCGGTAACGGCACGATAAGTGAGGTCAACCTTGCCATGAGGCTCCTTCTGGAAGGTAAGGGTGTGCTTCATCCAGTTGGCATCGTCACGGTCTGGGTAATCCTCGCGGGCATGGGCACCACGGGACTCCTTGCGGTTGGCAGCCGCGATAGCGGTTTGGGTACTATAGTATATTTGTTAGCATGTTTCCATGACATTCAAATGCAGTCCGTACAAATAGGACATGGCGGAGTGAAGTGGTACTTACGCGCAAGTCAGCAAGTTTCTCAGCTCCAGGGTTTCAACCAGATCCGAGTTCCAGATCATGCTGCGGTCCTTGGTAGCGACATCATCAAACATCTGATCAACCTCGTTGATCTTGCGGACACCCTCATCCAAGCTTTCCTGTGTTCTGAAAACGCTGACATCAGTCTGCATAGTCTTCTGCATAGCATTTCTAATGTCGAAGGTGGACTTGGATCCGTCCGCGGTTCGGACCTTGTCGAGGACACTGATCGATTCGGCACCAGCATCAGCGCTGATCTCCTTGTGGGCGGCTCCTGGAGTAGCCTTGTCGCGGATGGTGTGGGAAACAGCGCGACCGAAAACAATAAGATCGAGCAGAGAGTTGGCTCCCAGGCGGTTAGCGCCGTGGACAGACACGCAAGCGGCTTCACCGCAAGCGTACAGGCCAGGCACAATCTTGTCATTTCCACTCTCGTCAAGAGTAAGCACTTCACCAGTGTAACGAGTTGGGATACCACCCATGTTATAGTGGACAGTGGGCAAAACGGGGATGGGCTGTTTGGTGACATCAACACCAGCAAAGATTGAGGCGGTTTCCGAGATACCGGGCAGTCTCTCGTGGAGAATCTCAGGAGGCAGATGGCTAAGTTGGAGGTAGATATGATCCTTCTCAGGGCCAACACCACGTCCCTCGCGGATTTCAAGAGTCATCGACCGCGAAACGACGTCTCGACTGGCAAGATCCTTGGCAGTAGGGGCATATCGTTCCATGAATCGCTCACCCTCCGAGTTCAACAAGTATCCACCCTCACCACGAGAACCCTCAGTGATGAGACAACCAGCGCCGTAGATACCAGTAGGATGGAATTGAACGAATTCCAGATCCTGGTTAGGCAGACCGGCACGGGCAACCATGGCCATACCGTCACCAGTACAGGTGTGGGCAGATGTGCAGCTGAAGTAAGCACGGCCGTATCCTCCAGTCGCCAGGACGGTGTGGTGGGCGCGGAAACGATGGATGGTACCATCTTCCTGGTTATAGGCGATGACACCCTTGCATTCACCATCCTCCATCAGCAGATCCATGGCGAAGTATTCAATGAAGTAGTTGGTGTTGTGTCGGAGCGATTGGCCGTAAAGAGTATGGAGAAGGGCGTGGCCAGTTCTGTCAGCGGCAGCACAGCATCGGTAGGCTTGGCCTCCCTTGCCGTATTTTTGCGACTGTCCACCAAAAGCACGCTGGTAGATTTTGCCGTCCTCGGTTCTCGAGAATGGACAACCATATCCTTCCAGCTCGATAACGCTCTGGGGGGCTTCTCTCGTCATGTAATGGATAGCGTCCTGGTCACCCAACCAATCGGATCCCTTGACAGTGTCGTACATGTGCCATCTCCAGTCGTCCTCGTGCATACTGAACGCCAAGATTAGTTAACCACCGCTATATACCAAATTGGTGTGAACCCAGCACAAAAACGTACTTTCCAAGAGCAGCATTGATACCTCCCTGGGCAGCTACGGTGTGACTTCGGGTAGGAAAAAGCTTAGAGACACATGCAGTGTTGAATCCCGCTTCAGCCAAGCCGAAGGCAGCCCGCAGACCAGCACCTCCTGCACCAACAACGACCGCATCATATTCGTGGTCCTACTAATTGTCAGACAATGCCAAGCTTCGCAATGCTATAAAGGATTTCCAGATCCAGGGTAACCACGTACAATGACAGGATAGTCCTTGGAGACGAATGGGGAGGCCTCTTTCGCACGGAGCGGCTGGTTCGCGAATATCCGAGCTGTGCGGTTCACCACGGGTCAATTGCAACACCACCAATGCTAACAAGGATGCACAACATACCGGCAGGGCGCGAAGAGGAAAAGAGACGTCTCTGATAAGTTCTAGAAAACTACACAGATGTCAGGTCAGTCCAGGTGCCAGGAGGCAGGCCATCCGAGGGGCCGCACGGGGAAAATGGAGGACAAACCTTGGTGGCGGGAGCCAGGCTCCGCAGGCCGGTGAAGCTCATGATGGCTCAGATCAGCACGGCACGGTGGAAGAAGCAATGGATTGGGACAATGGCAGCTGGGTGAGGCGGGATCGCAGGGCGCTTGGGACGACGTCGAGCTGGAATTGTTCAGATCGATTCGATGGATGAGGAAAGTTGCGGGAGCGGGCTTACATAAGCGGCAGTCCTTCAGATCCGAGGCAGTTGGGCGGCCGAGCAGCCAATCAGCGCCCGGCTAGTAGTCAGCGTTCCGAGTTGGCCCGTGGTCACTGGCTGGCGGTCACGTGGGCTACTGATAATGGGGCAAGAGGGATGAAATACTACATCTATGGAGTTATAAAGTAACAAAAGAATAGAACGAGAAAGGCCAGTTAGGTATTATCATATTCCCTACCCATCCATCGTACAGTACAAATCACCAGCGCTCCAATCCAAGACAAATCTAGTGCAGCGTGTGTGCTGTCTGCTTAATTGTACTGCATGTATGTGGCAGTCGAGTTGAACTTCAGATTCCCCTTGATCACCTTGTCCACCGCCGCCAAGAAGTCTTTCTCAGTGGCTACCTTTCTCCGCGCCCGGATGGCAAACATTCCCGCCTCCGTCGCCACGCTTCGCAGCTCCGCTCCCGTCGAGTTGGGGCACAGCCGGGAGATAAGCTCCCATCTGATGTCCCGCTCCACCGACATGCTCTTCGCGTGGATCCGCAGGATATTGGCGCGTCCCTCCAGGTCCGGCAGCGAGAACTCAATCTTACGGTCAATTCGGCCCGGTCTCATCAACGCAGGATCCAGAGTGGACGGTCTGTTGGTAGCAAACATGACCTTGATATTTCCTCGTGAGTCGAAGCCATCCAGCTGAGTGATCAGCTCCAACATAGTTCTCTGCACTTCGTTGTCTCCACCAGCACCATCGTCGAACCGGGCGCCACCGATAGCATCGATTTCGTCAAAGAAGATAATACAAGCCTTCTTTGTTCGGGCCATCTCGAAAAGCTCTCGGACCATCCGGGCGCCTTCTCCAACGTACTTCTGAACAAGCTCACTCCCAATCACACGAATAAAGGTTGCGTCCGTTCTGTTGGCCACGGCTCGGGCGCAGAGTGTCTTTCCCGTACCAGGTGGACCGTAGAGTAGTGCTCCCTTGGGCGGGTCGATACCCAAACTGACAAATCGCTCTGGTGAAAGCAGCGGCATCTCAACAACTTCCCTAAGCTTCTCGATTTGCTCCTTGCACCCTCCAACATCTCCGTATGTCACATCAGGCTTGTCTTCGACCGTCATCATCGTAACGCTTGGGTCGATCTTGGGGGGCAAAGGAAGGAGAATTTGATATTTATTTCGGTCCACGCTAGAAAGTTCATTAGTCTGCAACCCGTTGATAGTAACCGGATAGATAGATATCTTACCCAACTCGCATGCCCTCTTCAATATCCGTAGGACTAACTCGCTCTCCAAGGTTCACAACGAACTTTGCTATCTGCTTGACGTTGATGACATATTTGCTCTTGTCTTGGTCCTTCTCATCCTGGATAATTTTTGTGCAGCGTGCAACTTGTAGTGGTTGTTCTTCTTGCATGCGCTGTCTATCAGCAGCAACGTCCCAGAGATGTGGCGGCGCAAGTCCAGTGTCGGATTCCTAAGAGACGTACGTGCGTCAGCTTCATCGTCGCCTCAACGATCAGTAACAGAGCTGCATACCTTTACACCAATTTTCTCGTTCACACTTGTTTGCTTCTCTTTTATCTGCTTCTCGAGCTTCTTCAACGCTGCCGCGTATGGAGCCGCGCCATAGGTCTTGAGTACTTGGATGTCCCTGTGGCAGGTTAGCCCAACTGAGGCAACAACGCAGGATGGAGGGGCACAACGCACTCATCCGTCAGAGGTGTGATCTTCTTCTCTTGCTCCTCGTCGTCCGCGAAGTTCTTCTTGTACTTCTCCCAGTTCTGGCCCGTGGCGCTGGGCATGATGGCGGCTGGTGAGCAGGGTCGTGCAAGGCAGGAAGGGCAACGGTCGTCAAGTGGCCACGTAGGATAAATAAGGCAGTGTCTCCGTCGTGCGTGCTCGAGCTAGATATGCTGTAGAAGACGCGGGATGGGAGTTGTCGAAGTTGAGGCGGAGAGTTGTCTTGATGATCGAGAGTCTGTGTTGGCTGGGAAGCTCAGAGGTCTCCCAATCCGGCAGCAGCTGTCATCCGCGCTAGTGCGGCAAATCGCCAAGCATCCCATTCTGAAATTCCAAAGAGTCGTGGTTTTTGCAATTCCCCAACACCCCCTCGCCCAACACCCTTTTCTCGTTCTATTGCTTCTTCTACACAGAGACGCAAGTATGGCTTCCGCTATGGGTGTCCCTGCCAATACGCAAGGCGGCTCCTTCAAGGTTCGTGCCCCCCACAGATGCCGTGTTTTGCTCATATTTTGCTAACAGGCACCGCAGGACAAGGAGAAGCCTATGGCCGTTCGCAACGCCAATATCATGGCTGCTAGAGGTACGTCTATCTGCCGGTATGTTTATGTCTACTTGCTAATTGCGTTTCTAGCTGTTGCCGATGCTATAAGAACGGTATTTTGAACCTACACACCATGACGCAGCTTGGAACGTGGGGCTAACATTGAGCAGTCGCTCGGACCTAGAGGAATGGACAAGATGGTAAATACGGATATTTTTATCATGGCTATGATGGCAAGCAGGCTAATATATGTGGTAGATTCAAACTGGAAAAGGAGAGACCATAATCGTACGCTCTGCGACCCCCACCTTCACCTACTGATATCTAACTCGAAAATAGACGAACGATGGAAATACAATGTTGAAGGATATGGCTGTGATGCACCCAGCGGCAAAGATGCTGGTAGATTTGAGTGCGGCGCAAGACGTTGAGGCCGGTGATGGAACCACATCCGTTGTTGTTATTGCAGGAAGTCTACTTGGAGCAGCAGAGAGATTACTTGCTAAAGGTGGGACAGTCAGGCTGAGAGAGGTACTGGCACACATCGCTGACATTTTACGCAGGATTACATCCCACTGTTATTTCTGAATCTTTCCAGAGAGCTGCTGCTGCTGCAGTCCAGATTCTCCACGACATGTCACATCCCATTTCCCTATCAGACCGGGCAACCCTCCTTCAAGCCGCGTCCACATCCTTGTCTTCGAAGATCGTCTCCCAATATTCGAACCTCCTTGGACCCATCGCCGTTGATTCCGTGCTTAAGACGATAGACCCGAAGACGGCAGAAAACGTCGATCTTCGAAATATTCGGATTGTTAAGAAAGTTGGAGGAACCATCGAGGACAGTGAGATGGTGGACGGTTTGATCCTGAATCAGGGTGTTGTGAAGAGCGGAGGTGGCCCAGTCAGAATGGAGAAGGCCAGGATTGGATTGATCCAGTTCCAACTTAGTCCTCCTAAACCTGATGTTCGTACCCTCCTTCTTTCGCATCATGATAATAGCGCTAATAACAGCCACAGATGGAAAACCAAATTGTCGTCAATGACTACCGACAAATGGACAAGATCATCAAAGAAGAGCGCATGTATTTGCTTAACATGGTAAAGAAGATTGCCAAAACCAAGTGCAATGTTCTCCTGATCCAAAAATCCATCCTTCGTGATGCCGTTAACGATATCTCCCTCTACTTCCTTTCCCGCGTCAAGATCCTCGCAGTCAAGGAGATCGAGCGGGACGAGGTTGAGTTCCTGTGCAAGAGTTTGGGCTGCAAGCCGATCGCCAATATCGACTCGTTCACTGAAGACAAACTCGGTACCGCTGACCTGATCGAGGAGGTCCAATACGCCGGATCTCGCTACACTAAGGTGACAGGCATCAAGTCCGCCGCCGCCAACCAAACCGTGTCCATCGTCGCCCGCGGCGCCAACCACCTTGTTCTCGATGAAGTGGAGCGCTCTCTCCACGACGCCCTCTGCGTCATCAGATGTCTCGTCAAGAAGCGCGGCTTGATTGCTGGTGGCGGTGCGCCCGAAATCGAAATCGCTCAGGCTCTGGCGAAGCAAGCTCGCGCCCTTACCGGCACCGAAGCCGTTTGCTGGAAGGCGTTCGCTGACGCGATGGAGGTCATCCCAACCACCCTGGCAGAGAATGCGGGATTAAATAGTATCAAAGTGGTCACCGATCTCCGTCACCGCCACGCCATGGGCGAGCGAAATGCCGGCGTGAGCATCCGGAGTGGAGGAGTCAAGGACAACATTGCGGAGGAGAGGGTGTTGCAGCCGCTGCTCGTGAGCACCAGCGCGATCGAGCTCGCGGCTGAGACGGTTAAGTTGATCCTACGAATTGACGACATTGCGCTCTCGCGATAAAGGAATAGCCCAGGTTGGATTGGTAGACGGCTATTTTACCCTGGCCCTTTTTTTCCCCTGCTGGGGATTGACCTCTCAACGCAAATGTCGACGAAAAATATTTAATTTCGTGGGAAGGGAGGGATGGAAAAAGGTGTATCTAATTACCCTACTTCAGCTAGAATTTTAAATAAAATGCGGCCTTCACAGCATGAGGGTTTGAGTAAAATGTTTAAGAGAATAGATAATGTTGTGCTATGGCTGCTGGCATTTCGTCTAGGTGCCAGGGTCTAGTGGGAAATATATATTTTCTAAGGTTACCATTGACAGGTTCTCCCCTAACACCCCTACCATCAACAAACCTCTGCCAGTTAAAAGATACAATTTCATTAGGGTAACATGTACATGTACTAGTTACAGATTCATCAGAGAATAATAATGGCGATTTACAAAGTGAACAAAAATCTGCACTCGTTGACAACGGAAGACACCCACTAATCTCCCCTATACATGCAAACCAAATTAAACCAGAGAAACCAGACCGAAAAGCAAAAATGATACAATTTACATCGATTGCTCTAATAAAGTGACTTCTTCCTTTTCTTTTTCTTTCCCCCCCCGCGACATGACATGTGTTGGCAGCATACCTACTAGCAGCCATATAACCCCAATCAGATCCATCAAGAATTTACCCAACGCAGCGGTGAGAAGATACGATATCTATAGAAAATAGCCTACCCACATAGCCCGTCCTGTCCTGCGGTTTCTTGACCTCCTCTCTCTTTCCGGCCGTTCACACTTCCTTTTCCAAATCAAGGCGTCGGAAACCCATTCACACCGACCACCCCGTGATGGCGAGGGAGAGCATGTCGCCTAACCCTATCTCGTACCTAGACATTGGTTATCCGCTCGCGTGGTATGTATCTCTTGACGTTCTCGGATAATATAGTTATGCAATGTGTCCTTCCAAGGTTCGATGGATGCCTCTGCGTTTTGTCAAAGGGTCGTCGTTGTGGGGGTTGTGGGCATTTGCATGGCGAGACGAGGTAGCTGAATCGTGGTTCTTCTAGAGACCGTATGAATGGACGAGAATAGCTCCAGACGACAATATAGCGAATAAGTCCCTCGTGGTGAGAAAGACCTCCATCAATCCTTTGGCGAGTGGGATTCATTGTATGTAGGTCCTAGCAATGATTTCGATCAGCTGGACGCGTTGCTTCGATAGTTCCCCATCTCGGTCTAATAACTGTTGACTGGGACAGGTATTGAACTGATTAGTTAGTAGCACTGTGAAGATGCCGCGTCGAAGCAAGGACAAACAATCTTGCCACAGAACGCGCGCATGGGCGATGGTGACGGGCTCGTGATTTGTCGCGAGGCGGGTGGAGGCTAAGAGGGGCGGAAGTGGGCCCGCTAACGCTAACTAATTCTTCCGCTCCGAGACCGGGGCCGGTTAGCGAAGTACTCCATAGAATGAGTAAATGGTGAGTGGGAGGCCTCTATGCAACCTCTCGATGGGCATCCTAAAGCTGCTACGGAGATTAGTTAACCTCTCAGTGGCAGCAAATACCAGCAGAAACCGTCGCGTCCTGGTGATGGATTGTTGGTGGAAGCGTAGCTATGTTGTTATTTCCATTCATCTTCAATAGTAGACATGCCACCAAAGGACATGGCCTTGATCAAGATGTAATATTAGTTAGCTTGGAAACTGGAAGGCGTTAGATGTTATAGTTGTTGTTGGGAATTGTACGCTGGAACTCGAAATCAGCATTGAAAAGCTACTAGTACTTTTGCAATATCAGACATAAAGATCTAGGGATGGAAAGATAGCCCATAAAGGTAAATGCATGATACCAGTATGGAAGGGTTTCCTGCAGGTTGTAGCAAACCGCAAAATTTCCCACGAAGACTAGGAAAGGTCGGACTCACAGGAATAATAATCCCCTGAGAATAGGGTCCGTAGCCGCTGATGCGGATCAAGCTTCTCGAATGTATTGATCCATGTGAAGAAAATCGGAGCTCATAAAGTTTCAACCTGTCCGAACAAAGGGACAAGCAAACAAGAACAGAAGCCACGAGGGCTGTAATAAACAAGGCAGTTATTAAACACAACAGCTGCTCCCACGTGTCGAAAGCATTTTTTTTTAATCCACGAGGCCCGAGGTATTAGAGTGGTTTCATCATAAATGGAACCGAAATATGCAGAGAATGACGCTGAAGATGGTAAACCACCATTTCATCCTGCATCATGTGGCTCTAGGATGCCCCTCAAGATTTTGTTCACGCACAGAGAATGCAAATATCGGATTCAAACCGCAGAGTCCTGGTGGCGTAGACGCAGCCTGTATTGCATGGCTGGGATGAATGGATGTGCTAAAATAACCAGTTAAGCGTGATAACCACTGTATTCAGAGTGGAAATGGTGACGCAAGTCTGATAGTAAACCGCAAGGACCCTTAATCTGCGGCGTGTGACTACTGGCCGGGGTTGGCGGGAACGGAGACCATAGGCGCTATCCGGCCAATTGCTATCGACTATTTGGCCCAACCCCCGTCAGTTGTTGGTGGTTATGTGTGCGATCGCGCAGTTGCATTGTTTTGGAGGCTAGTAGGGGTTCACATTTCCGGATTGCATGCATGTCGGGGCGGGGAACAAAATGTCAAAGCGCTCCAGGTGAAGTGTGATGTGTTTTTCCCAGCCACAATAGGTAACTAGCTTCTAGCAAACCAGATACGCCTGCAGCGATGGAAGGCCGGTTCTTCGGCGACTTGGGGAATGGGATAGCAATAGCATTGTGACGGCATTTGGATGCGGCTGCTGGTGGGAGTATTATTCATCTAGAACCATTTTTTGCCGTAATTACTACTGTCACCCGTTGTTGCGTGCTGCATTCGGGCGGCGGCGCAGCACAATCACACTGCATCCAGAACCTGGATGCAGCATCTGAACCCTGAAGTTGGTCGGGAGGTGGTTGGGCAAATACTTTGATTGTATGCAGCCAGGATGCTGTTCGAATCTCAGTTCAACAGTTCAACTTGTCAAGTTCCCGTTTTATGAGAATCGTAACTACTAGTCTTCATAAATATGGTAAGCGAACGTCTCAATTACCACAACCCACTCTGCAAACACCCGTTCCCCCATTTACCTAACCTCACATTAAGATTGTTTCGAACCCCCTTTCCTCAGCTTCATCACTTCCGCGTAAGGTTCTATCTCGAATTATCTTGGATTACTTGTGACTTACAATCTTTCTCAGCATGTGTGCCGTTGACGTTTCCACAAAAATATACGAATGTGGTGATAGAATCACGGAGGATGTCAAATTTACCCCTTGCTCTGGTATTGGCACTCGTTCCTGTCCCGGCCGCAAGGAAAACACTCTGGGTTCGAACAGGGTGAAAGGAAAATGTGGGAGACATGACTGCATTAACCCTTAGGTAAGAACTGCCACAGTCCGCATTCAGCTATGTTCGTCAACTAAGTGTATATTTTTTGGCGACAGAGGCACGCCTCACAAGTTTCCGCAACTTCAGAAATCATGAATGGATGACCGGCGATGTTTTTGTTTCTATTTCCATAGTTGTTTCAAATGGCGATTACTTCTCAACCCTTTCATGCCTCTCAGCCTGTAATGAAATTTCTTTGGATATGACGCCCTGATCACGAACAATTGTTTCTACTTCTCCGTACCGTTCCATCCAGCAACCTTGTATAATGTCTCCACCAATTAGACCTTCAACTGGAGGAAACATACCCAAGGAGAATAGTTCATCCACTCTTTCTCCGTAACTTAATTTCTCTTTTAATGATCTGAACGGCCCTGCAGACTTGTAAGGCCAGTGACCAGTCATAATCGTATAGAACACTGATCCAAGGCTGAATATATCCGTAGCCTTCGTTGACACCCAAGATTTCCGTGGGTCGAAAAAGCCAGAATCCGGGAGATGTCCACCATCTATTGCACCGCTAGTCGAGCCTCCAAAATCACTAAGGAAGAGATTGAGGATACCATCGGAATTCCTGTGCAGCAAATAGTTTTCGGGGCGTAGGTCAGAGTGAATGACGCCTTTCTGGTGAATGTATCGTATAGCTTCTGCAGCTTGGGAGCACCATTGAAGGCGCAAGGTCATACTAGTCACGCCACTGCTGTGGTCAAGGTATGATTGCAAATTGCCCGCATTGGCCTCGACAAAGAGTAAGCCTCGGGGGCTTTCAGAAGCGCCAAGAAACCTGAGCATACATTAATGCCGAACAGAGAATAAAATATCGAGTATCCGTACCTTATTATTCTAGGGTGGTCCCCTAAGATCCCAAGGATTTGCTCTTCAACATTGAAACTGTGCTTGATATGCTTGACGGAGTCATGGGAATCTGCGGTTGGAGAATGCCACCATGAATAGCGAGGCGATTTGAGAACGACGCCAGGTCTGATCCGTGTAATGATGGAGGTTGAGCCATGATCCAGAACTTCTTTGATGAGAGGGTCATAGGCAATCGGTTCTGAACTTCCGTTCCATACAACTGCTCTATTTTCTTCAATGTGCTTTTGTGAATCTTTCGGGGGAGTTGATTTCGTGTGCTAGACAGAAAGGTTTAGCAGAAGACATACTATAGTTTGGTGTTGCATCTTACATGCTGTGTCTCCTCCTCTACTATGCTTGTGCACTGCTCAACATCCTCAAACGCTGGCTCAGCCGACCCGTTGAGCCGAAATTCGAATGGACGAACGATACTCCTTGCAAATGCAGAGATAAAACACCATAGAGTGGACCATATCGGCCAGCGAAGTGGGTAGTAGGTAATGGTTAGCATGGTGAATGGGAGATGGAAACAGAGCTGTGAAGCAGCGAAGAATTAGGGCTTGCTGTGTCAGGGGTGCCGCTAACCCAAATATAGACTAGTGTCAGCCATCCATCCAACCTCCTCTTTGTTTTCCAACATCAGCAGCGCCTCAGCACCCTTGCCAGCCACTGTTTCGACACGATTCACCGTGGCTTTCTCCACTAGGTATGCAGGAGGCCGGGTATTACAAAAACGGGCAATCTGCCATCGCAACTATTGAGAGATATGATAGGGGGCAGAACCCGATATTGCTCCGTATGCGTCGTTGGGTGACGTAGGGAGGACTTCCCACCGTAATCGGTGTTGGGGGCTGGAACAGGGGAATTAACATCCCTGAACCGCCTTCGTTGACCTGATCATCCTAAATAATGCTCAATTTCATGGCGGGTCGTCCCTACCAACGCAAATTGATCCTGGTATTTCGGTATGTCGAAGCGCTGCAAGCTCCCGCCTTTCGACGTGTCCTCTGCCCGCTTTTTGGCTTTTAACCTTCTGGGTCCCTCTGTTGTGGGCTTCACCCGTTTATGCCCTTTTGTTGCGCCCGCAATCTTGGACTCGCCGTCTAGGAGTGAGTCTTCCCTAGGAAGAGGGAAGCCTAGATATCTACACAACCGCATTGTCATTGGCGTGTACAATTGAGGCAGGTAACGATGCCTACTCACTTTCGTCGTCAGATAAACACATGCGCGCCAGGAACTGGCACATTTTACAGGTGCTCGACTGGGGGGTTTGAGGGATGCTGCAAAGTCCACCCATGCACGCCAGAAGGATGCCCTGATGAGGACGCGGATCCTACAACTTCGAGACTGCCCGAACCAACCAACCCGACGGCCGTTCTGCCGACCGCAACTCCACCACCTACCACTACATCATCGATCTTTTCGCAGTCGGGCACGGCTGGGCCAGCAGTTTCTCCAACTTCAACCGCGGCAGGTGGTGCTCCCCCAGGTTCATCTTCATCTGGTGGATCATCAAATGGCGCGTTAATTGGCGGTGCCGTTGGAGGAGTGCTCGCTATCGTCCTTATTCTAATTGCACTATTTTTATTTTGGCGAAAACGGCGCAAGAACCAGCGAGAACAACCACCTCCTTTTACTCAAGAGGATGCAGCGGTAGGCATGGCTTTTGGTAGGAAACCCAAGGGTTCTTCTAGCCAGAGTGCAACGGATAGTCCAGACCCGTCGGGCAACGGATACTCCAGCAAGCTAGAAGGTTAGTTGATACAATAAGGCCATTAATACTTAGTAGAGAAAAGTATACTCATCTGACTTTGATTTTATCCCAACAGCCGGCGGGATCGAAACCGGAAAACACGACACTTCAAGTACAATTTCGCCATACCGCCTCTCAACAGCTGCGTCAGACACAACAACCCTAATGGGATCACCGGATCTCGGAACAGGTTCAGTTTCAAGCATGGGCTCCCCAGCAATGGGAAGAGGCTCAGTAAACCTGACCCACGACCGCAAATCCGGCATCATCCAGCTAGGGACGCTCAGCGAGGCACCCGATTCGAGCATCGATGGGGCGCGTAATTCAATTCCCTCCGAACTGCTCGCCAGCGTCCCGGCCCGTAAAGACATCACCCCCGAACTGGACGACACAATGACACGGCCGGGTAGGGCCGAACTGCCAACGGAACCAGAGAGGAATCTGATTAATGTACCTCGAGACTTGAAGCCTGGTTCTGGTACCACGTCTGGAGACCCGCATGTACCAGAAACAAGCCAAGTTCAGCCTGAAGTATCGGTAACGTCGCCCGAAGGCGTCACTTTCGGATCGAATCTCAATAGCGATAGGAGCCGGACGAAGTCTCCGGAAAACCATGTGATGAGTTTCATGTCTTATGATGCGGTTCGTCCGGCGGAGCTGGATTCTGAGGCAGTCCAGCGGTCTCAATGATTGAGATATCTGGAGCATTACATACGATAATCCGCACTAGTGCGAAAAGTTGCCAACATTGCTCTCAGAGAGCTATCCACATACTACACGAACGAAATCATGGGGGACCATGACGTTTATTTTTACATGCGTCTCCGAATTGACCGTTGTCAAAATTTCTTGACCTTTTGTCTTACGGGTCTCAATTCAACAGAAGTATACGCACCCACTTTCACGACGATAATCTTGCGACTGAATATACCCGTCCAATCAGCATCTAAACCCCTCCTGTCAATTCCTCAATCAGCCTCGTTATATATACCACCTAATTGCTGAACCATTTACCTCGCAATTAATCTGCATGAGCGTGTTTTCTCAAGATTATTCATTCCTATTACATTCAAACGGCGTTTTATTCTTGCTGGGTTTTAGTTATGGCAAATCCATATACCTCTTGAATATTGGTTAATTATATAATATATTTTTTACGTTCTCAATAAATTTCCGAATCCAAAGTCCGTTTATCTAACTGTGCTCTGCATAACTAAAACACTACGCTCGTGATTTTTTTTTCTCGCACTTTTCGAGCTCGTGCGATTTGTTTTTTCTGTTCAGGGGGGTATGAAACTGGATGGATTGAATAGGGGATCGACGAAAGGGTTATTTATGGTAGGATAGAATTGCACAGGAACAAGCTGATGTGGTAATTTTAGGAGCAGAAAATATGATTCCAGAATAATTCTGATCCCACTAGCTTATCCCGCAAAGCATGAGTGGCTAACAATCATAGTGCAAGGAGAAAGAAAACAACCAGTCTCTCGATACATTTAAAGGGGTCATTTGGGAAGGAAAGGGGGTTCAGTCCTTCGAGCTCTAAATGCAACAGGAAGAAAGGAAAGGTAGAGAAAAGAACTTGAAAGCAAGGGCTAGAAAAAGTGCAAAAAGCCATTCGCCATCAACCTGTTAAACTAGAAAACAAAAACATGCTAGTGGCAGGATGGCAAGGCATTCTCAAGATGGGTGGGATGAAGATAAGCGCCGAACATAGGGTGGTCTGGGGTACTGATGCCGCCCCGTTTCTGCTACTGAACCTAGGAAATCCGTTGACGAGCTCGTTTAGTCGGAGTCGATGAGGGAGCTTTGTTTTTTTGGAGTATGGACTGTATCATTTCCAAAGTGAACGCGGGTGGGAGGTCGAGAGACTTGAATTCACCGGATTCCATGAGCTCCCCGGCATATCGAGCCGCAATATTACCTAAACGGCGATGGGCATTGGCGTCTTGGGTTGTGGTGAGCATTGTTCTTGTTGTTGTGATAAACTTGTCGATGTGCCATTCTCGGTCAAAGGCCTGGTCAATTGAGTCGATGCATTGTAGTTTCAAACTACGCATCCCTAAATAATCCGCGATAGCATGCAACCGGGTGTATGCGTCCAACATGGCATCGACCGCTATTGCAGTATTGGTGATTAGTATACTGGGTGGATCAATATCTCATAGTTTCATTTACCTTCTTTGGTTGGCTCTTGTATGTAAAGATAGCTCATAGAAGATAGTTCTCCATGGTATAGATACTGGAGCATTTTCCTCACAATCTCAACGTCGAAATCGTCCAGGTGCATAGTGGCTGTCTGCGATTCCTGTGGGTCTCATTTTTAATGGACGTTGTTTAGCTTGAAACAGACTTATTACTCTTACCTTGAAGCCTCCATCAATGGCGGCTCTGATGACTGGGGACTGGGTGCACACCACAGCTCTGTGAACATGGAAAACCTCGCCTTGACAGACGATTCTGCAGTCCGAATACCTCCCCGAGCGCAGTAGCAATCTGAACCACACTGGGTGAGGGCACATGATTGGTATGATGGGCGAGCAAGCGGCTGGGGGATTGGATTTCTGTTTATTGCTGGAAGTGGACTGTGAAGGTGATATGTGCGATGGGTAAATTCTGCGGCAGTATTTGAGCCTGGCTTTGCTGAGATCCCCCATACAAGAGAGGTGTTGAGGAATATGAATGTCTCGAGTTGGGGAGGTTACCTTAGCAAGACAGTGACAGTAAACCTAGCCACAGAAAAAATCAGTGAAACTTGAGAATAACACTCGATGATCAACTTGTTTTTGTATCTGCTCAGTTTCGCTTCAGGTCGGGATCATAAACCGCTTACTTTCCATAAACCGTGGACCTAACCACCCGGTGGTTGCAGCTATTCCCAGGGAAATTGTTGCTATGGAGCTGAAGTCAAATCTTTAGCATGCGCATCACCGTTTCTAGTCTTATTTTCAGATGCTGGGCCGGAGCCATACAAAGAAGCAGAAGAGCGAGGTGGAAAACATAAGAACTGTGGTCATAAACACAACAAAAAGAGCAGACAGATTTTGAAAAGCCGGTTTGAAGGATCAAGGGAAGAATAACACAGAAGGGCAAAAGCAGACAAATTCAGAGAAAGCAACAAGAAAAGTCTAAGATAATTGTTTAGACATGTACTAACTCATTTCACAAGAGAAGAGAAATCAGAAAGATAATATGATTGGTGGGATGCAATGGACAGACCCGAAAAATTTCAAGTCCAATATGCTTTTGGAGTAGGAGGAAATCACATGAGGTCCTCAAGATAAATAGGAGCGCAATCGAGTGGTAGGGAAAAAGTCACAGCTCTCGCACGCCTATCAAGCCCTTGGATATAAACAGATTTAGTCTTCCTCTTCCGATTCCTCTTCCGATTCAGCTTCGGCTTCCGCTTCCGCTTCCGGTTCGACTCCTGCTCTTGACTGTACTACGCTCCGCAAGATGCCCATAATTATTTCCCTGGATAGTTTCAGGCGATCGGACTCCTCGCACCCGTTCAGCTCGTCAATGCGAGCGGCAGCTGCATCAACCATTACCTCCAAAATCTCTCGCATGGCAGCCACGAACCTAGGGCAAGGACACCCGGAATCGAAAACGTCATTTACCATGTCCAGGGCATGTTCTCGTAATTCTGGGATTTCAAGGTAGTCCGCGATAGCATGCATTTGAATATGGATGCTAAGGTCGTCATCTGTAAATAATATTGGTCATCATTAGGCCACGCCCGAGTATATATAAGACATACATACAGTCATCAAGGTCGGTATTTGGGTCAATCCCAGTGCCAACTACGACCCAGTCCTCAAGGAACACTTCGTATTCCTCCGTATACAGGTATATCAACATGCGTTTCACAATCCCAAGATTAAACTGGTCGAGAGCCATGCTTGAAATTGTTGCTTCCTGTTGTTTTTCATGAGCATGGCAAACCTCAGGTGTTTGATGCTGACATACCGGAGATTGCCCGTCCATTGCTGCGGAAATGACAGGGGATTTGGTGCACACAATGGCTTTGTGCGCATTGAAGGTCTGCCCCTGGCATGTTATCTTGCAGTCGCTATATTTTTCGGAATTCAGCAACGTGGCTATCCCTTGACGAGTGACTTCCCAGTCATCCGAGACATCCGAGAGGGTGTCTGACCACTCTGTCTCAGCCATTGAGTTGCCGTGAAATTGGGGTCTAGGGAGTAGTTGATGAGTTCTCTGGAGGATGCAAGGCGCAATGGTGGAGACAAGAACCGGAGAAATGCCGTCAACTCAGGCCGTGAGAATGACCGATTCCCATGAATTGAGATGGAAACAAAACCCTCCACAACACAAGACGGGGGAGGTGCTGTTGGGGGGATCACGTGGTGAGAGGTCGCCTACCTCATCCGCGACCTTCCGGATAGATAAGTGACGTCTCCGACCGCAGATGTATGTAAGGTGGCTAGCAGATGGTCTTCCTCCTAGGATCATCATCACCTCCAAAAGTAAAAGACTTGATGGTCATTTTGTGTGAGTGCCTTACAGAGGACCAAGGCCAGTCTACAGGGTAGTTCAGACCTCCTAGATCAGGCGATCTGGTGGTTCACTCAAACTTTTTGCACAGCACTTGTGTGCACAGCGAAATCCCTCATCAGAGATATGTAGGAAATCTCCTTTTTATCAAAATGAACATCAGGTGCCCCGCCGCATGGCCAAATCGAAGTTCATGGTTGGAAACGCCAGCAATCTCATGGACAGCTTAGACCACGAAGTATGCACAGAAAGTTTGACTTCTGGAACTAGAAAAGCAACAGGGGAATGACTGTGCGTTGCTTGCAACCACTTCGGAGGGGCCAGCCAATTCTGGCTACACCAATATGGTGGTCGAACTCCTCTCTGGATGCAGAAAAGGAAAAGGGGCATGAAATGTCACATCCGGGGGATGGATGGTAGAGACCTGCTTCACCTTTCTCCCCGTCGGGACGATGACAAGGACCATCATGCCATCAAAATGGAAAGTCGGGGACTGGGCCAGGGTTGCTTGTCATCTTTGTGGTCCCTCTACATGCACCTACATTGAATTGTTTTCTCGACCCCATGGGGGCACAATTCAGGAGGGACATTCCCAGCCACTGCCAGGGAAAGGGTAAGAAAGGATCATCTAGCCATCATATAGAAGCAAGAGGGCCAACAATGCTGCAATCTTTGATTGGATTCGAACTTGCGCTGCTCTACCCCAGGTTCATCCGGAGTTAATCCCATCGCGAGAATGAAAAGTGTAAGTGTGGTTGGATGGAACAAATTACCCTCACGGCTCATCGAATCTCTCGAATGCCGGAGATTTTGTAAATGCCGAATTGGAAAGCCGGTCGATCTCTCGCATCAGTCGTGTATATAAAGGATGATGGTTCACCCAGAGTCCCTCTCCTGATCTCTTTGACAAGCAATATCCATTCCAATAACTGGGTGGGCTATCGCTACTGGCTCCAGAAGTGGAATCAGATTCTTCTTCAACTCTTCGCACCAAATTTTGCGGATCATTTTCAACAGATGGGACCGTGTTCCTCTTTGACTGTGGTGACAGCAGCACCTTCGACATCGACCCGATACATAGCCCAACAGAGACGAATACCAACATAGGTAAGATCTGCTAATGGCCCACTGTATAGGATAAGGTCCGAAGAAGCTTGTTTTCGGTGCCGCAGAGCTCGAAGCAGTTTCGACCCCGTGCTTTGGACGTTATCCCTGGGTGAGCGCCAATACTTGTCGTCGGGATGTGGCGGTGCACAGGCCAAGAGTCGCCGGCTCGACGGTCCTAGCGTTGCTGGACAATCCCGAAATTCGGCTTGTGGGGGGAATCCCGAGTGCCGATCCGGAACGCGAAATCCCACCAGTGAAGTTCCCCGCATTTTAGTCTCCCCCTTTTATACTTCTATATCAACGACATGTCATCCTGTTGTTCAGGATTCCCCTGTCAATCTTCGTACCAAAACTTGTTTCCCCCGCTACTCGCCTTTACAGAAAGTCTCTGCTTTTGGGGATTTTCCAGGTTGTCCTTGGACTCTTCTTCGCTTTGCTTCTATTGTCCGCCCTTAGGAGCCTGTTGGTTCCAAAGTATGACGTCAATATCCGTGGTTCCAGTCTCTTGGTATGTGGCTTTCAGGAGCGCCAGGGAAGTAAATGAGGGTCTTTAATTACCCTTAATTCTATTTTCCTGTGCCATCCTGGTTACCGCGTGGGACAGGATAGACCCTACCTGCAACTGATGGTCTCGGAGAAATGGAACAGGGGTGTTTGGCTGCCTGCTTATGATGATGATCTATCCAAACACTAATATTTTCAATGATCCGCCGGGTATTACCTTTTAATCCCAAATTAATATAGCATTGATGTCCAGTTGTTGGATTTAGCCTCGCCAATGACGGCAACGAAACAATATACGGTTAAAATGGATATACACACGTTGGCCATCCGCAGGCCACCGTCGCCGCATCCCACCCGCGAGAAGGACGTTTCGGGAAATGGGCATCCTGTCTCATTTTTGGGGGTACCAAGACGGCGAAGGCCATCGTGGTTTTTTTGGTCCGATTTCCAATCAACGGTTCTCCCAACTGAGGCTACATTACAATCCTACTCATATACAAAACCTACCCGTCTCTTTATGAACACGACCGAAGATACGAAGCCTCTGAACGCACCCAATTGAATATTATTTCCCACTTGATATCAACCCAGGGAACTTCACGGAACAAGAAACATGCGTTGGGCATCAATGGTTACATGTGCAGCAGCAGCTCTCCTGGGCACTGGCAAGTACCACAGCATCAACCCCCTTTTCCCACCGACCCTCTTGCTAAAAGATACATCCAGCACACGCCGCCGATTCCACCGTATACCAGGACCCAGAGACCGGCCTGACCTTCTCCGAGTATCGGGCGCCGCACACGTTAACAGAAGACGTCGTCTACCGCATCGCAGTCCCCGGTTCAGTTCCAGCAAATACCCCCTACGACGTCGTCATCCAAATCGTCGCGCCCAGCGATATCGGATGGGCCGGGCTAGCTTGGGGAGGCCGAATGCCTAACTGCCCATTGACCGTCTCCTGGGCGAACGGCGGCAATGCCGTTGTGTCTTCCCGCCATGCAACGTACGTGCCAGAAACAGCATTAAAATCTTTTTTTTTCAACGCCCATCTCCAGGAATAATTACTAATAAATCCCCTCCACAGATCCCACACCATGCCAGACGTATACGACGGCGCCACATACAAAATGTTCACCACCGGCACGCACTCTGACGGGAATACCTGGCAATACACTGCCTTGTGCACGGGATGTACCTCTTGGGATAGCACCACTTTGGACCCCGCGGGGAGTATTCGTCTAGCCTATGCGACTAGTCAAGGGGCACCGTCTGATCCGTCGTCGCCTTCGTCGTCGTTTCCTGCTCATGAGGTTAGCAATTATTGGGAACATGACTTTGCGGCGGCTGCGAATGCGAATTTTGATGATATTGTGGGGGGGCTGCAGTGAGATAGGTGGTTATGGGGTGGATGAAAAGGGGTGGATGAATGTTGGGGAGGGAGATGTTGCTTGGCGTGCGTTTGTGGGAGATTTCACAGTCTGTATATAGGAGGGAGTATTAGCTCTTAAGCTTTTGCTTGGTTTTCTTGATTATTTATTAAGGAAAAAAACAAAAAATATGTCTGTACATAATTTTGTCTTTCTGGGGCTACAAGTCCAGTACTAGCTTGTCGGAAAATCAAGTACATAACGATATCTACCCATTACCCTCTCCACGAAGCTACAACCTCTTATATTGACAGGCTACGGCAAAGGAAATGGCAAATTATGCTGACTGTATGGCCACCTTGTGTAACCTTCTTCCCCCTACGCCCCCTTTATGAAAATTAGACTAGATCCAGAAGGGGAATAGAACAGAGGTTATTTACAACGAATAAATATACGATGATGATGACGGTGTATAAAACTGTGACAACAAATACAACAACCTACTCAAACAGTACACAACGACGAAAACGCTACTAGCCATGTAGAGAACGGCAAGGGCCGAAAAAAATGAAAAGGAAAAGCAAGAGGAAGAGGAAGAGGAAAAGGAAAAGGCAAAGGAAAGGGGAAAAAGGAAGTAAACTGAAATGAAAGAAACAATAATTATCCGTCTGCAAGCTCTAGTTCTGCTATTAGGCGGGCTAGCTTAAAAAGGACTGCTTGGTGAACTAGGTGAAAGAATTTCGTTGGATTTGGCAAATTTCCCTTCCTCTCCTTTCCCCCCTCCCACGGCCTACTAACAATACCACTCTAAAAAACTGCCAGCGCTCAAGCGCGCATTCTGGATGGACAGACAGATGAAAACTTCCATGCATTTAGGGAGTGGGTAAAGAAGAAATTCACTGCAATTATGCGTTATCAAAAATGGATGAGGGCCTTGATCCGGTTCTATTGGGGTTTGTTGGCCAGATGGCGAGGTTTATTCAGAAGGCCCCTCGCCCAATGGAAGAGCGTTGATCCCTAGAAATTAGATGGTCGTTAGTAACGTTCTTACTTTATCCCCCCTTGTCTCTCTCTATTTCATTATTCTTTGGGGAACTTACATCCGTCAACAGTCTCTGGCGCTTGCTGTGGGATCTTGCACGCGTTGTACTGATCTGGTTGTTGGGCTGTGAGTCCGGCTGCGGGGCAATCGGCGTTGCCATTGCATCCCGAGTCCATGGCTTTTTGGAGTGAGTCGCCCTCCCAGCCGAAGAGGTAGTCGCCATGCGCGGCGGCTCCACTATAAAAATAGTCAGCAAGCATAATTTTTCCTGCAAGTGCTGTGTTAAGTGCCGACTTACCCAATATCCATACTGTAGACAAACGGAGAGCTGCCATCCGTCGGCCACATGCTCTGATCTCTGAATTCGGAAACGTCCCACATGAGCTCATACATGACCTGAGGCAGCTTCACGGGGTGAGTTGAAGGGCATGCTCCACCACCTGTGGCTCCGCCTTGTCCGTCACCGTAGGAAACATGGCTCTGATGATCTGGACTGTCGAGGTTTACACCATCCCAGCAGCTAATGGATCATATGTCAACCCAACTCTTGCTCGATAAGGGGAGAAATTGTAATACTTACTGAGGGAAGATGATAGTCTGGCGGATCATGTAGCATGATGGATCAGCGGGGATTTCAACTGTGTCGCTTCCAGAGCATGGTTGCGCCCCAACAAACGTGTTCTCATCTGGGGCCGTCCAGCAGCGGTGGCAAATGTTTGACAGGGATACTTGTGAAGGATCTGAGTTTGCAGCGTTCCCAACGAGCATGCGGAATCCCTATGGGCAAGGTTAGGAAAAAAGGGGGAAATATAGATAGGCGTATGGGGATACCTACTGGGGCAAATGCCGTAGTCTGGCCACTTGGGATGTAATAGACATCTAGACCGCCATCATTGATAAGCTGGCCTTGTGGCCCACCATTGCCAATTTGAGGAACGCGGTGGTAGCTTCCATTGTTCGATTTGAAGAACATGACAGCCGTCCAGTAGTTGGACTTGTCTTGAGTGAAGCTACATGATGTGCAGGTAGATTGGCCTGGGAGATCATGTGATTCGGTGGGCATAGAAATATTGAAAGAATCCCCTCCGACGATCTGGTGAAGATGAGGGGAGTATACCACGCCCGGGTTGACTAAGGGGTCGACCCGATCGACAACTAGTTGCGAACAGGCAAAACGAAGCATGTTTTGAGCGGCGGAATGTTGCGCAAGGAGCGCGACGGCGGCGAGAGAGGCCCACTGCATCTTGACGAACGATCTTGATGTTGGCATGAACGTTTGTTTGCTGACAACGATGATGATCACAGCAAAGGAAGGAGGCGCATAAATTTGAAGAATACATTTGTCCCAGCGCTCTTATACTTCGAGCAAGATTCGGCGGAAAGGGTAAATGCCACACACGGAAGAATTTGATACCTGATGAATTGACCCGGGTTCTAGCTGGGTAGTTGATAACCAGACCGCCTAATCAGTTCATTAATTGATCCCGGTAGCTGGTTCGAAGGTTCAATATATTATCGGCTTCATGCAACTGCCGATTTACGGATATGTTGATTGTTCAGCTGTTTGTGAATGGTATAAACAATAGCCTGAAGAGTGATCAGTGCGTTTATCCTGGACCGGCTTTGGTTACCCCAGATTTCGAGCAAGCATGTTCCCGGTAGCATGGGTCGCGGCCACCTGACAGGCCGCCTATCGGAGGTTTTCCTTCGCCCGGGATACTCATATGTCAACTTTGTCAAGGCTTTGGTAGAGCGATGATCATCGCCTTATCCTTGAGGGGGTGAAGACAACGGGCACAAATATCATGTCCAGGGATCCCGGGAGTGAACTGTAACCGGAGTCACCCACTGTTACATCCCACATTTGGTCTGTAGACCACTTTCATCGCCATTTAGGCTATTGTGCAGGAGTTCTATATCAGAATCTTGAAGCCATCGCGAGGTCATTTGAACGGGCCAAACCGGGGAACTGAAGGGGAGATGGGCAATTATGCGATCTCATGCAGGGTCATTCAGCGCTTTGGGATTCAACCATGAATGCCCAGAATCTTGGGTTCGTCAGATGTAAAAGATATAATCAAGTTCCTTGGACTTTGAGGTTGGATCCTTTCGTCCGGAAGGAGGAGTCACGTGGACACGGCGTCAGAAAGGGACGATTTTATTGGCTGGTTTTTCACCAGCCACAGACTGGAAAATCGGGGCGAATATATTATCCTGGTTAAGAATAGCTCAAGGCAGGACAGACACTATAAATAGACGGTGTGGTCGAGTGGTAAGACGTCGCGTTGTGGCCGCGCCAGCCTGGGTTCGATTCCCAGCACCGTCACTTGCTTTCTTATTTTTGTTTTTTATTTTTCACATTCCGCTATTTCTGTCGTTTGGCTTAACAAGTTTCTATTGTCATTTTTTTATCCTTTCGGGTGCTCCTTTTTCCTTTTTCGTGGTGCAGAAGTAGGTTTTGCGTTGTTTCGGGAGAAGGCCAATGCCACGTGACCTGAACCTCCAAGTCTTGGCATCAAATTTATCTCATCCGCTCAACTCCAAGATTCGGTTGACGGATCATTCCTCACCGCAATTGCAGCACCTTTGACTTTTCTTTTTTGTTGCCATTCCTTTGCGCACCCTGTTGCCTTGCAATTCCTCTTTTTCGCCATTATCCGCTTAGAAAACCGCCGCCACAATGCTTTGCCAGAGTTGTCGAACGAGTCTCCTCCACCGCCTGCCCTTCCGCCATCAGACTACCGCCTCCCTCCAAGCATCACGATGCGCAGCTTTGCTCCCTCGCAGACAACTCTCCAGACAATATAGCACGCCCGCCGCTGACACTCCCGCGGCCGCCGTTCAATCACAGTCCGCGCCATCAATTGGTCTCCCAGGTGTCGCCGCGCCCACCGCGGAATCTGCGGCTGCAGCATCCAAAGCCTCCACCGCACCACGTATCCTTAGTGGTACTCCAGCTGGCACGAAATTGAAGGGTCTGAATTATATGAAGAATAAGCCTGAGCTTTTTGCGCTAGAAGACCATGAGTACCCGGATTGGTTGTGGGGGTTGCTTGATGATGCAAAGGCCAAGGCCAAAGGGGACGGAGGCGTGGATGTCTCGAGTAAGTTCTTATTATCATATCTTGTTTTGGAATATGTGTCCTCCGTATTGTGCCATTTTCGGTCTTTGCGCAGCAATACATACACACATGCCACCCCCTCCTCCCAAATGAGAACAATTTCAAACCCACTTCTAACCACTCAAAAAACAGCCATGAACAAAAAACAACGCCTACGCCACGAGAAGAAAATGGCCGCCAAGGCCGCTGCCGAACCGCGCAAGATCCCACTGCACGAACAAGCCATCGATATCACTCCCGCAGATGCCGTCGCACAATCCAGTGAGCCCCTTAACCTAGCTACGGACAGCATCGATTCCCGTTCCAAGATCACAAAGAGCGCCAGAGCCGCCCGGAGGAAGGGTATCCAGGAGGCCAATTTCTTGAGTGGAATGTAAAAATCTATATTGACTGAATGGTGGGGTGCTGTTTGTTTCCCCATGGGTTATCTGGGGTCGGGTTGAGAGATATGCCTGCATTGCTTGACTTGGAAATTGTGGATTCAAGGGCGCGTATATATACGGATTCTCAGCTGAAGAGGGGGGCGGAACGACGAAAAATACTGCCCTATCCCTTCTCATTGCCGTTTCCGCTGGCCGGGCAGGAAACGGAAACGGATTTTGGGGGTGGGAATCAGGACAAATCATCTTGTGATCTTCATGACTTCACACGACAACGACGGACGTGCTCTCCATGTTCCTACTGAGTGCCCACTTTTCTTCCCACTGGGTTAAAGAGGTGGAAATGTATATTTTTTCCTTTGTTCTGCCCAATGTATAATAGAATAGAATACCGACCGTTTTATGTTTTTTTTTTTTTTCTTTCTCTTTTTGCCTTGAATTAATTCTTGTATATTTCTGGACGGGAGACCCTAGCCTGCCTGCCCCCTTCAATTCTGGTTGAACTTTGGCACGGGCTTCCAAGAAGCTGCTACAAAGGAATTTCTTCTCGGTGGCATATTTATATCAAACTTGACTTGATCTCACAACAGAAAAATAAAAATGATTAATAAATCCCAAAAGTTAACTGCCAGCAGAAATATCTCCAATATTGAAGATCATCTGACCGCGAAGGAATCAATCAAACCTACCTTCTGCGACCATCCCGCTTGCAACATCGAGTTCCCTAATATCAATGACCTTCGACATCATCTTAGAGACATTCACTGTTGGCGATGGGCACAAGCTGAAAGCGGAAAGCTCTCCGGTTCGAGGCCAGAAGCGGAAAGCTGAGGATCCTCCCACTCTTACTAGAACCCAGGATGCTGATTGTTCAGGCTCTGATTCTCTTTTTAAAGTTCCTCGGATATCTCACAAAGCAAAAAGAATACGTCGTCCTCGCAAACCGAGAAGAATACCAGGAGTCGCTTTTGCTGATGTAATCTCTGTTGACCCTGTGCCGGGGGAACTCGATGGTGTACCCTGGGGATGCAACACGGTTAGACTTGGATATTATGGGCCAGAAGCATCTGATATTCTGTAAGTAATCATAGGCTTTGAAAATATATTAGTTCTCTGATCTGATTAATACATTAGGGGAGAAGAAATCGCATCTCTCTTCGCAAGTGATCTCCAAGAGGCGGACAAGCAGAAGAGTTTTACGTGGATGGGTTCTTAGTGGCTGAGGTTACTTTCCTATTAATAGTCATGTGGTTGGGTTTTTTCAGTCATGCTCCAGTGTCGTTTGCAAGTCGGATTATAAGGATATGGTTTTGGGGGGCAGTTTTTATACAACGATTGTCAGAGATGAAGAAAGTTGTTAATTAAATACACTCAGCCTATAACACTAGAGAAAAAGCAAGAACCTGATCATTGCCTGCTGCGCGCCCCAAATAAGCCCATCACATGGGAAACTAAATCATGCTTTCTTAGGTCTCAAGGAAAGACCCTGGGATGGCCCTGGTGGGCAAAGGATCCATTTCACAATCTCATGGACTGAAGATTTGTTGTAGCAGGACATGCGGAGATCATAGGAACCTCTCAGTGTACATGTCATTGTGGGATTTTGGTCAGACGGGTTACAGGTTGCCTGCACCACACGCACTTTCCCAATCATAAACGTTATAATTGTAGCCTAACAAGATATCAGTGGTTGCATTAAAGTATAAAAAAGGGAGTAAAGAGACATTGCACGAGTTGATCAAAGACAAAGGATATAGGGGAATCCATACCGTTAATTTGCCATGTTGATATGTTAACCTTGGCTGCGTATACTCCTGATGCTGTTCATTCATCTGACGGTATAAAATAGAAGTTATCCCTAGGATTTCACTCCGAAGAAGGTAATCCTTCCCATTGTCATCCTTCAATGGCGAGCGATCTCGGATCATAAAAGTCCAGTGATCTGCATGGTGTTGGAAGAGTCGATGTCCAAGAACATGACGGCAGTCATTGACTACCAAGCCTCGACCGAGCTGGTAAAACAATCGGCCAACAAGCCTGGTAAAAACAGTTACTGAATATGAAGAGGAGTAAAACAGTGTGACTTGACTTACTCCTGTCCCCCGCGTGAGATGTCAGTTCCTTTTATCAAGTCATCGATTGTCATATCCATCCAAACAGTCCAACTATCGTCAGTGGGTGCACCCCAGGGGTCAGCATCAGATGGAGAGTTAATCCTCGTGGAGTTCTGGATGGCCGTTTCAAGGGCTGATGGCGTCGTAAAATCAACCTTTTGAGCTGTTGCGTCCTTGCAGACAACTTTCAAGTCCGTTGTGTTTTTCGTAAAGTCAGAGAAGGAGGACGTGTTAGACCGGCAGTCCCAATACTGATCAAACAGCTTTGGCATCAAGTCACTGAACTTCTGTGCTTCCGAGACTGGCCCCATGGTTGCTTTGGATGGAGGATGAAACCAGAGATGGAGGTCAATCCAGAAGGTGGGTGTGCTTTCTCTGTTGACGTGCTGGTTTCTCTCAGAAATCTCAGCCGCCCCACTCGGATTTGCCAAGCACACTAGGCCTAATTAGGCAATCCCTTAACCTCACCCCGGGCGGGCTCCATCCAGCGCTCAGGCCTCAGGGCTGGAGGCTCGAGCTCCTCGGGCCTCGAGAGCCAGAGCTGACCGATCGATTGGATTGGGATTAGCGCGGTCACACAATCATACAGTCACCTTCAGCCCTTGTTCGTTTTTCTTGGCCCAATCAGCGCAGCATGGTGAGTTGTATCAAAATATGGTTATTAAACCAATAGAATCTCTCATTGACCAAATAAACTGGACCAAAAAAGCACGGATGCTCCTTCCCGAGCCGTGTGGGAACACTGGGAAGGTTGAAGAGCTACGCTAGCGAGATCGATCCACTGCCGCGCGACCACGTAATCGCACTAATCCCGATCGGAGATCGGAGGCAGCGGCCCGCCCACGCCGCCCAGGGGCTCCAACCGTGGCGAGGAGATCGGAGACGTTGGCTCGAAGGAGAAAATAGATCTCCCACTCCTCCGTAGCGGAGCAATTCAAGAGCCCCTCAACCTTCCCAGCATATGGGAGAGGCGGTGTGAGCAGAGAGGTTGGGGTCGTACTTATGAGGTCGGCAGCCCAGGGCGAGGCCGGCGAGATAACTTTGGCTGCTGGTTGTTTCCTGCCTTTCCTCACGTTTGGTATATGTCCATATCTCCTTCTCATCGGCCCCGCGACTCGACAGCGCAGGGAGTCGCACTATACTCCCCTAACACTTCCGTCAGGATGGCCGAGGCTCCTCGAAGTAGGCGGAAGGCGGTCGTTGGATTGAAAAAACTCCCAGCCACGGAACGCGAGTGGCGTGAAATGGCCGTCAAACACAATCTTGCCAATGCCAAGCTTCAAGACCTATGTTCCTCTGGTATGGCACTTACTGCCTCATCTTAGTTGCTGCGCCTAACAGTCTCAAAAAGGTCGGTTCTCTGCATCAACGGTACCGAAGGAGGCTTTCCTCACCATCCGATGTATCTGGCCTGACATGAGGGCTGCTGGCCATGCATTGCAGTTTATCCGTCAGACGAATTCATTCTTCAATGATAAGCATGTTGATAGTGCCCACATGCTTTTTAATAAGGGACTTCTTGGACTTGACAAGTTGGACACCCTGTTTGATATTATATGCTGTTCCGAAGCAAAAACACCTCGCGAGTCGCCCTTCACCATTGCGCATGCGCTAGGCCCTTTTTCGATGCTTATCCCTCTACTCAGACAGATCATGGACAAGGAGCGACGTGCTACCCCAGAAGACGAGTCCAACCCCATCACTTATGCGCCTAAAACAAGAAGACATTATGACCTTTCACAGTCTTCGTCTGACGCTTCATTATCTGACTCTCCGACGGCCAGCCGCCCCAACCAGCCCTCTACAGATGAACTCCCAGATGAAATTCCGGAGCCACGAACGCCCACAGAGACCCTTGTGGTTGACTTTATGGTCAATTTCATAGGGGGGATCACATGCTCATTGCAGCGCCTTGCCAGCTACGCTGTTTGCGTAGCTAATGCATTTGAGACAACATATCAATTTGGACCGATTTCGAACCCTGCTGATAAGATTCAATTCCGAGCTCATATTGATGGGAGCATCCCTTTCAGCTCCCCTGCAGACAACAATATGCCTGAAATGGTCATGTTTGAGGCTAAGTGTGCCCCTCATGAACCTGGTGAAAGTGCTACTGTTAGAGGTCAGCAGTCAATGGAGCATGTTGCATACATCTGGCAACGGCATGAAAAGAATCGAACGGTAAGTCCCTGTCTCTCCTTCAGAGAAAATATTTTGCCTTACTAAAGTTTCTATTCTAGTCTATCAGCCCCGGAACATACCATACCTTTATGATTGCACTGGATTATCTGTCCTTCAGTATTTCCATTGGAACTTATAATGATCAGTACCTGGCCTACATATTTGGCCTGGGAGATGCACCTGTTATTCCTTCCACACATGCAGACAAGGGTTTTCTTCATGTCCAGGAATTTGGGCCCTTTCAAGTTGATGAGAGGAAACATATGAAATTCCTGTTACATATCATACTGTCCTTGATGATATGGCAACTCAATGGGAAAAAGGAGGGTCTGATGATCCAAGAAGCTTTAGCCGAAGCAGATGGCTAAGCCTAATAATCTCATTTTTTAAACCTGTATACACTTGGATTCAGCAACATGTTCTCTCTTTCTATTTTAACTATATCTTTCTTCCCCCACTACCTAACACTCTGCATGGGATTTTTAATGGGGCGTACATAATAGATAGCCTCTAGCCTCCTAGTTAGACGGAGCGAAAGGAAGTCTACATAAAATCAGTCTGAATATAGGGCCAAAAAAGTCGTTAGATTTAAGCTTTTTCAATGATTGGATATCATTTGGCGCAGTGGAGACTCTTGGCATGGGAGCGTCAATAATGAATAATGATTGGTACTTAATAATAGTAGTAATCTGGGCGCAGATCCAGGTACCAGAATGGCCTGCTATTGGCTCTTGCACTGTTTTCCCCCTATTTCCTCTCAACCACCATGGGTCATTGCCCTTTCTGACGTGGGAATTATATCTCCTTGGACGTATTTTCGCACTATCAGGGGTTAGAATCGATTTCCGACAAAAGGCTGGTAGCGATATACGTTACATAGTGAGGTGTTGGTCTTCAAAGTACCCAGCAAACGAAGGAAGCTATCTCGAACCGCAGGGTATTCCATTCCTTCAGCATGTAATCAAGACATGCGCTTTTCTCAGCGAAAACACCTTGATTCGTCCCCCAGTTCCCCAGTTATTAAACAGCCGTTTGAAGACTTCAATCGCCTTCACGAGGCCACATGGGTATTTGTTCTCTTTCGCATGGTGCAAGCACGCCTCTATAAGATCACCACATTCCCGTGCGGTGTGAAGAATGAATGGGCTTTTCGTCGCGGGGATCCGGCATTTTGAGTCGAGGCGATGGAAGATCGAAGATTTTCTCAGTTGAAATTGGATGGCTGGTGTATCTTGAGGAGTTTCAGTCTGAGGAAGTATGTTGAACGTAGGCAATCAGGGTTCTTTACCTGACTACCTTGGTGTATAACATGAGACCTTTCATGGATTGTTCCTGATGTGAGCCGGGGATGCCTCCAAAGAAGCTGATGGAAGTAGGTAGCCCCCGCGTATTGCATTCTAATCGCCATGTCCCTCGTGGCAACTGGACGCTCACAAAAGAGGTGCCGTTGAATTTCCGTTCCGCTTAGCTCTTGTACGCTGGGTTAGTGAAAATAATCTCTGGATATTTAACTGGCGAAGCCCATATGGAATGTTCTGACGGGTGGCACGTCTCTCACCGTTCATCGTTGAGCACGGAAAAATCATCCTAGCAAGCAGATACAATCTGATATATCCTGGTAGTTGTGGGTTGATAGCCAATAGTAGCATAAGTTTCTCTGCTGGGTCCTTCAAGACGGGTGGTAATACACCCCCCTCAGGGGACCTCGCCTGATCATATTCTCTCTAGGTGTAACCAACGAAATGACGGTAGTATATATCCATTCCTCATTAATACTATTATGATCTGACATATAGCAACCAACCATATCATTAATTAAATAAACTGGGATATATATGACGGGGAGGGGGACATGCAGCGGAGTTAAATATTGATACGATGGGAGGTTACCTTTCTCCAGTAACAAAACAAAAACCAACCAGCCAAAAAGAAAACCAAACAAAACAAGAAGGTATTTCGTTAACTAAACGATGCCTCAAAAACCCCACCGGGACATGAGAAAATATTTAAAATGACTGGGGTGGGGGGAGATGCTCGTAATAAATGGCACTCACTACACCCGTTTCAAAAAAAAAAACCAAAGGCTCCGATAACGATGAGATATGTATGCAATGAATCGCATTGGAAAGAGAGACCTTTTTTGCCCATGAGGAGGAGTAGTAGGAACAAACTCGCCTCTTTCTACCGATGAATTCGAAATATAGATTGGGGTCTCGCGGTTCGAGATCCTGGTATCGAAGGTTGGCGAGGATATAGGCCGTGGCTGGCCATTTGCCTTCGTCGAGTGTTCAAGGCTGATGTGATGGTAGGGCGAACACTAACATATATATCGGAAGAGTCGACGGCGATTAACATGGATAACAGATGGGAAAACTAAGCGCTGATGCTCGACCCCGCACCGCCACCAACCCATCTAAACCTCCTCAACCCCCCCTTAACCGCCTCCTTACCACAACCAGCGCCCGCTTTTATACCGGCCAGACCACCTTCGCCTGATGATGAGCTTTGATTCAAAAGCCCACCAAGACCATTCCCGCCAAGACCCTGCGCGGCTTCAGTATGTCCCACTTCTCGTCCGAGCACGTAACCGGCCGAGAAGCTGATGGCGGAGAACAATACGACCACACCAGCACTGATGACCCAGGTCATGACGGTAGGACTGACGATGGAAGCAGACTGGGACATGTTGTCGACTCGGCGTGATCGTTTTGAAGGTGAGTGCGCTCGGGAGGGGCTGGCTTTTCGTCTTGTTTTATGCCCTGTAGTTGGAGATGTAGAGCGCTTGGATGACGAGGAGCGCGGAGGTTTGCTTTGTGCGGTGGCGGCGTTGGTACCCCTGTTACATTCTTGAGCATTGCCGTTCCCCAGAGCAACGGACTCGGGAACTAATCGGAACGCGGATGGCTCGGCCCTTTCCGTTCTCTGGGGTTGGGTGTCGTTCTTGGGTAGGCCGCGGGCTGCTGCGGCGCAGGATAGAAGAGTAGAGAGACTTGCACGTAGGGCAGCATCGTTATCGGCTTGGTAAGAGGGGGATATCATATTGTATGGAGAATGTTGCTGCTGTCTACTATGACGTGCCGAACGTAGACTCGAGCGAGAGTTTCTTCGTGACCCTGTCCTCACGAGAGGTGGCCTTGTTGGATTAGGAGCAAAGTCAGTTGCCCGGGAACGTTGATTTTGCGAGGTAGGAGGATGCGAAAATGCATTAGGTTGCGGAGTGAAGGCATGGAGGTTTGAATTTAGCCCAAGAGCGGTCGAGTTATCATCCTCATCATCACTTGAAAGCATGGGTTCGGAAGCGGAAGAATGGCCATGGATAAATAGTGCATTCCCGCGCGACCTTGACATATCTTCATTCGAACTGCTCAAGACATGATCTGGCTCGCTTTCACTCTCTTCGTATTCATCTTGACTACTCCCTGGCGCACTGGGTGAGCGGTGGGAGTAATCGATATTGATGTTGTGGGAGGCAGCGTGGCGCCTTGAAAGCCTGCGCTGGCGCTGATGGCGTATCTGAAGGCCAGTTGTGACGATATCTTCGTTCGTGGTAGCCGAGGATAAAGACGAGGACGACGGTTGGGATGCGACTTCTATCCAGGAATCTGTATAATAACTAAATGAGTACATGGTGCAGGGACAATAATTTAACGGACTGTGTCAGAGATATGCGGAAAGCAAAGAAGAACGAGATCGATACGCATGTTTGATACTCGATCGAGCTAACTTCTGCCTCGTCTGCTGCCAATTATCAAATGTCTACTTACCTTCTGACCGGGTATGAGGTCCACCAGACGCGTTTCGCGAGCTCATTACACGATCCCGTGATGCACCGGTGTTATCCCTGGTAATATGAAGTCTCCGTTCTTGGACACCGTCACGGACGGGGCCAGGGGGTTCGAGGTGGTTTGGCTGCATAATGGTGTTTATCGATAAGACGTGTGGGAGTATCGTGCGGGGGCGGTGACAAGAGAACGGCGGAGGAGCATGGGCGGAACGAACACAGAGATCTGTAGCAGACCGGGTGCGTATCCCGCAGTAGGAGGATGTCCACGGGACGTAGGAGTATAGTTATGGGTGAGCTAGAGTATAAGTAAAAAGGGCGTATATTGCGAGATGGCAGAGGATCTAGTCAAGTCCCGTGGTATAACTCAGCTGATAAGAGGGGTTATAGGAGAAAGGAAAGGAGAAGGAGAAGATTAGGATGTGGCCGGTTTGACATTAGAGGTCATACCTGGTCGACAGCGATAGGAAGACCGAATAGACGTGGACAAGGACAGGAGGGAGAGGGAGGATGTTGAGGGTGAGGATCGAAGAGATGTTGGGGATGTTGAGGCTGGAGGTTAATGACGACGGAGGGCGTGGGGGTTGTCGCAATATCTGGCGTAGTGGTGTCCAAAGTGGGGTGCGTGGGGCTAGACACACATCAGTGCGTGGTCAGAAAGAAGCCAAATTGCTGATTGGATGGCGTAGATGAGCCAAGAGTCACGTGGCATACCCCGCTCCCAAAGAAGCATAAATTAGGGCAGCTGATTAGGGCTTGGAGATAGCGGTGAGCAGGAGTTAGGGGATCATTATCTGGCTTGAGGCCCGAAATCACTATTATTGGAACTATCTTGAAACAAAGATGGTTTACAAACTGACCAGAGGAATTGCCTCGCAATAGATATCAAACAACAAACTTTTTTGAGTAAACCGACAAACAACAACCAACAGAGGATTAATCATACATTACCTAGGGGAAAAGGAAACCATGCGCCTGTTGCCATTATTATGTACGAAAGCCTGGATCCTTACCGATACGCGACGAAGAAGCGAGCTGCTTAATCAAAAGTAGTCTTGCTGCCACGGTAATCGCCAAATCCGCCACGGTTGGTGCTTCCGCCGCGGCCTCCACGAGGAGCACCACGGCCACCACCACCACGGCCACCCCGAGGTCCACCGCGTCCACCACCACGACCACCACGGCCGCCAAATCCACCACCACTGCCGCCAGAGTTCTGGCGGGGGGTGCTGTAATCCAGGCGCATGGAGCGGCCACCGAGGTCGGCACCGTTGAGAGCCTCGAAGGCAGAGCGGGCCTCATCGACGGAGGAGAACTGGATGTAGCCAAAGCCCTTGGGACGGCCAGAGTCAGGGTCGGTGGGGAGACGGACGCCAAGAATGGATCCGTGGTCAGCAAAGGTCTCGGAGATCATGTTCTCATTGGCGCTGAAAGCGATGTTTCCAATGAACAAGGTATCGCTCTCGGGGCTCTTCTGGTCGCCAAAGTTCTGAGCGCGGGCCTGGGCACGGTCTCTGGGAGCAGCAGCGTTGGAACGAGCGTTGGCAAAGTCGAGGTTGATTTTGCGTCCGTCAATCTCAGCATCCTTCTTGGATGCGTGGGCCTTGGCGGCATCCTCAGCGTTGACGAACTCAACATATCCGAAACTACAAGTTTCCCATATCAGTACAAGGGGCCCGTTTTGTGGATACTGGAAGCACTTACCCTCTCGATCTGCCAGTCTCGCGCTCAGTAACGATGCGCACTCCAGAGAGCTCACCGAATCCTTCAAACTCAGATTTGAGCCACTCCTCATCAACGTTCCACGAGAGATTGCCAACGAAGAGGTTACCTCCCTCGGCACTCTCGACCTTGGTCTTCTTGGGAGCAGCGACCTCCTCCTCGTCGTCTTCGGCCTTGCGCTTCTGCGTCTTGGGAGCAGGCTTCTCTGGCTCAGCGCTTTCCTCCTCAGATTCATCCGAAGACTCATCAGACGATCCCTCGGACGACTCCTCATCGCTACCGGACTCAGAGTCCTCAGTGGTAGATGCCTGCAAGACATTAATAAGTAATCGTAGTTGAGGGACAAGAGTCAGTGCTTACCTTCTCAGCCTTAGCGGCGGGCTTCTTGGGTTCGGCGGGAGTTTCTTCAGAGTCAGAGTCAGAATCAGAATCAGAGTCACTATCGGATTCAGATTCTTCGCTCTCACTGGTCTCCGCTTTCGCGCCGTTCTTGGCAGCAGCCGGCTTCTCGTCCTCGGACTCGGACGATTCGGAGGAATCAGACTCGGATTCAGATTCGGACTCGGACTTGGCCTTGACAGCCTTGGCGGCAGGTTTGGCGGCAGCAGCAGGCTTCTTCTCGGGCTCGCTCTCGGTTTCGCTTTCGCTGCTGGAAGATTCGGAGCTGTCGCTGACATCCTCGCTCTCCGACTCGGAGCTCTCAGATGGAGTGGGGGCCTTCTTCTTGGGCTTCTTCTCTTCCTTCACAACCTTCTTAGGCAAATCCTTGCTCTTGGATTTCGTGGAGGTGGCAGGCTTTGCGACGGCGCCATTCTTCACCTTGGAGGCGGCCTTGGCCTCTCCCTTGCTCTCCTTGGTGGACGACTTGGTTTTCGACATCTTCATCTGGCCGTGGTTAGGAATTTTGGAATATTGATGGAGAATGGGTGGGTCACTCACGATGTAGGAATATTATCTCAAACGAGTATTGGGACAAATATGTGCGGCAACAGGATCACCCTCAGTACCCACTGTGTAATTGATTTGCCTTTTTGACAATTCAAGCCCTCAGTAGAACAAGCAGCAGCAAACGAACAGCGATCGAATCACTATTCAGTAACGGGACTCGAGACAAGAATGCAAAGAATCTTCTCGACTAATACCCTCAGTAACCCACAAACGGACAGTTCTCAAGCCCACAGGTGACAGACAGGCAAATAACAATGCTTTTGCCGTCTATAGAATCCACGAAAAGGAAATCCCACAGATAGGTACGCAATAATCAACAGCCTAAAGCCCTCAGTGTTCAAAAAAGCCCACAGGTGTACGACAGGAAATGCCCACTGGATCAGAGTTGCAAGGACGATACAAAGTACGTTCTTTAACTCTTGTTGCTCACAGGTCAAAGCCCACACGGATCTTGATGCTGGACGGGATGGGGGAAAGGAGAAAAGAGGAATGGTGGAGGGGGTGAGGTGACAGAAGATGGACGAGGAGGGAGCGCAGAAATAATTTATTTGAAAATTGAAAATTTCGGCGAAAAGAATTCTGCGGCTGGGAGCTGTTCACCGCCTTCGGGTAACCTGGCGCTAGGCTGGGATGGGCTAGCTCAGTAATTCCTAAAAGCGGGGCTGGTCCAACCCAAAAGACACGCCCAACCTTGGGAGGAATAGGAATATCTAGATTCTCTAATAATAAGATAATAAATAATAAGGAGCACTTCTCTCTCTATTGTCTGGTATATACTGAGTAGTTGCATGTCAATACAACCACCATGTCCCCAAAGGCAGACAACATCCACGAATATGCCGTGACCTGGGCTGTCACTGACCGCCACCTTGCTACTGCTGTCAGCGCTCCCACTCGCGATATATCGCCTGCGCTGTTCTCAACCTCGTCTCTAGTCGATATCATGGAAGCGGCCAGTGCCAATGCCCTCCAACCCATTCTCTCCCACTGTGACACCTCAGTCGTCGCTCGAATGTCCATCACCCATTCTGCCCCAACACCCGCAGGCACCACCGTAACTGCGGTTGCTCGTTATAGAGGCCAGGAGAAAGGGGCTTACAAATTCGACATCGTCGCTTCAGACGATGGCGGCGAGATTGCACAGGCCACTTTCTGGCGCTCCGTCGTGTGCAAGGAGAACATCGAAAATCTAGCGTGTCTGAGGCAGCCCACCTCCAAAGCGTCAATTGACAGAAACTCGCGTTTTGTCCCGCATGGCGTAGCATACAATAACAGGTGTAAGACGTGTTACCTCCCCCAGAGCAAACGGTATATTACCCCGCGAGGAGGCGACGGGTATTCCCACGGCTTCTTCCATGCTGTTGACCACGGGTCTGGACCTCTGCTGCGCAAGTGGTTGACGAGCGGAATAAAGAACCTTTCTGCCTACTCGTCTGAGGCTATAGAAACCGCAATCCGCACGGGGAGAGTCGAAGTGCTCAAGCTGCTGTTATCACAGGGTTATGGCGGTTTGAAATGGACAGGAGGTGAGGCAACCCCGCTGCACATAGCCGCCGAAGGCAAAAGTGAAGCTGTGATGAAGGTTCTGTTGGAATCGGGAATGGACCCAAACGTAACGACTGATGAATATTACTTTACACCACTCCATTACGCCATGACGTCCACAGAAGACGGCGGCGTAAATTGTAAACTTGCAAAGTTATTGATCGATGCTGGAGGGGACCCGAATTTGAGAGATGATATGGGTTGGACCAGCCTTCATTTGGCTGTTGAACGCTGCGATGTGGAAATAATCAAGCTTTTACTTGACAACGGCGCGGCTCTCACTCCTAAAACGGAAAAGGGAGATACACCATTACGTCTAGCTGTCCGACTGGGTCGAAAAGAAGCCGTTACTTTGTTGTTGGAACGTGGTGCAGACCCTTTTCTGGGGGATGGAATGTGCACTGCTACGGAGTGGTTGAATGGACATCCTGTTCCTGACCTACCAAGATTCGACACTCGCTCACTACGGCCGTAGCCATAGACGATGTATGCTTGTTTCGAGTTTGGAATAGCCTGTAGTAAAGAGAGTATGAGACATAGAACATGTATGCAATGAACCAATCCATGATACCTCAATTCGTCCTTGAAATGTTCCAGACCCAGACGGGACTAGTGCGGCTAATTTAAGCTTGATTTGACCCGCCCAGCCTGACAGCTCTGGAAACACATGTTGTTCCCGCCAGATAATTCAACCACCTACATCCTCCCTCGATCTCTGCAATTGCGGCGGATACTATCCTCATATTATACCCTAACCTCACCAATGGTCACTTGCTGCTGATACAATGGGGTCCTCCGCGCCACCGACGCCTTCACACCGCCCGCGGAAGAAGAGAAAACTGCTGTCAACCAGCCCTCATTCCAACCTCGACCTTATCACCAACCCAGACTCCAGCAGCGCTTCTCCCGCGTTTCCGCTTGTCTCGTTCCTCTGGCCCGCCCGCACAGGCGTATCACAATGGCTGGTCTTGCCTCTGATTCTTATGGTTGTTGGACTGTTTCGCTGGGCGACCAGTCTCTGGGGTTACTCTGGTGAGTCTGGTGCTGCGGTCTGGATATTTAAAGTAGCTGGCGACTGATGGAAGCTTGCATAGGCCAAAATACCCCTCCGATGTACGGTGACTTCGAAGCGCAGAGGCATTGGATGGAAATTACCACTCACCTCCCCCTCTCGTCATGGTACTTCCACGACCTGCAATGGTGGGGGTTAGATTACCCCCCTCTTACCGCCTATCATAGCTGGCTGCTGGGCAAGTTGTAAGCGATACGTATTTCTTGATCGAAACACACATGTGCTGACCGGTTTTCCCCAGCGGCTCCCTTATCGATCCATCATGGTTTGCGCTGGACACGTCTCGCGGGATTGAAGGGCCTTTGTTGAAGGTTTATATGCGGGCAACCGTCGTGGTCTCCGAATATCTTGTTTACATTCCTGCAGTTGTTATATTTCTGAGGAGGTATTCACGGCTACAAGGAACCCATATCTGGGCCTCCTCTATTGCACTCGTCGCCATTCTGATGCAACCCTCCACGATTCTAGTGGACCACGGACATTTTCAATACAATACCGTCATGCTTGGCCTGGTAGTTGCGGCCTTGGAGAGTATTTTTGCCGGACGAATGTTATGGGCCTCTGTGTTCTTCGTATCGGCCTTGGGATTCAAACAGATGGCTCTATACTATGCCCCCACGATATTTGCCTTCATGCTCGGATCCTGCTTTTCACCGCGGGTTAGAATCGGGCGACTAGTCGGCATCAGCTTCATCACGGTAGCAGCCTTTGCATTGCTCTTTGGCCCGTTCATGGTTGTGGGTATTTATGATAAATACCGCGGCATAACCCGTCCACTTTCTACCCCTCCACTTCTTCAAAGCTTTCCTCTACAAATCGACGAATCCTCCTGGTTTTTCCCACCAATACTTCAGCTTTCCCAATCGATCCATCGCATCTTCCCATTTGCGCGAGGATTGTTCGAGGACAAAGTTGCTAATGTATGGTGCACAATTCACACATTCTACAAGCTGCACCACTTTCCCACCAACCTACTCCAACGTGCTTCTCTTGCGGCTACCGTTCTCTCGATCCTCCCATCATCCGTCATCATCGGTCAGTACCCTCGACCAACACTTCTCCCATTAGCCCTCGCAAGCGCAGCATGGGGCTTCTTCCTCTGCTCATTCCAAGTCCACGAGAAAAGCATCCTCCTACCTCTCCTCCCAATGACCCTACTCCTTGGCAGTGACGGCGGACTCAGCAAAGAAACCAGAGCATGGGTTGGCTGGGCAAATATGCTTGGGGTATGGACTCTATTCCCCCTTCTGCGCCGGGATGAATTACGAGTTCCCTACTTCGTCCTTACATTGCTCTGGGCGTATCTGCTTGGCCTCCCCCCAACCTCTCTTGCTCTATATCGAACCCAGCCCGAATCTACAGAGGTCACGCGCAGTAGTGACAACCTAAACACGCTCACAAGAATCCTACACTTGTTATACTATCTGTCGATGATCTCATGGCATTTCCTTGAGGCATTCGTCGCCCCACCTCCCGGAAAACCAGATCTATGGGTGGTGCTTAACGTGTTAATCGGAGCATCAGGTTTCGGCATTGCATATCTGTGGTGTACCTGGAAACTGGTACTGCAGAGTGGGCTGATAAGCTCGTCATCAAAAGGCCAGTCGGTAGCTGCGGGGGAAAAGAAACAACAGTAAATTAACAATTTCTTTTTTCTTTTCATACTTGGCCCAATGTATTTTATACCCCCATCTCTTTTTTCTCCGTATCTTCGCTATTTCCATGTCCTGGCCATACATGCATAGCTACAAATTTTTTCCCCTGTCAAAAACCCCGTGATACCCATATAAAATTATATCATGTTCATAAGGTTAGTAAGAAGATGGGATCTTTCTTTTTTTATCACCGTTGATATACAAACACATCTATATTGCAAAACCCAACACCCAAATAAACGCCAATAACGCACCCTAATATCCCACCCACATGTGTATAAACACCCCCCCCTTAGAACCTCCCCCCTCCCGTCTAATACTGTCTATCATACACCACCCCCAAACCCTACCCCCCACCCACCCAGCTCCCCCACGCACACCACACCATCCCTCCACTCCCTCCTACACCCACCCCTCACACCCCCCTCACAAACCCCCCCAAAAAATCATATCATATCTTAAACCCAAACCCCGCCATACAGCTCTTATACTTCTCAACCAGCGACCGACACTCCATCTGCGCGGGATCGTCGGATTTCGAAAAGAGCATGCAGTCGTCTCGCGCGGTTTTTTCGGGTTTGCAGACGCAGCAGGGCTGTGAGGTTTTTCGTTAGATTAGGTTTCAGGGTGGGAAAAGCCGTGGGGTTGGAGGGGGGGGGATGAATGGCGTGGGGGGAGGGAGTACCTTTGGCTTGGATGCTGTTTCTGAGGAGCTGGAGCTGGAGCTGGAGACGGAGGGGGTGGTTGTGGGAGACGTGTCTATGGAAAATCGAGGTAATTGATTAGCAATGGGGGATTAAATTGCGGGTAAATCGGTGATGCCATGGGGGACCATGGCATTTAGGAACTCACTGGTGGGAATGGCCGAGACAGCGGAAGAAGACATTTTGGATATAAATTGTAGCGAATGGCGATATGGACGGGGTGTATATGGGACGGAATTGGGGAAAGGAGAGTGAATACCAGCCGGGAGAATTCGTTGACGTTGATTTATCATCAGCGATACGATTTCGCGATGAAGCTATTCGGGGCCGGAATATTGTTTGTCCGGAGCCCCTCGGTCCTCGCTGTGTCTGGACTTGTTAAACAAAAATTTCCCCTCCACAACAATAACAACAACAAATCACCATCTCACGGTTCTATTTCCTCACTGAAGTTTCTTTCTTTGTGTTTGTTGTCGATTATCCAGCGGATATAACTACATCTACTTCCTCATTTGATTCTTCTTTCTCAAATCAAGACGCCACCGCGTACCCCGCCATGAAGCCTCCATCGCCCGTTTTCGCGATCCAGGTGACGAGCAAAAGGCTCACGCCCAAGGAAAATATCGAGCCAGAGAGAAAGGGGATCCTGGACACGCCTATTGAAGATCACGTCAAAGACCTTTTTGAAAATGATCAGTACACCGAAATCCACCTTGCAGACAACTCCTACAGCCCAGAAGCCTGCAAGCTGCTCGCCCCCGCCTTGCGCAAACAAAAACGCCTCCACACCATCATCCTGCACGATATTTTCGGTGGCCGCGACAACAAAGAGATACCCCCGGCCCTCACATACCTCCTCGACGCCCTGCTAGAAGTCCACACGCTGCAAACCATCAACCTTTCCGGCAACGCAACCGGCGCACAGGCAAAAACACCACTCCTCAAGTTCCTCCGATCCCACGTCCCGCTCCGAAACCTAATTTTGAACAACAACGGTATAGATCCCGAGACAAGCAAAGAAGTTGCAGGTGCGCTGCTGGAACTGCACGGCAATAAAATCAAGGCCCGCGCCGACCCGGAGATCAAATATGAAATCCCAGAACTGGAGACGATCGAGTGTGGCAACAACAGACTTGAGTCCGGAAGTATGGGCGCATGGGCAGCCACCTTTAAGGTCATCGGAAAGGGGCTTCGCGTCCTCAAAATGCGCCAGGTCAGCATTAACCAGAAGGGTGTCTATACTTTGTTCTGCTCGGGTCTCCGCTATGCGCCTAATTTGGAGGTTCTCGATCTCACAGACAATACTTTTGAAGATCTTGGATCCCGTGGTTTTGCCAAAACCCTGCCACAATTGGTGTCGCTTCGGGAGCTAGGAGCTAGCGATTGTGTCATTAGACATCACGTCACGCATGTTTCTCGATCCCTCGGCACCGGTAAGAACGCCAAGCTCGAAACGATTAGGCTGGGTGGGAACGAAATGAGGCCCAAAGCACTGGCGAGATTTGTTGAGGCCGTGAAGAGCGGGCTCCCTGCGCTGAAAAAGGTCTATCTCGATGATAACGAGTTTCCCGAGGACGATGAAAGCCTCTTGGCGCTGCAGGAGCTATTAGAGGAACGCAGAGATCAATCTGGGGCGGATGGTGAGGATGATGATGCGTGGGGCGTGAGTGTTGAGGATTTGATAGAACCGGATTCGGATGAGGAGTCGGAAGAGGAAGTTGAGGAGGAGGAGGAGGAGGAGGAGGAGGAAGAGGAGGAGGAAGAGGAGGAGCTTGTAACCAAGGCGGAGGAACTCAAGTTGACTGACGAGCTTGAGAGCGGGGCGGGAAAGGCGGCTGAGGAAGAGAAGCCCGTCGATAAAGAGAAGGTAGTGAAGAAGGAGGACAAGGAGTTGGAGGATCTGAGTGAGAAGTTGAAGTCAACAACAATCTAAGAGCAGTGGGGATATGCCCTTTGTCACATCACATTCTGCTTGGTTCCCGAGTTGAGATGCCGTGGGAGAACGATAATCTAATGAATTCTCTATTTTGTTTGGACAGGAGTCGTTCTGTGTTTGTTTTTTTTGTTTTCAGGAATTCCCCCCGATGCGAGTGTTTTTGCCGCGGAGAGAGATAGGTTTAGAAGCGGGCGATGGAGTAATTTAGTGGATAAAATCGTTCTACTTTTCGTTTCTCCTTGTAGGGTATTTTTTGTAAACTGGATAAATAGGGAATGGTTGCGTAGTTGCGTGTACACAGACACACGGATACCCTGACGAGCAATGTAGATAGTCGTCGTGGTTGAAATAAGCTTAATACCTTAAATTAAAGCAAACCAGGGTTTCAAACATACCATGTGGCATAAAGAACCATACTACAGTCCGTGGCAGTATTTCTTTTCACCTTGTCCCAGCCTAGAATTAATTGTATACTTATTTAATACATTCTCATTGTTGTGTATTTTCTTGTTCTGTCTTGTTCCTTCCAGAGACAAGGATGTTGTTCTTTTTTCTCCGGCACATCCGGCTTCATGTGGAAATCACCCCGGCCGAAGCATAAACAAAGACTACTATTTACTGCAACACTGTTTTCTCCCCGGAGAGCCGAGCCATCCATGCGCTGTTCATATTTCTACTGGATGAGGATCCTTGAATACTATTCTTTCCCCAGCCACCAGAGCATCCCATAAATACTGTGGAGAGAATGCTGTGGCAAATTCCAGCCAGCTCGGTATCTTGATTCGCGTGCCTGTGATATTCTTTAGCAGTGATATCACTACTTATGTGTTTTTATTATTCATTTCCTGCCAGCCTGGATACACAGAGATAAAAAGAAATACCCCCTTTATACTTCTTATTGTATCTCCTACAAGCAATTGCTTCTGTTCCCCTTCGATACTCTTTGCTGGCCTGGCATCATTGCGGCACATGGCATGATCTGACCAGTGGAGCTGGGCTTCTTCTTCTCTGTGAAAATACCCTTCTTTATTACCATTTGCTTTGTTAGCATTGCATGTTCCATTGCATTGTTGATACCATCAGAGCTGTTCCTGGGGGTTCCCTTCTTCCTATCAATCCCGCTTCCATCTCAAATAACCCCCTCCCATACCATCCTTCACCCCTACTTTCAGCAATTCTCGCGAAATCAAGAAATCCCTAGATCCATCGACAGCAGATATACCTACATCGAAGCAATGGCCGGTCCATCATTTCTCAACTTCACCCTTACATCCGAAGCGGAGCGTGCGCTCAGACAAGTGCGCTCGGATCTATACGCCGGCATTATATCGCTTCTAGTGCCTACTATCATTCTTTACATTTCTCTCTATGCCCTCGCCAAGCGGCAGATGAGGAGTTTTGCGGTCCTGAGCGTTCTAGCGAGTGTTGGGTTCGTTCTTAGTGGCTCCCTGACGGTGTTGGAGTGTAGTATGGTTAGGAGCTTGCAGTATTTTGCTGGTGAGGATGTGCTTTTTTTTTCTGAAGCCCCTATTCACTCTGACTTCCCCTAGACGTTTTGGGTTATGCGTGGTGGCTATTTATTGCTTAATTTGATATTTGATCTATATTTCAAAATTGTGCAGGAAGATTTCCTGAGTCTGGAGTTTGAAATCCCTTTCGTTTCCTAGATGGGGTATTCGATGACATACATGTGCTAACAAAGATAACTACAGTGGCGATTGGGCTCATGAAGTCTTTAGATTTATTTGTACGCCGACATAACCCTCCGACTTACGCCTTTCACCCCCGACCATCCGCCCCAATTATAGCTCTTCTCTACCTTACTGAGCTGCGATACGAATCATTTCATCCAAACACCGTCCGCATCGGACCTGTACCGCCGGCTCCCGAACCTGAAAAGGAAAAAACCGGTCGTAAGCGTCGAACAACCCGGCGAACCCCCAAACCCACGACGACCTGGAAGCCCCAGTTTTCCGAACGGGTTAATCTGGTCCTTCACGGAGCGTTCTTCACAATCCTCCAGACATTATTCCCCCAGTACCCAGCTGTACAAGCCCTTCAGGTCCTGCTAGCTATATACGTAATCTGGGAGTCTCTCCAACTCGTGCTTCGATATCATAATAGCCCTCCCCTCTTCGGACCCCTATACACTGCAACCTCCCTCGGCACTTTTTGGAGCGAGACATGGCACAGCGCCTTTGCCAGCCCCTGTCGCTCACTAGCCTATGATCCCCTACGCAGAACCCTGCCGGAACGCTATGGCGTGCCAGAGTCAATTGCCAGGGCGATTGGTGTAATTGCCTCGTTCTCCCTCATGGGGCTCTTCCACGTGTATGGTCTGAGACCACTATTGCCCTTTGATGCTCTCGCTAGGATCTACGCATTCTTTCTTCTGAATGGCTTTGGCACGGTGGTCGAAGATGCACTTTGGGGCAGGGAGACGCATTGGGGGAAGACGATTGTGGCGTGGGTGTTTGAATTGATAATTGCGAGTTGGACGGTGGAGGGGTTGGAGGTGCCGAAGGGGTTGAGGGATATTCGGTGGAGTAGTATTTGTGATGTTGGGAGGGTTTGACGTTTGGGAGGGCTGGGTGTTGCTTTTACTGATCCGTTGGGTAGCTGGCTGGGTTGGTGGTGTTTTTCACGCTCTTTATGTTGATTGTTGATGGATCCTTGGTGGCATTGGCGGACTATAAGTTAGTTATGTGCGACGTAAGATTGCGATTGGTGAATATCCATACATCCATACATTCATACATACATTCATTACTTGTTTTCATGCATATGCAGTACGCCGCCCTTGCCGAGTAGACGGTGGAGGCAAATAGATGGAAGTTGAAGTTATTGTTAACAGGGTACTAGTAGTTTATACAGACTTTCGAAGCCAAATGCAAACGGCTGCATGGGCAGTTATAATATCTTAGCAAGGAAATGCGATGATTGGAATGCTTAATCTGTTGGAAGAGATATGTTTTAAGAAATAGGGGCAGTTCCTACTAATGATGTATGTAGGGGGGGCAATGCCAAGACATGACCCCTAGTAAACGAACTAAGTTGGGGCGGGGGTGAGCTTATTTCGACTTCGTGCTGTCTTGCTTTCAACTTTCAAGTTGATTTGGGGGTGGATGGGTTAACTAATTCAACCAGCCCCCTTTTTCCTAATAACTATGTTTTATTGGACGTAGTTGGTTTGACTTTTCTTCTTCTTCTTTTTTTTTTGGTGGATTGATTCATATGTTATCGCGGCGATGCCGTGGGGCAGGCATGTCGAATGGGGATGGATACTACTAGTCCTCGGTTTTCGAATGGCTCTTTAAATGAAGAAACAGTAACTAACTACAGATGAAAGGTCCCGCCTGGCTTGGGTGAGATCGGTCTCCACTAACCATAGGTACCGGGTTATAATCGCACGAAGAGGAACAGGCACCATTGAATGCGTGAATCAGAAGATTGCCTTGATTGTCTCTGCCATGGCTCCTATCTACTATCCGTCTCACAGCTCATAGCAGCTAAGATCTCTGGTTCACCAGCGGAAGTATATAAAAATGAGCGTCTGTATCTCCATCCGTTCCCTAGTTCATCTCCAATCTTCCCCAATAACTCCCTGTTCGCTGACCGCCTTCTCCAAAGACTCCTCCGCTACCAACAGCTATCCTATCTTCTCCCCTTCCACTCTTCATCTCAGCCTCTCGAAGCTATCTAGCTTTCAGAGAAAACTAGCTAGACCAATCATTAGCAAAACTGCCATCTCCAAGCAAGAAAATCAAAGACAAACCTCTCCGTTTAATTTAAAACGGGCATCCAAACTTCCCATCAGCGCAATCCTGGCGGAAGCCATAGTGGAGGCAGCCTCCCTGCGGGTTGCACTCGTACACGTGGTCGGAGATGCCGCTGTTGACGGCGTAGCAGTAGCCGCAGTACTGGCCCTGTTTGAAGCCTTCCTTGCAGGAGCAGGCGGCCTCGACGGTGCCAGCGGCGAGGAGGAGGGCGGTGACGACGACGTTGACGATGGTGAGCTTCATTTTTGGAGTTGGGGGTTGGAGTTTGGTTTGATTGCTTGTGGTTTTTCTTGCTTCTTGAATGGTTATGGTTGATGGTTGGGCATTTCTTTCAGTTCCCTGGGGAAGGGTCAGGAGGGGCCTTAAATATTTCTTTCTCATTCAGCTATTCTTCCCCCTTGATCTATCTTTGGGATCTATTAAAGGGGCCAGCCATCACCACGACGACAGTCGGAACAGAAACACCGCCGGATACGAGCTGCCAACGCACTCTTAATCCTCACCAGGCACGACAAGGCCGTCTGGACCCAGCAACTCGTCGTACTGCTCATACCGATCGACGGGGAAGCGTTCCAATAGCAGCATCTACCAATGCCAAAGCCCGATGTCATATGCCTATCGAAGAGCGGTCCCCTTCGTATAAGGCGCGTCAGTGACGCAGGAGGGGTTGAAACGGGTTGCAAGAGATATGTTCAGCCGCGAGGCAGATCCGGGTCTTGTTGAGATATACCCATTCCAAGGCATTTTCCCCCTTGGAACCGGAGAAACAATTTGGGTTGACGTGGTAAATGGTTATGGACACAGCATGCCATGCCATGGCATGAATAAAAGATTCGAAATCACCTTGATGAACTATTTTTAGGTACGGTCTGGATCGAAAGCTCTGATTCGCAATGGGAGGCGGTTTCTCCTCCGGTTTCCTTCATCGACAATTGCCAATAGGCAGACAGACGTATGGATGGCGGACATTATTTGCAAAACAAAGCAAAGCAAACTAGGCAAACAATGAGGCTGAAGAGGCATGACTGATGTGGAAAGCCCGTCGATCTCGAACCTTCTCTCCTCTCTGGCTGTGTAGTCAGTTCGTTACCAAATCATTCCGACACTGGCAGTCCAGATCGATCCCTCGCGCTCGACTTCCAGAAGCGGCCAGTTGGGAATTTCTTCCTTTGTGTCGGCATCGCCGGAATATCGCATCTTTGTGTACACTCGCAGAATGTAGCTTATTAACTTCCCATGTATGTATGTATGTATGCTCTCCCTCCTCGTCCCACGTTAGCGGGATGTACAGCCGATCAAGCGGCTCTGGCCCGAGCATTCGATTCGTCGCGTACATGCTAGAGCTATGGAGTACTGTTCACCCAGGTCGGGCTGCTAAGAGGCAGCTTATTGTTACCTGCACGACCTGGAAAAAGGGGGGCTAGATCCTACCGACAGCTCGGATCGGATGCTCCAACCATATTTAGAGAACCCCGTCAATGCATCGAATGGACAGAGAACGAGGATCTATGTATGGATGGATACCTGTACGCATGCACTTTGCCCAATTCGTATAAAGCAAAGGGGTTGTAGCCATGTAGCTAGCTTTACCCTGCCCGGCCCGATTTTTAAGGGGCGGGGAGCGGGGGATAGAATATCAACTTTAATAATAATAACTAATCATGCCATATCATTTGTGCAACTAATACCCAGACATGCATGATTCGTGCATTTTGGAGACTATCACATTGTCAAGAAATGCCCGAAATCGAACTATGTAGGAATTCACCTCCCGTAGATACGAATTTTGTGACGTTTACTTACGGATACTCCAGTCCCGTCAGCTCAAGTCACAGCCTCCCAGGAAAACTTGGAACACCAGTTAGTTAGTTGCTTCAAGCTCCAATGAACACCTCAATCCCGATCCCCCAGATCCAGCCCTGGTCCGGGGTTAACCTTCGAACTAGTTACGAAATATACGATCGTGGCGCTCCAGATCTGATTCTGATTCTGATCCTGATCCGGTGCATATCCAATTCCTTCCAGCTTCCTACGCAAGCCTTTCTTTTTCTTATTTTTAGATATCTAAAACAATTCTCGCGCGCGCTCTTTTCTAGTTTAGTTACCTAACCCCCCCTCACTAACAAGCTACTCGTATCAGTCGTCAAGTTCAACGAAGTCCAACCATATATCCATCCCCCTTCCCTTCTTCTGAGACATTTTATTTCCTTCAAAACAAATCAAGACGTTAACTTTAAACTCACAGGCGGCAATGGGTGTGGCGATCAGTGCATAAGCTAGCCAGCCAGCTGGTTTGAGCTACCCTTGCCGGCCGGGGCTGGCGATGCAGGCTGGGCTGAATTGGGCAGGGCTGGGCAAGGCTGGGGGATTTGATTTTGTTTGGTTTCATCTGATTGATTGATTCATGGACTGTGTGTGGTTTTCCGATTGGTTTGTCGGGCGGGCTATGGTTATAGTTGATGTTGGTTGCTAGATACTACTTCAGGGAGGGAGGAATAGGGGGTGGAATATTTTGGTCTATGTAGTTATGAGGGTGTCCTTCTGGATTTCTGGATTTCTAGATGGATGGATGGGTTTGGATGACGATAGCAAGATTCAAACTGGTTAGCAGAGGAAATTAAGAATCCCTGTTAACTAGTTAAGGGCCCAGGGGACTTTTGAAGAATCGAAAGTCAGCCAGCAAGCAGAGCGCTATATAGATCTCCATTTTCAAAACGCCACCAGATATACGTAACTATCCAAACAGGACACCCATAAATAAACATCATAAGGGAGTAAAGTAAGTAAGGAAACTGGGAATCAACAAAAAACCAACAACCCCCCCCTCCCAATGCTCCCGTCCCATCCCATACATACCACATCTACAACGCACTAAACACACTCTGCATCCCCAAACTCCCTGAATCCTCCCTCTTCAACACATAAGCCCTCACCTCCTGAACACTCAACCCCGCGCCCGCCGTAACCTGGCTCGCACCACCACCACCACCCCCAGCCCCTCCACCCCCCGATGCACCCGCAGCCCTCCCCCCTCCCGCCCCGCCCGCGCCACCCCCCCTTCCACCCCCACCCGTCGTCCCCGCCCTAACCCTCTCCCTCAACGCCTCAGGCCCAACAACAAACAAACTCCCAACCTCCAACAACACATCCAACGCACCACCCACACCCTTCACCGCCTCATCGATATCCCACGACCGCAGTATATCCGCGTACCGCGTCATGTCCTTGGTGACCATGAGGCCGCCGGCGGCGTTGACGGGGAAGCGCTTGAAGTGTTCGAGCAGGAGGGAGCGGACGCCTAGGGCGATTTCGGTGAGGAAGATTTTGGTATTTGAGCCGCTGGGGGGTAGGGATGTGCGGATTGTGGTGTGGAGGCGGGTGAGGAAGGTGGAGGTTGCGGAGCAGGTCTGGATTTGGGTTAGTGGTTTTAATAATATATGGTATTGGGGTCGCGGGTGCGGGTGTAGGAACTTACTGGAGTTTGTAGCATTTCAAAATCAGCAGCGGCCTCCTTTGGTCGGAAGTCGTTCTTTTTCTGCCCGGAGAGTAGTCGTGAAACCCAGGAGAGTGTGACGTCAACCGTCTTTTGCTCGAGCGAATTAATCTTATCCTCGATTCTGTTCATGGCGAGGTTCGTCTTCTTCTCCATGTCCCTCCTAATAGTAATATTTCCAGCAGCCAGCGGAATAAGCACTGTATTGATGCACGTCATCATGAGGTGGGTGATACCGATGGCAGAACGCAGGCCGGCTAGATATGTAAAGTCCGGCTCCGTTTTTGTAGACTCCTGAGAGGAGGCGGTCTCAAGGGTGGCATCAAGCCACATTTCGATATACCCTTCTCCCATCATGGACAGAAGCATGTTGAGAAGTACCGAGACATCCTTCGGGGCTTCGCTGCTGACGCTAAGTTCCAGGTCTCGTCCAACCCCTTCTGCCAGCCATTTCAGCATTCGTTTTGTGAATGCAACGCTCAAGAGGCCGTCTTCTTCGGTGAGCTCAATTTCAGTTTGTTTTTGTGAATCTGCGTTGTCTTTCAAGCCGGCAACCCGTAGTAGCATTCTTTTTTGGGTAGGTGTGAAGTCGGAGGAATCGAGTCTGTTGATGTATGCATCTTTAGCGGAGTTGAGCAGTTCGCTGCCAGATTTCGCCAGGGACGACATGAACGTTGTGGTGGTCTTCTTGCGGCGAGAATGGAAAGTGGTGAACTTGAACATGAGGGATGTGTACAGTTCTTCCAGGTTCTTCTTTTCCCGCTCGAGGTATGACGATCCTCCAAAATATGGAACAAACAGGTCCTCCAGCTGCTGGTCGAGAATGAGTGCCGTTTTGGACGATATTGTCTCGGGGTACTCTGTCAGACCATGTGCTTTCATATCGTCGATGAGGCCGCTGATATAACTCCGGGCGGTCTGGAGAGATCTTAGGAATGCCAAAGAAGACACACTGTCCGCTTTATCCAGTACCATTTCTAGTCGTTGTTGTATCGATTGCTGGAACACTCTCTGTAGGAATTTCTCCATGACCTGCTCGTAGTATGGAAAGGCCCGTTTGATGATTGCAGACTCCTCCTGAACCACAACCTTGACCTCGTCGACCAGCGACTGTAGGCTAGGTTCCACGCCTGGGGGGTCAGCATCGGGATCAGCTAGCTTTTCCCATGTTTCCGCATCGCCTCCCACTTCTTCCGTAATAAGTTGGCTCCGGTCAATGAAGAACTGATGTTGGTTGACGAATAATCCAACAACGCTGGCACCGCCATTAAAATCATACAGGACTGTCGCGCAGTCGCGCATGCCATCGAAGTTTGCCTTGCGATAGAAGTCATCAAACTGCTTCAGCAGATCCTTCTCCAGCGTCTCCGAGAACTTTTCAATAATCTCCCTCGTATTTATCCTTTTCGCGGTATTCGAAGCTCCATTCATGCCCGATGAACCATTCACATATACCCCATTGGCTCCCTTATTCTCATTCCAACTCCCCGGATCCAACCTCTGGCTTATCCTCAGCAGTTGACTGGCAATATGCGCAGACCTGACCTTGCCCTCCCCACTGCCAGACCGCCTCAGGTTCTCCAGCAGCGTCATCTCGCCCCGATTACTAACTTCATCCCAACACTCGATCAAGAAATGGGCATCCAACGCCCTCCTCCTCTGGCGATCCAGCTCCTCCAGCTTCTTACCCGTCTCAACGGCAACATTCCCCCCACCACCGCCGGAGGCATTAAGCGACGTATCCAACTTCTGAAACGACTCAACGGTCTGGTTCAACTTGCGACCCAGCGAGCTTATATTCTGCGCATGTTGGGCCTCTGCCCTCCTCACGGCGGCGGACAGTTCATTCTCGCGCAGCTCGAGGTCGCCGGACAGCTCGACCATGCGACGCTGGGCATGTTCGAAGGTGCGGATCAGGGGTTTGGGGTCGAAGGGTTGGCTGCTGCTGGGGCCCGGGCCGCCGGCGGAGCGTCGCTGGGAGGGGGGGATGGCGGTGTCGGAGAGGGATTCGATGAAGTCCTTGACGATGAATTCGCGGTTGGAGAAGGTTTCGAGGTTGAAGGAGGGGCCCTTGTTGAAGATGGAGCGGCGGGCGCTCTGGGAGTTTATGGAGATGGTGTCTGGCATTGTGATGGATCAATCATTAGGGGATGGGCGGGAAGAGTGCGGAGGGCATATTCGTAGCGATGCCCGGGTATGCAGTGGTATAGCAGTGGTATAGGAGAGTGGTGGTTAGTTACAGCAGTGTTGGCGCATAGTTGATGTAGTTGATGTAGTTGATATTGAATGTTTGATGTTGATATTGAGATAGATAGTTGCTGTGTTATTTCCACCACGCCCTGCTACTGCCACCCACCACATCTCGAAACACTCCGCAGCTTCAACTTCAACTTCAACTTCCTTTACTTTTTGTAACATTCCCATATTTATACAGCAGACCGCGAATACAACATCCCCCCGCACGCTGCCTCCGTCCTCGCCATGCTGTGCGGCCCCAGCCAAGCCACTGTCCCATGTGTCGCCGAAGCGCACCGAGGATGATGACGCAGATGGCCGCAGCCCCATCGACTTTCTCCGCGACGTCAACGCCAACTTCTGCCAGTCTTGAATCCTGCTCTCCGCCTCCACGAACACGCAGTCTGCGCCCGAGGAGCCAGTCTGGCCTAGTTATTTAGTACGGAGATAAAACCCAGGGCTGCATTTCTGACAGAGACCCAATTTCATCTGTCTTGCAACTCGGAGAAAAAAATATCAAGGGATGCAAAACCACCCCTAAACATTCCCTTTTATACAACTTCACCGCTCTCCTGCTGGCCATATAGGCCTCTCTCTGCCTCATGGCTCTACCGACAGACCCCCGCCTCCGCAGAACCCGCGTCGACCCAACCAAGCTCTCTGCCGCCGAGCGTGAGCAGCTGGCAAAGCCCTATCTCCCCAACCCAAATGACCTCCGCTCGGTGCGCAGCCGGGCCTCTGGCAAGCAGAGGAAGAAGCCTATCCGGACATTTCTCAAACATAAACTGCACTACCTGGTCTACTTCATAATCCACATCTTCTTCAGCATCTACATCCGGTTGCGCCAGGGATACCATGCCATTGTCGACCGGGTGTTGGCCATTTTATACTACCACCATCGCACGCCGGAGTTGATCCAGAAGGATGTCCGTGGGCTCAGCCAGCTGCCGCAGCATTTGAGCATCGTGTTGGGGCTGGGGAGGGACGAGGATGCGATGGATGTGATTATGGATGAGGTTGCGGAGTTGGTGGCCTGGAGCGCGTGTGCGGGAATCCCGATGTTGAGCATATATGAGAGGACAGGTAAGTCCATCTTTAAATATCCCCCTTTATACGTCCCATCCTAACATTAAACAGGCGTCCTAAAATCCTACATCCCAACCCTCCACAAAATCATAATCTCCAAACTATCAACCTACTACGGACCCCCCTCCCACCAACCAAACCTCCACATCTTCGCCCCGCACCACGCCTCCTACTCCCCAACCCTCTCCCCGCCCGCCTCAAAATCCAACCCGGCATCCCTAACCCTCCTCCTCCTCTCCGCCACCGACGGCCGCGACACCCTCGTCGACCTAACCAAGACCCTCGCCGAAATGGCCCAACACGGCAAACTCTCCCCACAAGACATCAGCACAAAACTCATCGACGCCGAAATCAGCGAACTAACCTCCCCACCCACCCCACCCCCAGACTCTGACATCCCAAACTCCCCCCGCCTCTCAACCGCCAGCACCGTCGTCCCCTCCACGCCCACCGTCCCCAGCAGCAGCGCCGAACACACAGCCGCCGCCGCCGCCGCATCCGCAGCGGTAACTCGATCGGAACCGGATCTGCTCATGGTGTTTGGCCCGCTGTTGCGGCTGGATGGGTATCCGCCGTGGCAGCTGCGGTTGACGGAGATTTACTGTACGGGGGATAAGGGGGGACTGATTACGGGGGGTGGCGAGGCGGTGGAGTATCAGAAGTTTTTGAAGGGGTTGTGGAGGTTTGCGAAGGCGGAGATGAGGTTTGGGAGGTAGGATTGTGATTACCTTTTGAGGGGTGTGTTGTTTTTGTTGGTGTGTTTCTTCATAGAAGTGCTTGTTTGTTTGTTCGCTTGGTGCGTTGATTGATCCCTTTCATATTACACTGCAAATTGTTGTTTTTTTTTTCGTGTTTTTGATAACACGTTTCTACTCTTCGTCTTACTCGTGCCGTTTGAATTAATCTTTTTTAAAGGCTAGTTATATAATCCATATTTTCTCTATATCATCATCATCATCCTATCACCACATGTAGATGTAGTTGCATAAATATCTTCCCCTTCTCTCCTTTGCGTACATCCGGGGGGGTATTTATTCATTGAATATAAACATCCTCCTTTCAAGAATACCATAGAAAGCCAAAAAGGAAGCGTAGAATAGAAATAGAGAGACAAAAATCTGCTCAAAACCAAAATCAAAATCAAAACTAAGAACTAAAAAATGGTATTATATAAAGAAGTCGCTTGCTAAGTAAATAAAATACTTAAGATAAAATGCCCGCCATGTACGGAGTACCATGAAAAGAAAGGGTAAAAAAAGAAAAAAGAGAAGGAAAGAAAGGGGGGAGACTATCCAAAATTTAATCCATCCATCCGTTCATCCATACCAGGAATGGCCAAAGTATGTTCGTGTTCGTCCGTCCCTATGATCAAATTCAAGAACACGATTCCTATTCTTCCTCCACCCTCTGGCTTTGGTTTTGGGATATCATCTTCCAAACTTATCCAGTCCATATCCCGTCCAAGACAACAAATCACCACGCAGCCACACAAGCCAAGCACCGAACAACCTCCCCTCCCCCTTCCATAACCGCTTCAACCGCGCATAACGAACACACCTTCCGTCCAGCTCCCCCACCGCTTCCTGTATCCCCCTCGCCCGAACCATGTCTCGTCGTCCGTCCCTGCCAGTCTGAACTCTTCCCTTTCGAATCCAGGTCTAAGGGAGAGCCGCAATTTGCAGCCATGCACTCTCGTAAACAGATATAACACGTCCGTTCGCCGCAGAGGTTGCAATCGGCGTATGCGTCGAGGATGGAGCGGGTGGTTGGGCGGCGGTGGCAGATGTGGCATGGGGAGAGTGGAGGGCGGGATGATGTGGATTGTTTGTTGTTTTGTGATTGGTGGTCTGATTGTGATGGGGATGGCGTTGTGCTGAATTTGGATTTAGGGGAGAGTAAGGTGGGCTTTGATATTGTGTTTCCGAAATCGGAATAAAAGTGTTGCTGTTGTTTCTGGCCCGTGGATAGGTTGACGGGAAGGGCGTTCCATTCCTGTGATTGCTGAGCTTGGTGATGTTGCTGGTACTGCGGCTGTATCAGCCGTCTCCGCTTCATGGGGATTGGTTGTGAGCACGGTCGGAAGTGCAGTGTTCCCCGTTCAGGGCAGGACCAGGGCGTGAATTTTGAAGGAATACTGCCTGCTGATAGTTCCTTCAGGTAATGAGGGTGTGTCTCTCGGAATTTCTCGTCGATATATGGGGTGTTGCTGGGGATGAGCGCGGTGGTGCTGTTTTCGGTAAGAAAAATTTGGAGTCAGCAAACGACCAGCAGAAACAGAAAATTGAGATGGAAGAGTTACCATTTGCCCACATTCCCATTATTCTGGCCCTCCCAGCCGTCCATATCCCGTTTTCGCTTCTTCAGACTGGCTGGGTCTGGACATCCTCGCTGTTCATATGCTGAAGAGCCCATTGCCCAGGCGACGGCCGGGGCGTCATGGGGCTTGTCGGGAATATACATCATTGTAGAGACTGTAGAGGAGGCACCTGGACTGGCTCCCCGCGTGTATATGCAGAGCGATGGCTAGAAGGAGGGAGACATGGCGGGCGGCGTGGAGTGGAAGAGGTGAGGTTGGGCGGACGAGAGATGTTGTTCCTGAACGGAAAGACGCTAGGCCGATAAGCGGCTTATCGCCTAGCGCGCCTAATGCTTGGCATCGCTCGCCCCTAAATGCTGCCTGGGACTGCCTGGAGAAACGAACAGAGACAATAATTTAGTTTTGTTTCTGCTCGCATCTATCTGTTCACTAAAGGTGGATTGCATTGTACTAATACTACCAGATATTCAGATCACGGTATAACAGAGCCTAGGTGTTGGTTCCTTGTTGAGACGCGGAGAAATACTGACCCATAACAGTCCATCTTCAATCTCATCTCACCAAACATCTGGACACAACCAAGCCACAGAGTAAATCTACATGTTCTCAGATTGATTGCTCTGGTTTACTTAAACAGGCCCTAATGCAGTGGCCACGTAGAAAAAGAATACCCAATGGCCAGCCATGAGGAGACTCTCAACTTCGCAGACCCTGTACATGTACCCCTGGCAGTCGATGAACGCGCCGGCGCGAGGCACCGATTCTACAGCATCATTACGAACCATTTCAGCTCCGAAGGACTGCTCACTTCTCTATCTACTGTGAGATAGTCGTCCAGCCTGACGTTTGCGATGGATTCGTACGAAAAGACATACGCAGGGGAGGAGGCGATTGAGCCGCAAAACACATGGTGTGCATAGATAGTAAAGAAAAATGGCAAGAAAGTTGTCAATTGGAATTCCGAGAATTCATTCAGTAAACACCAGTCTCAGATTGCCTTAAAGGTCCTTGATTATTATCCTATATTTCTTCCGACGAGTTGTGCTAGTCTGATCCTGGGTGCTGGAGCAGGGGCTTGAGCCCCATCTCACTGCTCTCCAGAATAGATATTATCAGTTGCAATGGAGTCAAACCCAAACCATGGGAGGATAGGAACTACCGCTGCCATCAGTCCTATTCTCTTCATTGTCAAGGGTGATCCAGAGGAAGTGCTCGAGCTGCCTCCCTGGATCACTCAGTCCTTTAACCACCCTGATTCTCTGGGGGTCCTCCAAAAGTCCGTCCCTGTACATATTCCTGCCCTGCCATTTCTCATTCCTTCCTGAAAATCACCCATTCCCATGACACTCAGTTCCAACCATATATACCTCAAACTCGTCCGTTCGTAGGTTGTTACGTCGTCGTTTTAAGTTGCATCACCATGTGCCAATAGCCGAGAGAGCCCGAGAATGTTGACCTGCGGAAAATCGTCGCCTTGGCAAACTCTTGAGCTCAGTGCGGGATGAGACCCTTGGGTGAAATGACTAGCTTAGGGCCGATACGGTCGTTGTTGATTAGGCGCGCATGGACACCGCTCTTGACATAGGCACACTGGAGCGGAAACCCTTCTCGACTACTTGGTACGCCAAAGCAAGCAACCGCCGAACCCACGGCAAGCACGAATCTCCGGTAACCGAACATCCTCAGGGAGGGCATGCATCTCTGGTGACCAAACCTCCTCTAGGAGGGCACGCACCTCCCGTGGCCGAACCTCCAGCAGAATGCTATCAAAACTATGAATAATGTGGATCAACGATGCAAGCCCAAACAAAGAATCCTCCGGTGCTTCCACAGAGGCGTCAAGCCGCCGTCCTTGTCCTCCCCCTTTTTTTCTTTTCGTACTCAATCACCCCTGGTGCCTGTTGGTCTCGTTTTCCTGGGGCTGAGTTTGTGTTTTTGGAACGGTGATTCGTATTCGATCCCTCCTGGCAGCTTGCTCTGGAGACTTGAGCTTTGCTATCCATTTCCGAGGCGTCCTTTGTCCCTCCAGCGGAAATACGGATTCGATGTCCTTACGGCTCTGTAGCCAGAGCCAGCCTTGAACGCCATCTAGGAGCTCATGAAAGCCCAACTTTTGGCCAGGCGACATTGCTTCCAAGGCTACGTCGAGCAAGAGGTACTCCCCCGTCTGATACCGTTCGTACAGCGGGTCGATTTGTGCAGTACCTTCCTCCCCAGGTTCCTTGCCACTGGGAGTCTTCCCCCGTTTGGTATCGTTCATGCAGAGGGTCGAATTCAGCGGCACCTTCTCCCGTGGGTCCCTCAGTGCCGGGAGTCCCGCAGCCCGTGTGCTCCAACCCCACCCCCTTGCCAGGAGAGCCCGACCCCCCACCCGGCGCCACTGGACTACTGGGCGGGGTAGTGTAAGAGCGCGCTCTTTTCCGGCTGGGTTGAGATCCGGGGCCACTGCTATCGGAACTTGTATTTGACGAAGATGGAATATCTCCATTCTCTTGTTGATCCGTTGCAGGAGGTGCTTCAGCAGATGGTGGAGTGGACGCTTCGTCTTCGCCCGTGACCACGATTGCGTTGTCCGTCGTGGCACTGAGCACAGACGACGGGGAATTACGGGTGAAAAGCTTCGGCTTGGCCAGCGTGGTTGGATTGACTGTTCCAGTAAGGAAATCGTCCAAAAGGTAGTGTCAGCACGCGCTCTTTTCCGACTTGGTTGGGATCCGGGGCCACTGGCGGTTTTGTTTCCTTGCGCACAGATGTGTTTGGGAACGGGGATTCGTATATGATGCCTGTTGGTTTTCCCAAAGCAGAGTTCGTGGGTTGCGTCCGCGGTTTCGGTGGCTTGTAGGGCATGGTTGAATGAACGTGGTTATTTCAGAGGATGAAAAATAAATAGGCTAATAGGACCAAAACTGGGTGCCCACTGTCGTAGGGAGCTCACGGAACCAACCCTTAATGAAGAGAAGGTTGGATTGAGAGAGGATTGAAGCTGGGAGAGAGAGCTGTCGAATATATAGGGGTGGTCACGTGTTCACCACTCCCCCGGGCTCCCGATCGGGCTTAGCGCGAATACGAGCTCTCGTATTTCTCGACATTGTGACTGGCTGGTTCGAATCCCCCAAAAATGGGTTGAGATATGTGGAAGGTTGAAGAGCTCACATTGATCACTGAGGATGTGATATGTACAAGTATCCAGGCCCTGCGCAATTCTTACTGGCGAAGAGAATACAAATCCTCACCGCAATGAAGGGGCTGCACACCGCAACCTGAATGGGCCGTTCTGGTCGCCAACACAGAGCCAGCCAGCAGCCGACTTTCACAGCCGGGGATGCATCCCCACGCTCCCCGCGGCGAACCAGACGCCCAACGCCAGCCATGGTGCTCCTTCGGGGCCACAATCAGCCTGCCATCAGTGCCACGTTCCGAAACGGCACTTTTGTCCGGCTATCTTGCTTGCTTTCTTGCTTTTCTCTCGCACGGTTGTCGGGTTGATCCAACGCCCGGGACCTTATCCGGCCCAAGTCTGGTTTTAACTCCGTGCTGATATGCCATGCGTATTCCAAAGCATGGTCACAAGATAAAAATATCTTGTGGCTTGTGAAATATCTTGTTTCGTGTTGGTCGAGATATTCCATGTCTATCCTCTTTCATGTGCTGCTTTTCCTTTGTCCCGTTCACTTTTTATCCCACCTCGTTTACAAGCCAGCGAGTGCTGCAATATCTTCTGAGGCAGCGCTGTCCCCGTAAGTGATGGATCAGGGACCGCGCTTATCAGGCCACAAGCGTAAACGAATATCAAAAGCCTGTGATCGATGTCGAAGCAAGAAAGATCGTTGCGATGGAGTACGCCCAAAATGTTCCGCCTGCCAGGAAGCTGCCCATGCCTGCTCCTATGACCCCGTCGCAAAGAAAAGAGGTCTTCCAGAGGGCTACGTTCGTGGCCTGGAAAAGCTTTGGGCCTTGTCGATATCCAATATCGAAGGGCTAGAGGAGGCCGTGCTGGGGCTGCTGGGATCAAAGGAATTCGACTCTCATCGCAGAAAGAAGCTGTTGTCATTATGGGGGGACGAAGCAGCGTCGGAAAAATTGCACGACACGTGGAAATCGAGCGAGTTGTATGGGAATATCGAGGATCTGCTATCAAACCCTGCATTGAATAATACCTCCTTGTCCATAAGCGACGGCGAAGAAATCACCGAGTCTGACGACTCCGCTCCCGACCAGGATATGCACGATTTCTTACCGGATGGCTTCTCAGACTGTCGCATGGGGCAATGCAGGGTCCAACCAGCGGCCCAAAGTCCAGATTCATTCTGGCTTTCCCGTGGTGGAGGCGCGAAACGAACCAAACTCTCCCCTCCTGCATTGATTAGAGAACAGGAAGCTCGCCTAGAACTTCCGCTTCAAAGTTCACACCTCCTCGATATGTATTTCGCCCATACCCACAGCTGGTTTCCGATCTTAGCAAAGCATAAGATTTTACGAGCGTCTTACCTATATTCAGACTCTTCTTTCAGGGTGACGGCGGAAATGGCTGGATCAGGTAGCCACGCCGCTCTGTGGGCTATCCTCAGCTACACGACTGCTCAGATTCCCGAACATCCTGAGAAAAACTCAAGCCCAATGACTCGCTTCGAAAACCCATCGGAAAAAGCGAAAGAGTTCTACATGATAGCTAGAGGCCTGATTCCAAGCGAAAATGGGAAGTTTGAAACTGGACATGTTCAAGCTTTATTACTTCTAACCCTCGTCAACATTGGATTTGAGAACTGGTCAGCCGCATGGGCTCTTTGCGGGCAGGCAACCTCCCTGGCTATTGAATTGGGGCTTGATACACACACGAGAGACAGACATCAATCCAGGCACTCCAAAAAGGGGGCCACGTTTCTTGGATGCTTTTTGGTTGACACTCTACTCTCTATTCGACTCAAACGGCATCCCCGCATGCGTGCCACTAGCATCCAGGGTGTCAAGCCATTGGAGGAGGACGGGTTGGAAGAGTGGAATCCCTGGATGGATGTCTTCCTTCTCCGCACCCTACACGAAGGGGGGAATGGCCCTCCTGGTGGCCGGCCCCTCCGCTCTCGCAGCACCTTTAACGCGCTAATAGAATTGTCGCAATTGTTGAACAAACTGTGGGATTGTGACGCCCATGATCCAAACGCCGCCATAGTATGCGAAGCATTCCTCCATGACCTCGAGGCCTGGGAAGCAAAGCGTCCTCTGCCGTGCCGGCTGTCTAACGTCAGGGACAAAGTATCTACTGGTGGAAGCCTGTCGTTACTTCCACATCAATCCTTCCTAGTTTTGACTCATATGGCAATATTAATACTACTGTCCACCCGGTTCACATCCTACGTACGACCCTTTGCTTATCCACTTCAGGAGGTGATGGATATCAGCTTGGCAGTATTGACGTCCCATGCAGGGAACTTTAGCCAATCTTGCCTTCCTCCGATCTTTGAATTCCCACTTCGGAAAATCCTTCACATCGCGCGTTGGGATCAGTTGTCCAGCGCAGGAGGTGGCAGTTTCCCTTCTCCATGGCTGGAGTCAGTCGCTCAACTGATCTCCAAGACTGGAGGAGTTTTACCAGTCTTCTCTTCCTTGGTTGAAGAAATTCGCACAAACAAGACAGTCCACAACCCCTTTCCACAAATGCCGCAGCCCACATCTTCAGCAGTAAATAATACCTCATATCCACCGAGTGGAAGCTTCGACGACATTCTAAAAGCTCTCCAACCTTCGACTGCCCATGAGAGCAACCAAAACCCTCCACCCTTCCTCTCCTTCCTCCGGAAACCACGCAACCCACCAAACCCTCAACCAAGCGATGATCCTTACGTCCCCTCTCCCGCAGACATCAGCAACGGATGGATGAATCTCCAAACCCTCACAGAAATCCCATCCACAGAACTCCTACCAAGCCCTTCACATAATCAGCATCACAATCCCATCCCTCCTTACACTATCAACCACCCACAAACAACTCCCTCCTCACCCACTCTCGACGACTACCCAGAGAGACCCTCCACTCCGTCTGCCCGCCCCGCCCCCGCCCCCAACGACATCGACTCCATCTTCCACGACCTCCCAACCCCAGACCGCAGCTCCATCTCTTCCAACACAAACTCCAACTCCAGCTCAACGCGCCGCTCCACCACCACCACAACCCACAAGCCCACCCATAACCACAACCACCCGCTCCCCCTCTTCGACTTCCCAACCGATAAATCATTCGAGGCTGCGCTGTGTAATGACGATAATGAACATGATACAAATAGCGCCGAGTATAATCGCAGTAGGAATGGCGATGCCACTGGGAAGGAAAGTGTAGATCCCACGCCTCTCCGTCCCGCCTCGATTGCGGATATATGGCCGCCGCCGGGGTTTTTTCCGTATACTTTTGGTGAGGAGGAGGATGTAGATGTTGAAGAGATTGGGGATAAGTGATGGAATTAATAGCCCGAGGGGATGGGTTGGTTGGTAGGATTGAGATAAATCGCTGTCCTGATTGGGATTGGATATTTAGATAGTTGCGTTACGTTACGCTGTATTGTATTGCATTGCATATAGAAGGTAGATCCAATGAATGATATGATGATATGATATGATGATATGATATGATAGATAGCTTATATCTTCCCTGAAGCAATCCCCCACCCCTCATTGATTTAAATTCCCAGGAATCTGCTAAACATTTAATCAAGACACACAATATCCATAGAACAGCGACGAACGAGATAAATAAATAAATTAGAACCCAACCATCCACACATTGTTTATTTAACAAACAACCTTGTGGGGAGAGGGGGAAAAAGTGATTAGACAGATTAAATTAAAACGCCAGAAAAAAAAATCAAGTATGCCAGCCATCCCCATCCCCCCATCCAATCCAGTAAACCCCGTTTAAGAAAACAAAAGGCAGGAGGAAAAACAAAAAGAACCCATTTTATAACAAAACGAAACAGCGACGGAAATAAATCTAGCTAGCTAGCCTGCTGTGCGGCTGGCTGGCTAATAGAAGGAAAGGTAGGTAGGAATCGAAAAAATAAATAGATACACATCCCCACCAACGAATTTGAGACGAATATTCAGTGGAAGAAGAGGAAGTGGAAAAAAAAATTAAAAAATCTATTGCCTCCACGACTTCCCGCACACAACGCAAGTACAAAACAGCGTCATCGGTTCATCAGCACTTCTCGTCTGGGCTTCCGTATATGTGACTTTCTTCTGCCCGCACTTGCCGCACTGCAAACTGGTACTAATGCTTCGTTCTGCCTTGGCAACCATGGCTTTATCCATATTTTCCTTCTGGATCCTGCGCTCTTCTTCCCGGCGCTCGTCAGACTTGAGTTCGTCATGTGTCATGCGCACGAACTTGTCTGGTGTAACCTCGTTGGAGAGCACGCGCACGCGCAGGCCGGGATTCGACTTGTTCTTCAGATTCTGGAAGAGACTGCGCATTTTGGTACGGTATTGTTCTTTTGTTTCTGGTCCGAAAGCCTTGTATGCGGCAGCTTCGACCTCGATGGCCTTGGAGAGGACGACGCGTGGGGACTCGGTGGAGTTCAGGCAGAGACCGTCATAGATCAGCCCAATGCAGCTATCGCGAGACTTATTCTGCGTGTGCGATAGCGTGATCTGATCAGCCTTCCAGCTCCTCCTATCGGGCGGAACGGTGGACTTGGACATCTTATCTGACGCAGCAGGAGAGCCAGTGCCGTTAGGGGTCTGTTTTGGCGAATCGCTGGATCTTTGGCTTGCAGATGGTGAACCGGCTGCTGCTTTCTGCTTGTTTACTTCGCTACGCCATCTGGAGACGATTTCGCTAGAGAGACGGGCGACGTCGGGAGACTTGTGTTGCTTCAGTTTATTGACAATGATGCCAATTTTGGTAGATCGTAGGAGGTCCTCAGTCGGCCGCACGCCTTTCTGTAGCTCTTTGAGGAGTGATATTAAAGTTGCTGGAGTCTCGCCAGATGTTGCGGCTTTCGTCAGGGCTTTCGACTTGAACTCTATCTCCTTGGCGTCCATGTTGTGAATGTTCAGGCGGTAGGGCCGACTCGAGACGGTGGGGGGAACGGTCGAATATGAGGGTAAATGAACGGCGACTGTGAAAATGCAAAGACAAGGGCGATGCGCTGGTGGTTAAAACGTTAGCATCAGTATATCCCACCATAAACCCCATGATGACGTTGAGAAAGCTTAAAGGCATATCATCCAATATCCCCAGCACCCAAACCCATCATCAACCATGCGCCACCATGCTAGACCGATTGACAACCATGCCATGCCATGCCAAACAGTCTGCAAACATCCGCGCAAGCACTCCACCACCCCAAACTCAACTCCACACAAAACCATCAATATGATTGTCACATCCCGAGTCCGAACCCCCTACACCCCGCATCGAACCCCAACCGACGCGCGAAACCGCTCGCATAAAAAAAAAAAAACGACCACAGAAAAGCAAGCGGGGAACCCAAAAAAAGAACAACACATGCGACCACCTACCCGATCCTTATCCAGTCCAGTCAAGCACCAAGTCCAGCGCACTCAAGGGATGATAAACAGCAGCGCGAAGAAGGGCGGAAGAGAGAGGGCGCGCGCGTGTCGAGATAGCGGGGAGATGGGAGACGGGAGATGGTTGTAGATGGATGTTGGTTGAAGCGACGATTTGATATTGCGGATGGCGGTTGATGCGTAACTACAGCAGGCGCGGTCGACCAGGTGTGCAGTTTCCCGATTGGGCAAGCGCGCGCATGACAGCCGCATGCTTAGTAAGGTTTTAGTCAGCCAGCGCGTCTCGCCCGGGCGTCCAACATCACTTCAAAGACTTCAGGAAGAAGTGCCTTGACGTTGAGAACTTAATCAGTGAGGTATGGTGCGGTGCAGCGGCGGCCATGATGGCCTCATTTGTAAAGTCTTCCAGGATGCCGCATTGCATTGGCTGCTGAATGTCAGCTGCTGAACCGCCCGCATCATCTAGCTTCAGCTCTTCGTTGTGGAGCTTCTGTTTGAAACGGCGGAGGGGGAGGGGTCAAGCTTGTTCTTTGCCACTTAGCCTATCTCAGTCCGCGATTGCAAAGCCGTTCTGATGAAACCCAGTCACTCGAGTTGAGCCGATGATTTACTAATTCTTCACTGAACTCTCTTCTTCCTCTTCTTCTATTCTAACCGTATTCGAACCTACACATGGGAATTTCACATGCCATGCCGTCATGACAGCAGACAACCCCCATCCCCATCCCCAGCCCCATCCCCACGGGCTACAATGCAACTTACCCCATATCACTACCTCCTAGCGTCCCATCTAGGCTTTAGCCCACGATCTCATGCTGATTTCCCACACGCCTGAACCCGCCTCGGCCTCACAAGAGCCTCTCCCAATCGTTAAACCCCAAAAAGGTTCCATCACGATTCTCTGTTTAATCGGTTCAATCGGCTTAATCGGGTAATAATCGACACCCCCCGCGACCCGACCAGGAATGCTGATGAAACAATCCGCTACTGGATGGAACTAAACATGCATGGGATGTTTCGAGATTCGAGAGTCTATTCGTCCTTCCCCTCACTGTTCCTGACCAGTGAGCTAAGGGGCATGAAAAGCCAATTCCAACCAAGCCCAGGAAGGCAAGCGAAACTCTATCCGTCAGACAACATGGCTTGACTTATTAGGTTCAAAGTTTCCTATCAGCTTAGGATTCGTTTCCCTGAGAAGAACTGCCCAGTCTTTTTAGGCGCATATTGCGGAGTCCCTTGTCAAAAAGTACCTTGCAAAAGCTGGGGATTATGATGTCCCGTTTGTGGGGAATGTCATAATCTTAGCAAGGAGCATAGGTGGAAAATAACCAGTCTTCATGTCCAGCAAGTTGACGACCCCTGCTTTTTCAACACGAACCAAGTGGTGCCCACATGCAATAATAAGCCTTCAAATACTACCACCTGCCTCCTAGCGGCCCGAGAAGCTCAAATTTGCTTGTGCTTCTCGCTTGGATTTCACAGAATGGGTGGGGTATATAACCATCCCAGTGCCCTCCTCCCTTTCTCCGCAGTTCGCGTTCTGTCAGTGTCCCAAAAAAGTCCTTCGTTATTATCCAGACCTCCTTTCGCTCGCTCAGCATCCACCACTCCTTAACCACGAATCAACCTTCCCAATCATGAAGTTAACCTCCATTTTCTCCGGCCTAGTCGCCACCCTCGCAGCCTCTGCGGTCGCCACCCCCTTGACAAATCTCCACAAGCGCGATGCCGCCAAACTCGGAGAGATCGTGAACGATATCTCAAGCCAAGTCGACGAGCTAACGACTACCGTCAAGGGCTACGACGGCAACATCTTCACCGCGCTCAAAATCCAGATCAAGACTAGCAAAGTTGGCGGTGGCCTCGAAGACGGCATTGAGGAGACCAAGGCGTCTCAACCTTTCACCGATGAAGAGTCAGCCAGTGTCGCCCAGACTCTCGTCGGCCTGCAGCCGAAACTCACGACCCTGGCAGATGCTCTTATCGAAAAGAAGGACATCTTTAAGAAGGGTATACTCGGAATCATTCCTTTGACGGGGCTCGTGAAGTCGGGCTTGGAGAAGCAACAGAAATTGTCCGCAGAGTTTGGGGAGGAGGTGATCAAGAAGTTGAACAAGCAGTTTGCGGATTTGGCACCTATCGTTAACGACAAAATCGCGGCGGATTTGGCTAGGGCTATTGAGGCATTTTCTTAGATGATGTCGTTTTGTTTGGAGGGATGAATTCGCAGATCATGATTTGTTCCGTTTAATCGATAATGGACCGTGTTGGTGCTATTCGCAAAGGAATTGGGGTCGTTGGTGGGTGGAATCGGAAGGGCCTCTCTGGGAAGCCAGTTATGTTCGTTGTATATAGTTCTGCAGACGCAAGCGCCGACGCAAATTCTAACCCTATGCATTGCAGCATGTGGTTATTCGCCATAATACCTGGTCATTATTGGACAAAATGAGAGTAGCGGGAGTTGGTGCAACTGTAGTCAAGTATGGCGTTGTGAACTGCCCAATAGAATGGGGTAATATTCGACGATGATTGTCAAACATTTCCCTGGGTTATCCAACAAAACCATCCATATCCCACAATTTACAAACCTAATAAACCCGAACAACTGATCTATCGATCGCGATCTGCCCTGGGGGATGTGGCGGATCGGGTGGAGCCAACCGCAGCAAGCGAGCATTAGCGCGCTTGAGCCGCAATCGTTACTTCAACCTCATCCCTTCAGCCTCCTGCTGCGACTCTGTCAATTCAACAATAACAAGGAGACAGCACGAGTATCTGGCTAATATCCTCGGTTAATTATCCTCCATAGCTTGAATAAAAACCTTCGTGATTGTTTCGGGTCGGTCCTGGCCTTAGCATGGTACGTAACCGGGCCTTGACGGGAGCTTTCCCTTCCTTTCATCCACGGTCGCTGGGAGCAGCTAACTGTTTCAGAAAGGTTGTATTCGAGCTGCGATGCCTTTCTAGAAATTGATCTGTGTGCATCGGGTGTGCCCGTGTCTTTTTTCGATGTACTGCGCCGTACATCCATCTCTCCTTCTCTACAGCTCTTCGTCGCCTTATAACCCTGGCATTATCACTCCGTTCGTGGATTGTAGGATGGCTACATCCTTGGTGATGGGGATGTGCGATCGGATACTCGATATGGTCCGTTATTGTGTAATGCTGCCCTAGGTTGGCGATTAGCTATAGCCTGGCAGAATATGGTGTCTACTCATTGCTGAGTAGAGTATATACCTCTGTCTTTCTCGTTTCTTTTCTTTGCCTGTTCAAATTCGCGATTTTTGAATAGGATTGTCTGCAAAGTAGACGTTAGTATAAATGCTGTCTGCCATGCTGCGAATCTCGGGGGGGTTGGTTGTTGTCGCCTGCGCCCATCCCAGCCCGTCCTGCTACACACACTTACCTTGTTAAGGAATCACTCCACGAGATGCTGCTTGAGATTGATTTTCGCTCAGTGATAACAGTATTAGTTACATGGCGATTTTTTGTGTGGATGTTGGGTATTCGTGGGGTGGGAGAGTTGTTGGTGCATCGCGATAGTCCTGAGAAAAGCCCGAGACAGCGCACCCATCACAACAACGCAAACAAGCAGGCACCACCCCTCCAAATACCAAGCAAGATAGGACACGAGAAGAAGAAGCAGAAACAGACACCATCAAACCCCCATCCAAGCAGAAAAGGAAATGGAGCAAAAAAAAAAAATCGCAAAAAGTTCACACTGGAGGACCCGCGTTTCAGGGCCGTCCAGTGCTATGAAAAACCCCCCTATTTTTTTGTAGGATTTTTGGTGGGGGGGTTTTTCGCCGTCGATCGATCGTATACGTCGGGTAGGGGCAGCGCCTTCCAGCCGACGCTCTGGTTTGACCTGACTGCCCCTAGCCGGTTGGCGGGGTGAGAGGAGCACCGGGCTTTCGCGCCGCCGGACTCGGGTCCGGGTTGTCCTGACTAGGCCACGGTGCCCCTCTCTGTTGAAAGGTACCTCTTTTCGGGCAATTATAAGGGATCAGATGGGGTTGCCCTGCCAATTTGTATGGGAGACTACATCTGCCCGCGTTGCCAGGCAATGCCAGGGAGGGCTGGCCGATGTACCCCCTCCTAATCGGGAATTTCGCTGATTTGGACACGCCGCGTTCGAGTCCCGCTGTGTCCGTCTGGGCTGTTTTATTTTATTTTATTTTCATCGCACAGCCGTTATACCCCCCTGGTTCCTCTCCCTGGGGCTCTTTTTATTTGAGAGTTAAAATCTCGCCTACTACAGTCCTCTAATTCCTCCCTTCGTCTCCTATATCTTCTTAAATCGCTTGTTGTCCCCTGACGAGGAATATAGGGGTGGTTTGTGTCCGCTATCAGGGGTCTGTCTATTTTGCTGTTGTGTATGTGCCCAAGCGACGCGATGCTTCAACCACACACACCCAACCTTTTCTAACTACCTATCCCATATAACAGATCAAGGCAGCCAGTGTTCAAACGCAGCTCTCCATTCTACTACATTTTTACCTGCTGTATGTCCTGTATCTGTCTGTTGTTGCCTCTCCGTCCTACCGTTCCCTCGCCAACACAGGCACATCACCCCGAAATTTGGGCCCCGCCGCCCATTTCGGTTGCCATAACCTACCTGGAGCGCGTCGACATCCATTGTTTCCTATTTGGTATTACAGCATGAAGCAGTGCGCGTTCGAATCGCACTCTTTCCAAATTCTTAGTTTTTCCTTTTTTTACTATCCCTTGTCTTTATCATATTTGCCGCTCTCGTCCTGCAAATAAATATCTTGCGCCTAGAGTTCTATCCCAGTCTCTATCTAATTTACATCCCTTTGGAGAGCGTTCCTGGGTTGATATCTGTGCCGCTGGCGATGACAGATGGAAAGGGGTGAATCGGTTTTTAGCCGTTGTGGTATATATATATCTATACCCCTGTTCCACTCCTTCTAGCTTCCGACTCAAATTCTACGCAAGCAGTGACCTGATTACCGCCTCCTGCGGAATCTAGAGTCGAGATCGGGTATATCCATGTCTATTTCCTCTTGTGTTTAATATCACTGAATAACCATACCAGGATAGACAGGATGTTTCTCACTGTATCAGGATCTCTCTCTCTCTCTCTCTCTCTCTCTCTTCTCCTTTCTTTAACCTATCCCCTTTTTCCAAAAAATACACTCACTGCAGACGAAATGTGACCAGGAAGACCAGGTATGATTATCCAATATATCAAAGAATTCACCTAATTCCGTTGAACCCCTTTTCCCTCTCACCACAGCCTTAAATTCTCCACCTTGAGGATTTGGAATTATAGGTGCCTCCATACACATCAAATATATTGATGATGGAACCAAAGGATAGATACAAAGCATGACGGCTGCAGACTCGCGTCGTCGTCGGCATCTCTCATCAGTTTGAATGTGAGAGAGGGATTGCAGTGACGACTCGTCGGATCTGTCCGCAGCCCATACCATCTATATTGGGATTAATCTGATGTATATATAGCACAACTTACATTACAGTGGAAGATGGGCGACATTTTTTAAGAAAAAAGATGGATAGATCCTATTTTATGCTTTTTTAAATGCTTCTGATTTGTTGTTTCCAATTGGTCTCGTGTGTGTTTAATGCTTTGATGCCATTCTGCTATATATATATATATATATATATACAGCAGCAAATGTGGTTGGATGGGAGGGGAGGGGATGGTTTCATCCTCATTAAGTGCTCCGTCGTTGAACCAATGTATGTAACCATGGTATCTATCTATCTATCTATCTATCTATCTATCTATTTATCTATCTATCTACCGTAATCAATTTCCTGTGACTGAGCTATCCAACCCCTTAGAGAAAGTATTGCGTGCTGGCAAGCTTGAAGAGAGAGTGAGCAAGAAGGAAAGGAAAGAATGGATACGTGATATTGGAAGGTGAGATGAGTTTTTGTCAAAGGAGCACCAAATAAATAACAAGGGCTTATATAGATCCATTTCCTGTTGAAAGCATAGGCTAGATGAGACGAGGGCGAAGATGGTTCCAAGTATCTGATATACATGCAGCAGCTTAGAAGCGCCTACATTGTGTGAATATTTTCTCGAAATTTATGATTCGGAAGAATTGGAACGAGGATGTCGAGGGAATGAATGGGAGGATCAATCACCTCATCGGGCAGGTATAGATAGGCATTATATCCGCGCGTAGCTCGTGGTTGATATTTATTCTAACTAGAATCTATAAAATAAACAGATCATAAATCAATGAGGATTTGCCATGTTTTGCTTGGACTGCTGGGGGTGATTGGGATTCCGGATGTTCATCAGACAGCCACTGAGGGGGGGTTGAGACATGAGATGAAAGTAGTATGGGTTTTGGAGAGAAAAATGTCATGGTCAAGGAAGGGAAAATCAAGAACACTAAATCACCTTAGAGTAAGCTCCGGGCTAATACTGAGCCATTGCAGGGTCCCTGATAATAGAGAGCGTTTTTATATAGATCATCATCATCATAACTTGAAGTTTTCCCCTGGCAAGCTCAAAACAACCACACGATGACAGCACAGAAACGAAATCAAGCAATGCAGAGCTCCTCAGACAAACTACGTAACACCTCCGCCCACATAGCATGTTTCAATCCCCGGTAAACGGTAGGCAAGGGAGCGAGAATAGCCGCCACGTGTTGGCATTTGCGGCGTAGGGCATCGGGTTCGGGTTCCCACATTCCACGACCCGACCTGACCCATACAACAGACAGCATTTTGTTTTCCCCTCTGCCCAATGGCATCTAGGAATCGACACATGGACACAGTAACGTACATGAGGCATATATCCGTACAATATGGTGGTGGCAGTGGCAACCGAAGTCCACCCCCGCCCCCGAAGCACAGGATAGAACAAAGAAATGATGCAGATGGAGGGTTTCGCTCCGCCCGCTGCAAACGAGAATATGTATATATAGCCCGACATCCCAGTAATGCAGGTGCATAGTACGGACATAGCCGGCCGGTACCAAGCACCATCTAATCCATTACCTTAATCAAAGGTGCTGTGGTTACATATTCAGCTCGGACATGGAAAAGGGGGCGTGTTTGGATGAAAAGAAAGTGTGGGATTATCATTAAATGTGAAACTTGCTCCAGCAAATTCCAGTCTGAACTTGAATTCTCTTTCTGGTTTGCCGGATATACGTGGCCAGGGGGAATGGGGGTAGAAGAGCTCTGATTGGAATTAGAAGTGCTGGTTTCATATTTCCGATGTTATTGGGTGGTTCCAAGCTTGATCTGGAAAACAGATGGAAACCTGTTGGAAGATGTCAGGTTGCACAGGCATTTTATCTGACATGGGGTGGTACATATTGCTAAGAAATTTGCCAGTAAAAGAGGTGGGCATCGATTATGCATCCCCTCGGACCAGCGTAATGGGATGATGGGATGCGTTGACAATGAAAGAATCACAAGCAACTTTCAAGATCCCCTCTCAACGTCTCACCCCCACGGATTTTCCTTCTTCACAAAAAAATAACCTCGAACAAGGGAGCCATGTGGCAAAGTGGAGCAAAATGACAAATTCTCTCCTTTCTTTTCGAGAAAGAGGAGCTTAATAAATAGCAGAATGGAGAGAGTGCCCCTTTCTGGCCGCCATCTTGCACTCTCATAGGGCACGAGATACATCATTCAGCCAGAGGAACCCCGTCGATCGGCCCGATCAGCTCGGGCTAGTGTGATAACTAAGTTAGTTCGTAGTTTGGGGTAGTAAGATACGTCAGTTGGAACTTGGCGGAGCGGAGCGGAGTGGGACTACTATTGATTTTCATGGTATTGGTATTTGCAAAATGATAAATTTGAGAGAGGAGGTTGGGGAAAGAAGTTGGATAATAACAAGCTGAGATGAGAGATCTTGTGTGACACCCAGCCTTCGAGTTAAGGCCTATGATGGATGTTACGGAGGGGGATGAGAGAGAAATGTATACAGATCTTCGCTTGCCCCTGTCAGCTGATGAGACCGGAACCTATCTATTCTTTCTGTCACCCACACGCCATGCCATCCCCCTGATAACATGAACAGGGGGAAGTTGGAAGGCTGCAAGTTATCACGATCGTTTAAGACATATGAGTCCATGATGCCACAGGCACCAACCGAACTGGTTTCTATAACTTAACAGTTACAGAAGTTCATGGCTGACAGCTTGCTGCTTACCCCTTTCTGTTCTACATTTTGGATCCCTCCTGGGGAATTCCTGGATCGTGTCATGTGCATGGCGCTGGTGAGCATTTCTCGCGTGTCCTGAAGGCATCACAGGAGAGACAATCTGATGCAAGTTGGAAGATTGGCGGGGTAATCCAAGGAGGCTTGTATGCAGCCGCTTCAAGTGGTGTGGAATGAATGGCACACGGCCGATCTGGTCGGTATGACTGCTCGTGTCACTGTATGACTATGACCACTAACTAACTAAATAGACAACTCCCTTATTTATCAGCATAGTTTCTTGCCGGTAGAATTATTATGCCAACAGCAAAGAACAATGGGAGCAGAGCAGAATAATACCTAACTGTTTAACAAAGAAACAGATATTCTTGCCCCTGCAGAATCGAAACCCTCAAAGAAAAAAAAACCTCCGTGGTTTCGAATCCTGCAATATAGACAGGCAGCTCCAAAGCCTGCATGCGACCGTTCCCAGTCCAATAGCTACTGGTCTTTACATCCTCGGACCGGTTCCCAGGGGCGTTATGGGGGCTGTAAGTAAGTTTCAGGAAACCAATCAACCATGGAATCAAGGACATTTCGATGCTGTACAACGCATGGGCGGCCTTCGCGTCCCCATCTCATCCTTTCAAGCTCCATTGATCGGGGGAATCGAGAACTAATTCTAGCCTTTCCCATTGTACGGCATCTCTAATTTACATTCGTGCTGTCATCATCATCACGATCACTGAAAGTGTACCTCGTTTCAAGTGGATTGTCCCGATCCTCCTGGGGATCGTGAGAGGCGAGGACGGAACGACATACCGAAGTATATGATCCCAATATGCAGCAGTTATATCCTATCATCATCCCAATTTAGATGTTTTGACTGGAGTACTTCTCTGCTCTCTCCAATAAGTTATAACAGTAAGCTGTCATCTAGACCCTTTAAGAGCAATGCAGCCCAGTCAGGGAGTGGCTTTGACAGACTATCTTGCTCCCTCCCCAATGACCACCGGTATTCCGGATGGAACTCGTAAGCAACTTTGAAAGAGCCCTTTACCTCCTGCAGACTCAGCTTGCTGGCTGGATAGTAACACTGGGAAATTAGAATGGACATCAGCAAAGATCAATGGAAGCTACTGTGTATATCTATATAGAAAATACCATACCACCCTGTACATTCATCACCGCGCGTAACTATTGTTGACGCAATGCAGGACTATTTATCAAGTATCAAGTCGAGCCCATGGACATTTCCTTTTTCCTTTTCTTTCTTTGGAGGATTCCATTCCATTCCACCCCAGTGGCAGAAGACTCGCCGTTCGCCTGACAAAGGCGGTTCTTGTACGACCTGTTTGTTTGACAGCCAGTCCCTGTGGCAGGGATCGAGCGAGGATGTTTTAGTTTTAGTGAATCGAGATGGATCGTCCATGGAACGAGCTGGTCGTCTATTTATTGCACGGCGCGTGGTTGGCGGGTTGGACGAACCATGTTCGGCGCATGAAATGACTCCCAGGGCAACTAATTAATCAAATCTATCATAAGCCGCTTGCTGGGGTGCGGAGGACAGAGCATGGTGTTTATATAGCGCGACATGTGCATGGCAGAGAATGGGCGTGTGCTAGGTATATCCAATATCAATATCGACATGGAACTAGACGGACATCGAGGCAGCGAGGGTTGTTCTCGACAGGGCAGATGAAACAACAGACATAAAATATCTAGCGGTCAACCCCGACGAGTGGATATCTCGCTGGAGTCTGCATGAACAGGCTTCTCGTCCGTCCATCCAGAGTCTGCCAAAGACAAAGGCGGCTGGCAGCCAACACAGCACGGACCGGGGAATTTGCCAGCCAGCTTTCGGGGCGGAAATGAAGCTCAGGCCCTTGAGAGATCTCTTGTGATTATTTCTTTCTTAACGATCGGATTCCCCTTCTTTACTTTTCATTCCTCGTGCGTTGTTGTATCGCTCTCCTCCTGTTGTGCTTGTATATGGTTCGACCACTCTCTATCAGATATCTATATCAAACCCTCTCCGTCCTCTCCTCTCCGCCTACAACCACCGTCGTGAAGCATGGAATACACTCCCGACGACTTCTACGCGCTCCCTCCGGCCCTGAGACGCAAAGTGAGTTTGTTCTCCTGTCTTCCTCTTAAATAGCTATCTCTCTGCCCACGTTCTTCTCAAGCCGTGTTCCTTTGACGGGCGTTTCAGAAGGGGGACGCTGCATCTTCGCTCTCGTTGCTGCACGCCATCCAGCATCTATCTCACCGTTATTTCATCCTGCTGCGGGCTGCCGAGAACAGTCCCACGGTGATCGTCTCAGGATCACCTCACCGTCTGAAGAAGAGAGCTCCAATCTGCCCAAGCCAGGAACGGTTTCACAGCATGGGTTTGGGTTCTTCCAACGAGCTGCCATCTCCGAAACATACAGCAAGCAGGATGACAGTTTGCTCTGCTCTGTGAACTTTCTCCTACTACTCTTCCGAACCCTGCAAGCCAAAAGCACGAATCACAGCGGCAGTCCAGTCTCCTCGGCCACCAGATCAGCGCCAGCGATGTGGCGGCCATTAGTGCCGTGCGCTATGCAAGGGCATCCCCTCAACTGGCGACTGAGCGCGTTGCAATCCTTGCCAACCCGGCCAATTGAGGGTCCTCGTCCCCCAGAGACCAAGGACCCCGGAATCCCAAGGCGATGCGCTGGATTTCTGTGGCCCACTCCGTCTTTGGGGATCGTGGTGTCGTTGTCGTTGGACGAGCCTCGCACCATTGCATTGATTCTCAATCACGCTGTGCCCTGGATCACACTTGGCAACCGCCTGTTCGACCGTTGTGGACATTTCCCCGCCCAATTCCCCCTCTGTGCTGTGCATTGTGATGCTGTTTCTTCTCGAATTGGGTGTTCTCGAACATATGGTGGCACCTGAATTACCATTGATCGCCATTCATCTGGGGATTTACTTTTTTACTTTCAATCCGACCAGAACAAGAGACTGATTTATTTGCTAAAAACAATAGTTATTTTCCAATCTTGAGCGTTTCCGCCTGGACCAGTTGCGACTAGCAGCGGCGGTCCACAATGATGACCGAAACTACCGCCCCCATCTGTTAGAGGGCCTTGCGTTATCCGCCGGATCCAAGCCTCTTGTAGCCAGGGCCCCGGCTACACCGACTCGTAAGTTTCCCCTGTAAAGACTGTTTGCTCCTGTCTCTTCCCCTATCGAACTGCCAATCTGCGATTGTGGTCGCTGAGTCCGACCTTCTCTGCCCCACAGACGACCCTCTTCACCACACCCCATCCTCCACGCCCAACCCAGGCAGGCCACGTCTGAAAATAGACAGCCGACGGGTTCAACGGCCGCGCAAACCAAAGTCCGTGCAGGCGGCCTACCTTACAGCTCAGGCTGATTCGCAATGGTTTCGCTCCCTGCCTCCCAAGGTCCAGCAGCAACATTTCAGTAGGGAGGAGCAGGCCCGACTCGCGAATTGGCGCGCCAGCATCATCTTCGACGCTGCAGATAGAGCTTTGTATAAGCTGAATCACGAAGCAAGACGGTCGCTTGATTCTAGTTTCTCCTTTGCCAGTGCGCCAGACACGTCCTCAATGGCGTTTTCGAGGCGAACACCCGACTCCGCCATTGACATGGACGATTCCTTCTACGACAGTTTTCGCTGGCTAGACGAAGACGATGACATTGATCTTAGTCTCGATGACTACCATACCCATCTCGCGGAAACGAACAAATCATCGACGCCGGCGTCACCAACCGCATCGCAATCGCTGCAGCGTTCAAAACCCTCCTTTCGCCGAACACTCTCCTTTACATCCACGCCGCTCGGCCGCAGCAGCTTTTCCAGCAAACTTCCCTCTACCAGCCAGTCTTCCAATGTTCCTTCAGCTTTCAGCAACTCAACCACATCAACACGACACCGTTCATTCTCCCGACCAAAATCTAGCACACCGGTCCTCCGTCATCTATCCCAAAGCTCCGTCACCTCCATAGACCACCCCGCCCAATACTATCAAGACCCCGAAGCCCGTCTAAAGCTGCGCGTCTACCTTGCGTCCCCCCAAAAGTTCGACGAGGCCATCGAATTCGGCTTCCCCTCTCTAGACCACAAGGAGAACTTTTATCCTGCACCCCGCACATCCACGGAGCCACGAACAACCCATGAATCGGCCCGCACCTTTCTCGAAGACGACAGCATAACCGGGCCCCCGGAAACCCGAGATGGTGACAAGAGACAGACCATGATTGAGCCCGCAATGGACTCACCTACCCTCCCCGCCCGGTTCTCCTACCAGCAAGACCAACCCAAATCGTCCATGAACGCGAGCCGAACAACATCCCCAAACCCCACCCGCACGCCCCCGAGGCGGAAATTCAGCGTGGAGAAGTCCAGACCCCTACAACCCATTCCGCTAGACTATGTACAAAACGCCGCGGGCAGCCGCGAAATGACGTTGAAGATGACCTTGACGAGAGCGGATCTCCGCACAGCCGACTCGGCCGGACACACACCGCCCAACCCAGTGGACCCAGATGACCCCCTACGGCTTGCTGAGCTTCCTGTGGTTGACGAGAACCGTTCTATCTGGGATACGCCAGTTGAGGATACGAATATGGTCAAGAAGATGTGGCGGAAGATTCGAAAGCGACGCGGGTGAGAATGAGATCTCCGGATGATTTGCTTTCCTACCAACCAATATTACACGTACACGAAGCGTGGGAGGGATGACGATGCGCAAAATGATTTACCTATTAATCTCTTTTTATCTATCTATTTATTCCCCATCCTCTTGTCTGGTGGGAATTCCCACGGGCTACAGAGCCTGCTTCAGGTTTTTACGGTAACTATTTCGTTAATATTTCCTTTTAATTGATGCCCTGCTACCTCCCCCTCCCATTCACCAGCCCTCTTATACTTCTATTATTATATCGCGAATGGGGCGTGGAGATGGACTTCAAGAACCGACAATCCTATTGTCTATTTCCTAATACACTACTTAACTTAGCCTACTTTTGATTTCCCCTGCCTTATATACCTTTTGCTTTTATCCCCCAATACTCTTACTTATATACCTACCTACCTGCTTGGATTCTCATTATCTATGTATGTGGTCACTCAGATTCTGTCTGCTCCATTTCAGTCCGTCCCTTCACTTGAACGGGAAACTTTTTCTTCATTTATATAGACTCTGGCGAGTCTACCTACCTTACCTACCCCTCCAACGCTCTCGTTGGTTATTATCCAGGATATAATATGAAATAGTCTCGATATTCGGAAGGAAGCTATTCAGAAGGAAAAGAAAAACCACTATCTCTCTCGCTCCATCCACCCAATCTTTCCGACAGCTAGTTACGCACTCCATCCAAAGAATTCGCCACCCCCCTATCCACCCAATCCACCTAAATAACCCTATTTTACCCCAACCCAACCCAACCCAACCACCCACCCCCGCGTATGTATCCTCTGGATGATGATCCCGAACGACATACAGCAAACCCCACCAACCAACCCCCTGCATGATCATTCATCAATCCATCAATCCACCACCCCCCAAGTAGCAAATCAACAAATCAACACAAATTAAAAGTACTTGAGTGTACTGTGCATAATTCCTCCATTTGCATGAATCACATGCATGCACGCAATGCAATGCATGTTTGTGAAGAAACTGTGAAGGACTGGATGTATTTGGTTATTGTGCAGAAGTGAGAAAAAAAATTGATGGTGTTTTTGTGGGAGTGGATTTGGATGTTGGTTGGAAGGGGACATATTGTTAATTGTTGTATGGTTGTGGCCAGTTACATGTAAGTTAGGCAGGCAGGTTCTTAGTGGGGGGAATATGGGGAGGGTAATGGAATTGATTGAATTGGTTTCAGCATGGTCTGTTAAGCCTTGGTCCTGTTCAGATTTCCATGGTCTTTGATATCTCTTTTGATACTAGTATTCCTGGTACTCTGTAGTTTGATTGCTATAGCAGTGTCTGATAGGAAAGAGACGCGGGGAGAACTTTGCCACTTATCAAGAGAGGGTAAGACAGTATAAAACTACCACATCCAAATGCATCCTAGATGATATCAAATTCCAGCCTTGAGAATGAATGTGAAAGCAAAAGTTTGTTGGGAAATACCTCTGTAGTCTGTAAGATGGACCCTCCATTTTCAATGCTGTTTTATTGTATTCATAAGCCTATTTCTAACCACATGATGTGAAGCCTGCACTGCTTTTATTCCAATAACATCCCAATCTCGCCTCAACAGCCATTGTTCACATACCTCAAAGACAGCAATAGTCTATTAATGCTCGGCCTCATTGCAGGGCAATGATGCTCTACATCCCAAGATGTATAGATCCAATATCTTCTGCTCCTTCAGAGCATGCTGCTGCTGCTGCCTTGCAGAAGCTCCAAACTCATCCAACAATACAATTCTTATTATGCCTGAGTTCTTCCGACCCGAGCTGCTGATAAAACACTGTAGTTTTCACTATTCCTTTCCTTCTTTTCCTCAACTTTTTCAATCCTGTGTTTAGCAGCATACCCAAAGCTATTAATTTAGTGCTAGCCCATTACATTATCTCTAATATCTAGTTAATAATGCTATTAACTGTATTTTAACTATTTAGTAAAGTACAGATAATTTAATTTCACATTCAGCAATACTGGTTCAATTTGAGGTGAATGATTGTATGTACATTACCATTAAATTTGCAATCTGGTCTGTGAAAAACTATCAAGCAGCTTAATTAAGCCTTTGGATGCCTGCGCTTTCTCTGAGTCTCCAAGACGGCGATACTCAGCTCAGGAAGTTCGAACTCAAACGCCCCGCTTTTGTTTGCCTTAATCTTCACGGTCGTGCTCTGCACAATATTCTCACCCTTGAACGGATCGTTGTACGCATACGGATCACCATTGCCCTGCAAAACCCTCAAGATCGCCTTGGTGCCCGCCTTGACTCCCTCGAACGACAGAGAGACGGGGACACAATCGCCCTCTCCAGTGCCGGCCGTGGTGTTGTACACAGCTCCTTTCCAGATGAGAGTACCCTTCTCTTCGTTCTTGCCCGCAACGTAATAGAGGGGACCGAATTTAGCTGTTGCTGTTGCTGGAAGTGTATGCGACATCGGGTGGGCGGCGAACATCTGTGAGCTGCGTTAACCGAGGCTTTTCATAGCCCATCGACAAGTTTTTTTTCACACGAATGGGGAACTGGTTTCCTTACCTCCCAGTGGTACCAGCTCGTGGAGCGCGTTGTCAGTGCCGTGTCTGCGGCAAACTGGAGCAATGTGACTGCCCACTGCCACCTGTTCAGGTTTGCCAGAACAGGAGCCTACATCTGTCAGCAAGTTGACTCAATAAAACAGCAAAAAACAGTTCAGAAATCAAGCTCGTACATAGAAAGTTCCTGGAACTCTGTCGGCGTTGCGCTCATAACCAATCATCGAGATAGCCTCTCCAACCGCGCCGATCCACCATGGGTACGGCATCAGATTGCCGTCCCAGCCGGTTCCGCCGTTGGGGTGCGTGGCAGCCACCTCTCCAACAATGTGGCCCACATCATTGTCAAAGCGGGTAAACTCTTCAACAAGCGCGTCAGGTTCGCGATAAGGATGATAGTCCCCGAGCACCCCTTCTGGGATGTCGAAGCCGTCCCCGTCGGTTGTGCTTCCAGACGCGATGACCTGGATGTCTGGATAGGCTTTGTTGATGGCCTCGCGGAACATTGGGAAGCGATATTCTTTGTACGTCGCCCAACCTTCGTCACCAGCATACCAGTCTTCATTACCGACTTCGACGTATTTCAATTTGAACGGTTCCGGGTGGCCGAGGGAAGCGCGGACAGAGCCCCATTTTGAGGTTGGTGGTCCGCGAATGAACTCAATCTCGTCGAGCGCATCATCGATGAACTGCTGTAGCTCGTCCTTGGGGGTAATGGATCCGTCCATGGACAGACCTGCGTAAACCCCGACGACTTTGTGACCCGGAGATTTAGTATTATAGCAGGATTGCAGAATTGATCAGGACGTGAGTATAGACTTACCAAATTCCATATCAAAGTCTTCGGCCCAGTAGAGGTATTCCATCAATCCGAGGCCGTGCGTTTGCTGATATTCCCAGACACCCGGGAAGCCGGGACGGTCCTTGAGCGGCAGTAGAGTGTCCTTCCAGTTCCACCAAGTCGTGTTTGTGTTTCCCTCGAGCATATTTCCGCCGGGAAAGCGGAAGAAAGACTTAATCATGCCGCGAAGTTAGTTGCAAGGGAAAATTTTTTTTTTCGAGTGACAGATTAGAGAGGGGAGCACTGCGTACCGGATGCAGCTCAGCCAGAGCCTCCGCAAGGTCCACGCGTAGGCCATTCTTGCGGCCTTTGTAGGTTGGCGGGAACAAGCTGATCAGATTGAAATCCAATGGACCCTTTGCCGCCTGTGATGGACTTGTCAGTTTGATTTCCAGGAATTATAAATTACGGATAATAGGAAAACGTACATCTGGGTTGAATGTGATGGCAAATGTGTTATTGGCGTTCGGTGCGTCCTTTCTAGGCACAAGCTCAAACTTATGCTCAACCCACTTCTTTGGGGAGGCTTTGGATTTCACTTTGACGCTCCCAAAAGTTTCGTTGGTAAGTGCCGATTGAAGAGAAGCCGTGAAGACGCCTTTGTAGGATCCCTTGACCCAGAAGGAGCCGCTGTATTTCTGCTTCTTCACTGACATGCCCCAGTACCCGTCATTGTAAAACCCGATCGCGCCTTTCTTCGAGGTTCCCGGCGCAACACTCATAGAAACGGGCAGCGCGTCGGAGAGTGGGTCAGAAAGCCGCTGGAGGCTTAGATTCGCCCGATTGATCGCATGCCAGCCATCAAGGGATAGAGGATACTGCTCGCTGTACTGGAAGGCACGGTTGCGGATTAACTCAGCGTATATGCCACCGTCACCCGAGTTGTTGATATCCTAAAGCAAGCCATCAGTCAGTATTGGCGTGCGACGGCGGGAGCCGAAGTGCAGTCTCTTTTACCTCGTGCAAAAACCCGTACTGATGGCCGCTGGTAGCATTGCCCCCAGAAGAGCTGACACGGATGTCAACAGCTCCCGTCGCAGCCACAAGGGCCGTGAGTAACAATCCAACTCTAGCCAACACCATTTTGTCCTATACCTTCAAGTAGTTACAGGCTTTGGGACGTGGAAGCTGGAAGCTGGAAGGGGGACACATCGTCCACCATATATCTCATATAACCCATGCCATGGCCGGTCAATTTACCTGTTGTTGCTCGCGAACCCAGAACAAGTCTAGACTCCACGGCAATAATCGATCTGCCAAGTATTAAATTAGGCATTTGAGGATGAATGGCAGTCTTCGCGGCATTGGCATTGATTCCACTTCCCGTGGCCAAGGCCCAAGAATGTTTGGTTTTGCATCTGCCCCAGGGGTCCCAAGACTGGATACAGCCCTGATGGGATCCATTAAGGCGGGAAGGTCGACTTGATGCCAGATGGACGGCCACCTGCAGGGCCCAACAGTGAGGAAGAGGATGTCGCCAGGGTTGGAGAAACAACCTTGTAAGTTGTTGGAGCTTCCATGTCGGACAAATTTCCCTAGCCCCAAAGTCTATTTAACTGAATTCTCGAAATTCCTCGTAGTTATTGGATGTAAATTGTAAACCTCGAGTAATCTGGAGAATGGGTGTGAACGAGTCAAGGCAACTCTCACCAATCTCCATCCATTCACTCTCTATTCTTTAGGTAACCCCTCAAGAATGTAAATGAGCAAGCTATGGTCAGCAAGGAGGATAGATCACCATCGCCAAGTGCCGCAATCTTAATAGCTCTCACCATTGATTTAGGCGGACGGGGGTGAAGTGTGCGGATGAATTCTACCGGAGATAACGCCGATCTGTTATGTCGCCAGGAAAGGGGCAAAGGTTTTGTGGGGGAGTTAGTGGTGTTTACTCGTCGGTTCGGGCCGAACACGGGCCGATGCAACTGGGGTGGTTCTTGCCCGACAAACCCGTCATACACTAGGCCTAATTAGGTGTTTTGCAACCTAGATAGGATTAGTGTTAGGGTTTCTACAACCCAGCAGGTAATCTGCTGTCTATATAGAACTGACCGTCAACCAACTGTTAAGTTATGATTTCACAGTCAACTGATGGTCAAATCATATAAAACGTAGATTTTGAATAGGCATTTTGTATATCTTGATGGTAGGGAATAGATTGACAGTCCATGGTATCTTAATGTCAAGTAGAATCTTATCTCCCTTCTCCTATCTTCTCTTGATTTGAAGCTTCAAATCTGCCTGTAAACCTGCTACTAACCTGCCTGCTATCCTATGTACATACATACTAACCTGCCTATTAACCTATGTACTGTGGCAGCGGCGGCGGCGGCAGTAGTTGTAGTAGTAGTGGTGTGGTGTAGATAGGGTAGAAGTAGGGTTGGGTGCAGGTTGGCCGCAGGTTAACTACAGGTTAACTACAGGTGAAATATTGATATAGGGGGTCAACTCTGTGATAGATGTTTAGCAGAGTTGACTGTCAAGCCATAATTTACAGACAGTCTGATCAAGTTGACTATCAGTTGAGCATCAGGTGACTGCTGGGCGACGGTTTTTCGGAGCCATATATTTCCGGTATGGTAGGGATCTGGGAATCGAACGCCAAGCCCTTAGTCAGCATGCGGCTCTGCAGGGCTGTGACGACGCCTCAACTCGAGCCTCGACTGAGGACACGAATCAACTTATCTTTAATCCTCGATTGATTTACTATTAACTGCCATCGATTGTTGTCCCAGCGTTTGTGTTATTATTCGAATCGTTTCCTGTTCTCCTTCCGTTGCTCGTTCACCCTCGCCCTCACCCTACTACTACTATCTAAGGCATCTCCGTTAATCCGCCAGCCTCCCCGAGTCCCCGCCATCCATTTGACCACCGAGCACGAAGCCGATTGATCTCTCGTTTTCCTCACCCGGTCGATTTCCCTTTATCTTCGTTTTTGCATATCCACAGATGCCTTCGTGGCACCAGCATCAGTCATGATCCTCAGAAGGCTCCTGCTTGCCGGCAGCCTGCTGCTGGCCGCCTCCCTAACCAGCGCAAAGAAAAACGACAAACCAAAAATCACAGTCTCGAAATTTGACCACGAACCGGTCAATCTATTCTACTTCGAGGATTCCGACACCGTGTTGTTCCAGGATGTGAAGAACGGCGAAGTGCACGTCTCGAAAGACGCCGGCGCGAAATGGGACACGGTCAGCGTCGATGGAATGAAGGGTCAGGCGTGGTCGTTGTGGCAGCATCCGAACGATAACAAAAAGGCATATATACTGGGTCGGGGAACGAAACATTGGGTCACGAACGATCAGGCAGAGTCGTGGCACGAATTTACCGTCGACGCGGAGCTGTCGCGGTATCAGTTCCCCCTAATTTTCCATGGCAAGGATTCGAATCGCGTTTTGCTGCAGGGTCAGAAATGTTTCGGTCTGGAGTGCCAGGAAAGAACGTATTATACCACCGATGGATTCAAAAAGGTTGACCTTTTGATGGATAATCCGCGCGGGTGCATGTGGGCTGTTTCAACCCCGATCTTTGGAGAAGGACTCGACTTGCCCAAGGAGATCAACGATAGGATTTTCTGCGTTGTTGCGGGATTGCATTCGCCATGGCCTTCGGATAATCGATTGCTTTACTCGGATCGGTTTTTCAAGGATGATTCGGGCACCGAAGCTCCACTGGATAGCGGCCGTGCGGTCGGTGGCATCATGCGTACTGCCAGCGTGAAGAAGCATATCCTAGCGGCCACCAAGTCCGAGCGAACGAGCGAATTGGCCCTCTATGTGACCGATGACGCAACACATTGGCATCGCGCGGAGTTCGATGGTCAACGGTTGGAAGAAGACGCATATACCGTGTTGGAGTCTACAAACTATAGCATCCAGGTCGATGTGATGACAGCGACGCGCTCGACCCCCATGGGCACTTTGTTCACATCGAATTCGAACGGTACCTACTTCACGCGCAATATCGAGCATATGAACCGGGACATGCACGGTCTGGTCGACTTCGAGAAGATTGCAGCCATCCAGGGCATCATACTCGTGAATACTGTCAAGAACTGGGAAGATGTGCAAAAATCGTACGGCGTCGAAAAGAAACTCGCGAGCAAGATCTCGTTCGATGACGGACGGACTTTTCAGTCCTTGAAAGTTGGGGACGATGACCTCCACCTTCATTCCGTTACCGATTTGTCGAACAGCGGCCGTGTATTTTCGAGTCCGGCGCCGGGTTTGGTTATGGGGGTTGGGAACACTGGTGGCCATCTGAAGGACTATACCGATGGTGACCTATTCATTTCGGACGATGCAGGTCTCACCTGGAGGAAAGCTCTTGATGAAGCTCATAAATATGAATTCGGTGACAAGGGCTCCGTGATCGTTGCTGTCTTCGATGAAGGGCGAACTCGCAAACTTTCGTACTCCCTCGACCACGGTCATAAGTGGGAGGAGCAAGATTTCCCTGACAAGCTCAAGATCCGTGCCAAGCTGCTTACCACAACGCCCGACTCTACAAGCTTAAAATTTCTACTCGTAGGATCTGCCAAAAAGGACTCGGGCTTGGAATACTACGTAATTTCCATCGATTTTAGCGATATGGAGGAGCGGAAATGCGAGGAAAAAGATTTTGAAAGATGGCCTGCCCGGTTAAACGAAAACAAGGAACCAGACTGTCTAATGGGGCACAAGCAATTCTACCGACGGAGAAAGGCAGACGCGGATTGCTTTATCAAGGATACGGACTTCAATGACCCCGTCCCCGAATTCGAGCCTTGCAAGTGTTCCGAGGAGGATTTTGAGTGTGACTTCAACTTTGTTCGCAGCGAAGATGGCAAGAGTTGCGTGCCTGCTAGGAATCTGCCCGTGCCTGAAGGCGCCTGCAAAAACCCTGACGACAAGTATATGGGTAGCTCCGGGTGGAGGTTAATACCGGGCAATGCATGTATCAAGGATGGGGGTGTCGAACTCGACAAACAAACCGAGCGCCCTTGCTCGGATACTGTCAAAGCTCCCGTCTCAGGCGAAATCGGTATCGAGAAAACCTACTTCCGCGCCGATAACTACAGAGATTATATTTATCTCGATCGCGGGGGTAGTGTCAGTGGTGATGATGAGACTGTAATCATGTTCACAAGCTCGCAAGAGATTTTCATATCCCATGACCATGGCAAGCAATGGAAAGAAATATTGGCTGGCAAAGGAGTAACAAGGATAGTTCCACACCGCCACAATAACGACATCGTCTACTTCTTAACGAGCACCGAACAAGGCTGGGTCACGGTCAACCGTGGCGTAAACATCGAAGAGTTCAAAGCCCCCCTCCCTCCTAACAGAGACAGACTTGAGCCCCTATCATTCCACCAAGACAAGAAGGACTGGCTTATTTGGACTGGCGCCGATGGATGCAACGATCAGGGCGGCGACTGCCACTCTGTTGCATATTACTCCACCGACCGTGGACATGAGTGGCACCTACTCATGCGCTACGTCAAAAAATGCGAGTTTATCAAACGAGAAGCTCGAGACGCCAGTGATAAGCTTGTCTTTTGCGAGCAGTATGAAAAAGAAAACCCAGCAAGCAAGCACCTGCAGCTTGTTTCAACCGAGGACTGGTCGTCGGATCCCAAAACGCACTATTCTAATATCCTGGACTTTGCTACCATGTCAGAGTTCATCATTGTGGCTGTGCGACCAGATGATCCCGCCGGCTCTCTTAAGGTTGGCGTCAGTATCGATGGGAATACCTTTGCTGACGCGGAACTGCCTGCAAATGTTCAAATACCGATTCAACGCGCATACACCGTCCTCGATAGCTCAACCCACGCTGCGTTTTTGCATGTTACTGTCAATGACATTGAGGACCATGAATATGGAAGCATAATCAAGAGTAACAGCAACGGGACGTCCTACGTGCTTAGTTTGAGCGCAGTCAATAGAAACCCGAGAGGCTATGTTGACTTTGAGAAGATGCAAGGTTTGGAGGGTGTCGCCATGGCCAATGTCGTCGGAAACGTGGACGATGTCGAAAATGGGGCTGCGAAGAGGACGCGAAGCATGATCACACACAATGACGGCGCGGAATGGGCGCTCCTTACGCCGCCCGCCAAAGATTCGGAAGGGCGTTCCTATGGCTGTTCAACCAAGGGAGGCAAGCCTACTAATGATTGCGCTTTGCATCTTCACAGCTACACTGAACGTTTAGATGCTCGAGACACGTACTCTTCTCCCTCGGCTGTTGGTCTCATGATCGGAACCGGCAATGTCGGCGACTTCTTGGGACTTAAGAGTGAAGCCGATACATTCATCACGCGCGACGGCGGAATTAGCTGGGAGGAGGTGAAGAAGGGTAGGTATGCCTGGGAGTATGGCGATCGTGGATCTATCATAGTCCTCGTGCCCGAGCTTACGGCCACAAAGTCCATCTTATATTCCCTGGATGAGGGAAGATCCTGGACGGAACATTCATTCTCAGAGGTTGATGTGCAGATCCAAGACATTTCCACCGTGCCTTCAGACACTTCGCGAAATTTCTTGCTCTGGGGTTCCGAAGTTGGATTTGGCAAGAAGCCTGGGTTGGTTGTCTTCAACATCGACTTTTCCGGCTTGAAAGAGAGATCGAATAAATGCGTGTTGAACGAAGACAAGCCAGAGGCCGACGATTATTATCTGTGGGAGCCCAAGCACCCCCTACAGCCTGACGGATGCCTGTTCGGTCACAGGGCCAAATACCACCGCAAGAGGCCTGAAGCACAATGCTTCAATGGAGAAAACCTCGAGCATTTGGACACTGTGGGTGAGATTTGCGAATGTACACGCCAGGATTATGAATGGTATGCATCACACATCCTTTTATATGCTTCATTAAACGAGAAAACTAATCTTTTTATTCTAGTGACTACAATTACGAACCCCAAAGCGACGGGACCTGCGCCCCCGTCCCCGGCCTAACACCCCTCGACCCCAAACTGGTCTGCACCGAGGACCCCAGTGCCGTCGAATGGTACGAACCAACCGGCTACCGCCTCATCCCCCTAACAAAATGCCAAGGCGGCAAACAGCTGAACCACATCATCCCGCACCCATGCCCGAACAAGGAGGACGAATTCGAAAAGAAACACCCAGGCCTCAGCGGCATCGGCCTCTTCTTCGCCATCGTCATTCCGCTCGCCCTCGCCGGCGCCGTGGGCTATTACGCCTTTACGAGATGGGACGGCAAATTCGGTCGCATCCGACTTGGCGACGCAGGCTCCGGCGGCATGTTCGCGCGCGACTCGCTGCTAATTTCTGTCCCCGTGGCGATTGTCGCTGGCATTGTGGCGGTGGCTACGGCGCTGCCGTTGCTGGTTACGAGTCTCTGGCGCAGCGTTAGTGGATATGTGCGTGTGCCTGGGAGTGGGCCGAGGATTGGGTCGCAGAGACCGTACGCGTCTAGAGGCGCGTTTGCGGCGAGACGGGGGGATTATGTGGGTGTTGTGGATGATGAGGATGAGTTGCTTGGGGATGATGCGTTTGAGGATGAAGAGGAAGATGCGGGGGAGAGGGTATGAGGGGGTGAATTTTTTTTTTGTCTCGATCGGTATGGCATTGATGTTGTTATTTAGGGAATGGGTGGAGGGAGTGGGATATCACTGGTTTCAATCAACCCGATTGATGTTTTCTTTTATATATATGAGGATGAATGAGGATGGGGGTGGAATGGATGAGACTGACTGAGCAACTAACTAACTTTACTTAGATGGATTGAAATGAGCTTATGCTATGTGTAGGACTATTGTGTTTTGCTTCGCTTTTTTGGTGTTTTGATGTCCTTTACTTTTCCTTTTATCCCCCTTTGGTGCATGGTCGTTAGTTGCATATTATTATCCTGATCTTCTATATACTATTACTATTATATATTGGCATTTTCGTTTCTGACCCGCCCTCTTTTTTTTTTGTTCTTCTTTTTGTAGATAACATAAGAATAACTTTCTGCGATCATGATAGTTTGATGAAGCCCCAGCATTATCTATCATACATACATGTAGTCCAAAGAAGGTAAGGTGGATAACACAGCCCTGGAATTTAAATGAGATTATTTGATGCCTGAGGCTTCAACGCTTCGTCAAAGCGGTCAGTGTGAAATCGGCCATGTTTCGGCCCCTAATTGGTCGCCTGCGACCAACCTAAGCCGACTCTTGGATGAAGCTCGAAATAATTCACACCCTGACATCATAAATCCACCCGCATCGTCGTGGTTGGCTAGCTACATAGTTAAAGTGATGATTGCCAGAGTGTTTTGCATGGAGCTAGCTGCGTTGTCCCCAGTCTCTGATCTAATTTATAGGTCGCCTCGCTGACGATGAGGACAGTAACTGGCGGAGCATGAGTGGATGGATGGATGGGTTAGAGAAGATATGGTCTGCTCGTGGGAACTTAAGGCCAGCCTGGTTAAGGCGTTCGCGAGAGAATGTTTTGTTTCGCGTTCTTGAGGAGTGAGGCGGGTCGTGGATATAACTGAGATTGGAGATATCCCCTCATTCAACCCGTCTGACTTTTGGAGGAAGTTGGAGATGGAACGACAAATACTACGAAGCAATATCTTGTAACTAACTCCTATCCTTATCCCTCTCTTTTACAAGACTGTTTTTACCCACTTTTCCCTCAACTCCCAACTCCCACTTCCCATCAATCCCCTTTGAATCATGGGAAAGAGTAGTAGAAAGTCTCCCCGACACAAACCCGACTATCCAGACGATCCTCCGCCGCCCTACAGTGAAGTCATGAAACACTCCAGCAGCGGGATAAACCACATGCACAACATCGTCGAGAACTGCAGGACAGGCGGGGGCCGGAACCGAGTCATCATCGCCATCGTCAATAGGGGGTACATCTCCCGCTTGGAGAGCAAGTACCATCCCGCCTGGTGGAAGAGATTGGTCTCAGACGGTAAGCGGTTCTCTCCATATCTCCCGACTCAGTCCAGACATCGCTCACATACATCTCCCAGCCATGAAACCCGGCGCAGACACCTGCCCCAAGGAAATCGTCACCCCAACCCGTCTCCAGCGAACAATCGACAAGATAGAGCACAGAGGCACCATTTCCGAAATCATCATGATCGCCCACGATAGCGTGCCCGGTATATCCTTCCATATAACCAGCACAAACATCCTCGAGCTCCAAATCCTCCGCTGCCCAGACCCAGGCCCAAAACCGCCCCACTCCCACTGTCCCCCGAGCAATCTGGTGGTAGACGGCGCCTCGACATTCTGCGGCACGAGACTTGACGAGTGGGAGTTGCGACAGGACATGGAGCGCTCGCTGTATCTCGGTCAGCGGGGGGTCATCATTCGAGCTGATCCGTCGAGGATTCCCGGGTGGGAACTAGCAGCGCCATCCGATGCAATCTCCAGCCCAACCTCCAGCCCTAATCTATCAGGCAATATCATCGAGCAGCTAAAAAACGCGCTAGATCAAACGATAGCAATAGGAATGGGCAAATCACCTCCCGCCTCCTGGGCTGAGCGGTGGGAACTATGGAAAGGCGCCGCGACGCTCGTTCTCGAACTCGCCACGGCAGCAAAAGTCACCTGTGAAGTGGACGGTGCAGCCGGCGGGGGTGTATTCGTCAAGATCTTCAAGACTGCTGCTGCGCTGGCCACGCAGCATACCTTTGAAGCTGTCGGGATAGGTACCAAGTTCGCTGCGATTGCTACCGCTGCTGGTCCCGCGGTGGCGCTTGGCGCCGCCACGGCGGTTGCGGTATACTTTATACCCTGGGAAGACCTTTTTAGGTATCTGGGGTTAGCCATTCGGTGGATATTTGAGAGGCTGGTGCCGCTTTTGGGCTGGTTTCGGAGCTGGTGGGAGAAGTTCATGAGTTGGATCCGGACGGCTTTTGGGGGCATGGGGGGGAAGACTGGGGCTGGGGAGAGTGATTGCGTCTCGGGGTCTTCTGGGAGTCGCCGTAAAAGGCACAGGAAATCAAGTCGACGGGGTGCGAGGGCGATTGGGAGGGGATTTTCTAAGCGCGTGGATGTGGGAGGGGAAGTTTTCTAACTGGATATGTTAGATGTATTAACTTATTTGTTGGGAAGAGGAGCAGCTTACCACGTCAGATATACCCTCTAACATGAGGGGAAAGGATGTCAAGAAGAATATGGAAACCTGCGGACTGAGAATGTATATATATCCTTTATCAATCATCCGACTTCTTCCTGTCAATGTATTTCTATCATTGCTGTCCATATCCCAAGTATATATGAAACGACGAAACAAAATGATGCACGAGGGTAGGAATTATCTATAGAAAAGAAACCGAATTCCCAAAATAACCCAAAGATCCTAAAATCTCCCCCAAAAACGGGATGCATCCAAAATAGCACTCCAAAAAAAAGGCACTCCCTCACTCCCCCTTCCCCTTAACAGCCTTCCTCCTCAGCCTCGCCCCCTCATATCCATAAATCCCACCACCCAAAAACACCACCACTGCCCCAGCCAACACGCCCCCCGCCAACACATTCCCAAACACATAAACCGATAAAATCAACGACACCAGCTTCCGAATATTCAGCACGATGGTAACAGTCAACGACGATGACTTGGCAGATAGCAAATGCACACCGCGGATACAAACGTACTGCGTCAGCGCGTTCAGAACTAGATACACGATCTTGATCGGCGTCTGGGCGAGGATCGGCTTTAGTAGGGGGTGCGTGGGGAGTGAGTGGAGGAGGGCGGTTGCGGAGTTTAGCAGCGTGCGTGCGGAGGTTATGTGGGCTGTGGAGGCTGCTGATGCTGCTGATGCTGAGGCATTTGAGAAAAGGAGGGGTGTGGAGATGGATTCTAGAAGCGGGGAAGAAGAGAAGAGCGCTTTGAGCTGGGGGAGGAGTTTTGGGTATGAAGGGATGAAGAAGGGAAGGGAGAGAGCGTGTGAGTAGAAGAGTGCTTCGCGCCAGTGATTCCGTCCGTGGGTTTCGTATAATCGGTCCGCGTAGACTCCTTGGAATGCGGAGAGGATCATGGCTAGGCCTAGGATTGTGAATCCCGTTAGAGAGGTGAGGAGCGACGGGCCCTCGCTGCCGCTGGTATGGAGGCCAATGTCAAGCGATTTGCCCTTGGCATTTGCGTCTGCCAGGGCTGCGCCCACGACGCCGACTGTAAGCAGAAGCACCGCCAGGACCTGAGTGCGGGTGTAGCGTTTTGAGTTGTATAAATGGCCGATGACCATGGAGGCAACGGGGCCGCCGCTGCGGATGATGATGTGGAGGGGCACGGAGATTTCAAAGGCAAAGGCGGAGTTGTTGAGGAGGTTGACGGTCAGGAAGAAAGCGGTGTATATCATCCATGACCTTAGGGGGATTGCCCGTCGTGCGATGAATAGTGACCGTGGACCGGCGGAGAGGGAGAGGATGTTAGGGAGGGTGAGCAGGGCGGTGACGACGAATTGCGTGAACGTAATGAGTGCTCCTAGAAAGACACCGGTATTGTTAGCTTTCTCATCTGATATATATAGTTCCAGGAGAGCAATTACTCACCCGCAGCCGGTTCATCTCTATATCCACAAAGTCATCCCGTCAGTCGACACATTGAACAAAACCAGCAACATATACTCGCGCAGCAAATAAAACTCACATAATAATAGCCTCCAAAGCAAACACCTATCCCAAACCCATCATTAGCAACTACTCTCTCCCTTCAAGGTACAACAACCATCGGATATCCCAACATACATTTGCGCAACACCCGCCAAAAATCAAGGACATCATGATGCCAATATTCAACCACGCCGGCACCGTCGTTTGAGCAACCGCAGCCGCCACATCCCAGTTCTTCCCACTCTTCTTCATCTTCTCCCCCGTACTCTTCTCTGGCGCATTGGTTTGTTTCTCGACGCCCACACTTTGGCGGCTGGGAGATGCGGAGCCATTTGCGGCGGCATTGACATTGCCTTTCCGCCGTTTCGCCTGCGACGGATCGTTCGGAGAGCCGGGCATGTTCCTTCGTTCGTTTACCGGTTTGGTTTTGAGAGCGACTGGCTTATTTATTTGACCAATAGGAGCATATGTGAGTGGCAGGTCTTTGTCGGCGGTTTGTTATTGCAGCCGGGGATAACGGCTAAGAGGGGAGAAACAACGCGGCATGGACGTACATAAAAAGCTAACCTGTTGAACGACAGCTGATCGCGGTTAAGGCAGACAGGAATTGGTTATCGGGACATGTTTGGCGTTGTGTAGAGGATGTTGTTTATTCACGATGTTGCGGGCGAGGGTTGCGGAGGTTGGGTGCGTGCGCGAGGAGAAATCGCGGCGTGGCAATTCGGGAAGTTGAGGCTGAGGACGCCATGATGTGTAAACTAGAAGAAGTTGTCATGTCTATGGAATTTGACTTGGTTGGATAAGAACTATTATTGATTCATTCATATAAACCGAATAAACGCTTCAAAGGGTATTATTTGACACTATTCACAATATACCATCTCCAATGGCTGACCACCCCTTTCTTCTGTCTAAGGGGTCATGAGATATTGATATCTAAATAAATCAACAGGACAACGCAATTTCCCATCCGTATCGTTCCTATATCCCAAATCCCATTTACCCGTCAAACTCCACTAGACATATACCAATTAATATATGACCAAGAAAGAAAAATCCCACACACCCACGCCAAGTATCAAATCAGACTCAATCGTCCTCAATATCATCATCACTAAGCACCAACTTCTCCACCGCCTCTTCGACCGGCTGCACAAGCCTAGGCCCAAAGGACTTGCTACCACCCTGCTGGAATTTCCCCCACTGTCTCCGCTTCTGCGGCGACGCTCCATTTCCATCTCGATCCGTAGACGTGCTCCACGGCTCAATCGCTGACCCGCCGTCATAACCGCTGTCATCCAACAAATCACCGTCAGAAGGGTCTACACTCTGCCCGCCGACGCCGCGGAATTGGGTGATCTTTTCCAATCCCCTGACTTCCCTGGGGTTGCAGGAGATAAGCGCCAGGTAGGGCAAGCGGTCGAGGAGGACTTCGTCGCGGGAGATCATGGCGCGGGCTGGTCCAGATGATCCGAGCCCTCCTGAGCCACGGTCATCATCGTGGCTAGCAGCTCCAGATGCCCAGCGGTTATTTTTCCACGACGCCACGCCTTCTGGTCGCGAGACGGCGGTAGAGGAAATATCAGTCATTGGATCCGTCAACCTCCGCATCCACAGATCTAACAAGCCGTCCATTTCCTCCGTCTGCCTCCAGAGCCGCATCGAGGTCGGGAAGAACATCTTATGTGCATCGCCGGCCCGGCTACCTGGTGGAGCTTGTCGTTTGATAGGGCTGGGTAGCGAGAATAATAACCCCCGTACAGCCACTTGAAAACTAATTTCATCCTGTCGAAGCATGTCGATACTAGACCCATAACCCTGATAGGAGGAGCGGGCAGATCCGATCCCACCTCGGCTGGTATTCGCATCATTATAGCGACTGCCCGGTCCTAGGATATCCGTCTCCGATAAGTTCGAAATGCAATTGTCGAAATGTTCAACGAAAGACTGGCCGTTGCAGGACAGTACGTAATTCTCATGTAGAGCCGCAACGAACGTTTGGAGATCCGTGCCCGTCTCGTTCATTAGCTCATTGATCGAAACCTGCGACCCTAGTGGACGCACATGGTGTTGGAGATGTTGGGGAGGTGGAGGCAGAGTCGACGGGCCTTCCCGCTTGTTGTACACCACCTTACCAACAGCGTGGAAAATACCAAGACTAGCCTCCCTCTGAGTAACCATTTCTAGCGACTCTTTCTCCATAGCAGTAAGCGGAACACCACCTTTACTAGACCTTTTCATCCCAGCAACAGTACCGCTCCATCCCGCCTGGTCATCTCCCCGGAGACATAGAAATTCAAGTCCGGATATGGCACTCCTCACATCTCCCATGTCCGTGAATGCCTTGAGAACCTCTGGGCCAGGAATTCGTTTCCGTTTCGATCGACGTGCTTCCTTTTTCAGAACCAGATCGAGAGCCTTGGTGATGAACGTTGGCGCCACTCTGTTGAACTCGATAATGTTGAGGCCAGGATGATTAGACAGTTCAGGGCCAAGGAGTCTGTGCACCGTAAAGCTGTCAGAGGATATACCCCCAGAACCCAGTAGTGTTTCGGAGACAATTATAATAATAGGCGGGCTTGATTCGGCGCTGCGCTGTGTTAATCGACCAGCGATTCCCAAAGGCGGAACGGCCATTGCCAAGTAACTTTGGATGGCATGTCGGAAAGCCTTGAGACCGGAGGATGACTGGCTCAGGGAACTTGGAAACTCCTCGACAAGAATGGCTCGCCTTGATTCCTCGGCATTGGAGGGTTCGCCATTTGTATTCGGATGCTCCTGTTCGCCGCTCAACATGAGGCTACCAAATTTATCACTTCTCCCAAGGAAGTCCTCAAACTGAGCTCCAATGGAGACATAGCCCTGCGAGGAAAACTCGGAGCCTAGCGGATTTTTCCATTCGACAATATTGAACCCAAGAGCCTTAGACAGTAAGGAGACAGTAGTTGTTTTCCCGCTGCCAGCAGGGCCTTTGAGGACGAGGACTCTCTAGCTCAGTCAATACATGATGCCCGTAGCCATTCAAACGGATACACGCAAAGGGGGAAAATAGGGGGGAGTAGTACTCACTCGTCTACTCCTCCCAGCAAACACATCCACCAACCACTTCTGCACATCCGCGACTTTCTTCTTATGAACCGCAAGCTCATCAAGATTAACAGGGGCATATTCCTCCGCCCAAGGTTTCATACCCTGCGTCGATAACGAACCAGCAGATCCGTTCCGCTCACCCATGCTTCCCGGTATAGCCCCCGCTGGCTCCCCAGAAGCAGGAGGCAGCAAAAACCGCTTTACCGGCTTCGTCAGCCCCTGTCCACCCTTCACCCCTTTCCGCCGATCCAATTGCGAGTACGTATCCCCCAACTTCGCCTTTCCAGCAGCACCCGCCGCAGCAGCAGAAGTAGAAACACCAGCACCGCCCAAAGCATGATTCGTAAACAGCTCCTCAAACTCCTCATCCTCATCCTCAATCTCCTCAACAATCTCCCTCCCCCTCCCCCTCTCCACACTCTTCTTCCTCTTCGTCCCCATCTCCGGCTCCCCCTTACGAGCCCATCGCTGCTCCTCCGTCGCCCTAGCAAAAAACGAATGTAGAGACTTAGACGGCTCTTCCTGTCTTCCCACTTTGGCCCGCTTCTTCTCCGGCGATGAGGCCGGGGTGCTTTGTATGGATCGCGTCCGGCTGCGTTGCGGGCTGGGGCTCAGACTGAAGAGACTCCGCTGCGTCTGTTTCTGTTTCTGTTTCTGGTTCTGCGTAGGCCTTGTCGTCTTCGACTTCGTCTGCGATTTCAGCTTCGGTTTCGGTATCGCTTGAGCAGTCCGAGTAGCTGCTGATGCCGCCTGCTGCGTGCGCGTGGGGAGGGTCATCATAGTGGCCGAAGCATTCCCCATGGACGACGACGTTGACGGAACCGCAAGCGCCCCATTATTCCTCCTCTTCACCCCGCGCGCAGCCGCATTCTCCACCACAGCAGACGCTCTCGTCTCCCTTTTCTGCTTCTTCTTCTTTGTCTTCGTGATGGTATATTCCTCCGTAGCACTATCCCATTTCACTGCCTCGATCTCTTCCTCCGCATAATCCGATGCAGAACCAGATGCATTGTTACGTTCCTCCTCTTCATCCTCGGACGAAAGCACCACGAGCCTCCGCTGCCGCTTGGGCGCTCGACGGGGTCGGGTGGTGGGCATCGGGAGGGCTGATAGCGATAGTGTCTACGCGGTGGTTGTGATGGGCTGCCAATTGGCCTTGGGGCGGTATCATGGTTGGAGGGGAGCTGGTAGATGATGGGTTTGATGGGCGTGTAAACTGTGTATAGCTGCCCGGGTGGTGTGTGGTGGTTGGGTTGGGGGGTGTCAAGCTGGAGCTGGATGGTGGTTGTTCTGGTTAATTGTTTGGTCTGGGAGAAACGCCAAAAAATCCGGGGTAACGTGACTCGGCGCGTTTGGCGCGTCGTAAATAGGGGGGTGGATATCTAGGAAGTTATGGAATGGGCAGAGGACCCTTTTATTCTAGACAGCCGGGAGGGCTATCATTTATGTATTTATTTTCTGTCCTGTAATAAATGGCTTGTTCAGGTCATTTGGGGTCAACTCCTATCCCATACATATATCCGAAGTGTATCAGTACATTACCCCTATTTCACCAAGTAAATTCCACACAAGAACTATAAATACCCCTAAAACAGGACAAAAATATATTTCAAACAGGGTATCTATCCTCAGACCAAATAAATAAACGTCGTACATAAAATATACACGGCCGAAATATAACGAGATAGGAAGTACATGTATATCTTCGACTCTGCCGCTCCGAAGCCCCAAAAAAAACCCCCCCTAGCAGACACGGGTAGAATAGCCTCATAAGAGGACAAAGGTTCTAAGTAACAGAGCGTAAAAGGAAGAAGAAAGAAGAACAAGAAGAAAAGAGGAAACAGGAAGAAAAACACCACGGGTATCCAACCAAAACCAATCAATCAACCAACCCCCATCTAATTAATCAAACTATCAATCAAATCAATTCCCCCCAAAAATATCAAAATAATAATCCTCATCCAGCCCTTCCCGACTCGGAATCTCCGGCGACTCCCCCACAAACGTCGCGTCATCAAACCGAACATTCAACAGCCGAATCTTCAACCCGTAATTACTCACCAGATTAATCAGCTTGTTCGTCTCCGCCGTGATGGGCTGCTGGTTGAGCAGCATGAGCAGGCCATCTAGCCATTCGGAGGCGATACTGTGCGATTGCGGGTGTAGGGTGAGGAGGACGGATTCCTTTTGTGTGCTTTTGCTGTTGCTGCGCTGGTGTTTGTGCGGGTGGTCGTTGGAGTTTGAGGAGGTTGGGTTGGCGATGTAGCCGTGGATGGTGATTTTTGTGGAGGAGGATGGGTGCGGGAGGGTTTTTATGGTCGAGCCTGATGAGTCGTCCGAGGAGGCAGAGACGTTGGAGACGACGGAGGAGACGATGTTTAGATCGACTGGAGATTCATCAGTTAGTTAAATTGTCAGCGTTTCAAAGATGCGCCAGGCAGCGTTTTGCTTACTTTTATCAGTGAGCGTTTCAAGATCGGGTGCCTGCTTGCCCGTAGATTCAAAATCACCATAATGCAGATACCGCCGATTATGCGACAGCTGCACATAGCGATATACAGTCGACGCCTGGCGTTTCGCATCCTGCTTCCCACCCGATCCACTGTCTCCCTTGTGCGTATACTCCGTCGGAAACCAGGCACCCTGCAATAGGCAGCGAATCCGCTGTTCCTTGACAAACTGCAGCGCTTCATGGTGCAGTTCATCGCGCACCTGAAGCAAATGCTGACCCCATGCATCCTCATATGTAAGCTCCAGCAGCTCCATCTGCAACTCCCTAAGCCGCTGGTATTCAAACTCCGCAACCTCCTCTTCCACATCATGCACGTCCTTAGTGCGCGTGGCACCCCCGACGACAGACTCTATAAGGATACGAACCAGTTCGACGATCTTCGAGAAGTCCTCCACTTCAGCGCCAGTGGCTTTCCACAGGCGGAAAAATGCATGCATACCCGCGACATGCAGCCTAGGCCAGTGGAGGAGCAGCGGTTTGAACAGCTTGTCGAAGTTCGACCTCGACTCTAGTACTAGGTAACTCTTCACATCATCCAGATCCGACTTCTCGACTTCAAAATGCTCGTAGAGAACCGCAGTAACGGCCAACGAAGCCCTGCTGATCGGGCATCTCTGCTCGGTCGGCTTCGTAGACTGCTCCAGCAGCATCTTCTGGAACTCATCCTGATGCTTCCGGACATAATCCGTCAAATCCATCATGCCCAGGAACCCCATCTCCTCAAACTCCCACTGGGGACTCTCTGTCTCAAACCCCAACCGCCTCCATTTCTCCGGATTATGTCTTCGCGACTTTTGCGTATCATCCCCCTTTTCTGACAACTCCTCCTTCTCCTTCTCCGTCTTGCTAGCCAGATGTATCCCCTTGAGCGCCCGACGATGCTCCGGCCGCTCCAGCTCAACAGCGACATCCTTCCACTTCCTCAACAGGACTTTGGTCAACGATTGAAACTCGAGCAGCGGATGCGCCAGATCCTGCAGCGCCGTGCCCTGCATGAGCATATACACCGCCCTAATAACCCCGAGATCCTGCAATCGCTTAATAAACTTGGGCCACTCGGCCTCGCTTTCGTTCGTAATCGAATCTCTCATCAGCGAATTGATCAGCTGGAGCGCATTGGCGCATAACGCGTGATCCGCAGACGATAGCCTGCTGACCAGCATTTCCAGAAAGTGCGGATAGACCGCGACGGCGGGTTTGAGGGCCTGGAAGCCGAAGATTCCAGGCTGCGATGCGCGGCGGGGGCTTGTATGCGGGTGCGAAACGATCGAGACGAGAATCGACATGGCGCCGCGGAGGATATTGACAAGCGGGTGTGTCACAATTAATTCGACAATCTGTCCCAAATCCCCAACCACCAAAAGTTAGCCAAACCAGAACCTCCTTCCCTCCCTCCATCCATCCCCACGATATCACCACACTCACTCACCCTCGTAACCAAATCCTGCTCCACACACTCCCACCCCTTATCAACCTCCAGCAGCCTCGAGAAGGAGGTAAGACTATACGCCAGCGTATTCCCCGTGGCCGTCAGCGCGAGATATTTCAGTTTCGCCAGGCCGCCCTCGGAAATAAACACGTCCGCGAACGACGGGTCGCCGATGTTCGACTGCAGCTTGAACACGGCCATTTTGCGCACGGCGTCCTCGTCGCTGCCGAGCCGCTCGACGAGCTCGGAGACGTTGATGTTTTCCATGTTTTGTGTGGGGGGCGCGCGCATGTGTGAGAGAGGTGTTTTGGGGGCGCGGGGGGGAGGGTTGTTGGTACTATCCGCGGAGGAGAAAAGGGGGGGCGTTTCGTTCGCGACTCCGAGTGGGTTGCGTTGCAGGACAAATTGAGGCGTATGAGATGCTGAAATGTTATTTTATTAGTTTCAAATCGTCATAAATATCCGACCCATCTACCAATCTCCCTTCAAAAGCAAGAGACCCGTCTATCTATCTGCCCGCCGTCTCAAGCAGTCTCAGGACAAGGGGCCGTAAACCGTGAAACGAGCGAAGGATTAAAACAAAAAGAGCGAATTGGAACGGGAAAATATGGCAATTATTGCGGAAATCCGCAAAACAGCCGGTTCTCAGACTCGGGATGGAAGTTGGTGATATGCGAGTCGAGAGGTTCAATTAATTGTTTGGAGTCTGGGGAAATCGAAGTTCATAGTCACGTGATATCAAATGCCCCTGAAGGCTGACAGCCGGAATCGAACTCAGCACCTTAAGTTTTTATACCTACAGGCCACCTAGGTAGAAATTCTGCTTTGGTCAATACATTAAATTATTTTATCCTCTTCATTATCACCTCTGCCCCCTTCTCTCTAGCTGGGTAGCATGCTAATAGATTTATCAACAATAAGACGACAACAAGACAACAAAAGTCACCGTCTAACCAACCATGTTCAGATCAAAAATAGCAAGCTAACAGGTTGGTAAAGAAGGGCTGCACATACTTCACGCTGTCCGGTAGAGTATACATCGGACTAAATAGATACATGCCCATGGAACAACAGAATCGATAGAGGTAGTAAAAAAGAAAGAAGGAACACCAAACACTCCCAGCGGAAAAAAAAGGGAAAAAAAAGAAAACCAAAAAGACAAAGATTATATCCGCCCGTATCGTAAGGTCGTGTAGTGTGGATTAGTCGTGATATGGATGTGGATGTACGCCGGTGGTTTTTTTTTCTCGCTGTAGTATATATGTACAGTACAAACTTTTTGTCTCTGCTCCTGTCAAAGTGGAAGTGTAATCAATAATCCAAAAATAGAAAGTGGAAAGGAAGAGAAGAGGAAATATTATAAGGGATAATATATCTGTATATGTAGATGGGGTCTGGCAGGTGGGGGGATAGCTGTACAGGGGGTATTGGATAGGAAGGGTTATTAACTGAGGTAAAGGGAAGTAAGTGTATGAAAAGTAAAGAAATGAAAGTAAGTCAGTATATATAACTGGCCGACCCCGTCGAAAGAAATGAGCCCAGCACATTTGAAGACAAGAGGCGGAGAAGATGCAATCTAGTTCCGCCAGCCGACATTCCAAATAACATGGGCAATATCTCTGGCGGTGTTGACGGTATCAACCACTTTGCCGAGAAGTCCAAAGTTCGCATTCTCTTCATCGTCTTCGTACCGATCGTGTTCGTCACTATGGATATCATCATAGTCAAACGAGAGGAACCGCCTCTGGGAGAAATATGATCCCTGATCATCTTTCCGCTGCCCTTTCGGGTCTGAAAACCACGTCCCATTGTACGCAGGGGTGTCTTCCGATCCTTTCCGAGGCGACTGCCATTTTGCATCCACGTCTGATGTGACGGTAGCGCCGTCGTCATCGAGAAGGAAGTTATCATATGATGGTTGTTTTGGCGGTCGGAGGGTCTCCGTTGACGGGGTGTGAGATAATCGTGGGACTGGTAGAGGCCACCATGAATATGGGTTAGATCGGACCGGGGTCGTAATTTCAGGCTCTGGCGTATCCCTGCCGTATTTCAGCGTTGTTGGCGGTAGAGGGGCAATTGTTTTGCTGTCACTGCTGAAACTGCTGCGTGGGGTGGTTTCATTGCTTAGCGACGAGCGATACGGCATCTCTCTCATCATCAGAACGCTATCAACAGAAGACTGGTCATCATCTATTGCACAAGTATCGTCGATATCATCATAGTAGTAATCATCCCTTCCTTCCACCGCGATACACTGCGAAACTTCGTCATTGAAGCTAATATGCCGTCGCTCGTTGGGGGATTCAGTACCAGTCGATACCGTCTCTATCCAGTTAACACTGACGCCTTCTGGCTCGCTTCCGGGTAGCGGATAATCAGAGCTCGATCTCCCTAGACGAGGACGGTCTCCACGGTTGTCGGCTGCTTGGGCCTTCAGAATTGCGCCGGCATGGCTGAGGAGAGTGCGTGTTACAATTGATCGTTGCAGTATGGCTTGGGACGCAGTTCTTCTTTTCAGAATCGGTTTCTTGTGTAAAAAGGAACTAGAGGTGGAAAGGCGAGTAGGTGGAGGGGAAGAATTGGATGGAGTTCGTTTGGAGGCAGTCTGTAATGGGCCATATAGCCAGGTCACATCGCAATCTTTGAGCCTATATCGACAGTTAGCACAACTCCCATACTCCCATCAGTGAATTCGAAATTGAATGCCGTACCAATTTAAAGATTCCGGGGTAACGGTGCCAAGCTTATATTTCGCCTTTGCCCACGTCCTCCACGAGGCATTCTCCAGCCTCATACTATTGCTATACGCATTCCGTCTAGAAACCACATATCTCCACGAGCTCCATATATCTTCTTCTTCCCAGTCATGAGACAGATAATCAACATGCCTTGTAGGTTCATCGTGTATCAAGGAGTCATCTCCTGCTATCCGAGGCATTGAGAGGTCATGTTTCGAATCATCGACCGTAGGTGGAGGGCTGGGTGCTGGTGATGATATTGATGGCTGAAGAGTTTCTTCGTCTTCTTGTTTGGCACAGTATGCCGTATCGTACGAAGGGAGTAATATGTCGTCGTCCTCTGGTTCTTCGGGTGTAGGTGGCAGAGTGATGGACGGAGGATTCGGGGAATAGAGAGAACGGCTTGAATGGAAAGGCGATGAAATGATAGGAGAGGACACTGCCGTTGAGTCGTCGGAAGAGGATATAGGACTGCTAACGGAATAGTACTGTGGTTGGGGGGATTTCAGGTAGGCATCGCGGGAGTCTAGAAAGTACGGGCTGTTTGTCTTCCGCCGTAGAGGGTCTGGGGAATACGAGGCATCTCTCTCAGGGAGAGGAGGTGGCACGGTGGCCATGGCCTGAGCAGCATAGGCGTCCTGCAATGCCTTGCACGGGTGGTCGAGAGAGAGCTTCCGCAAGGCGAGGTAGCTTGTCGAGAGAAATTCGGGTAGAACTGAAGCGATAGCCCAACCAAACTGTTTACCAGCAACAAACAAGCAAGATTTGGGTGATGCCTTTCCAAGCTATCAACAGGAACGCGAGTGAATGATAACGGGAGAGGTAAGGAATTGGACGGAAGAGAGCTCAGTCAGGAGATTGGAGGTGGTGATAAAGATCGAAGGGCGGTGATAACGGGCCACAACAGCTGCACAGTCACGCAGGATCGAGGAGATTCGAGGCAGATACCGTGGACGTCGTATATCGCAGCGGAGGCGGGCGGAGGGATGGGAGACGGAGCCAATTCTGTGTTTCTGGGGATGTTGATGCTGTTCTCTGGTTGAAGTTCGCGCTGGATTTTGGACAGAACCAGAAGCTAGAGTGTAAAATACCGTACGGAAATCTGTAATCTAAATACATACATCATCGATATCGAATATCATCAAATATCACCAGCACGTTCGCACAATCAGAGCAGAACACTACGAGGAGCGGCGGTCTAATATAATAACACAGTCACCAGGACCAAGGGAAGCTGAGAAGGATCTGGCCTTTGCTCCCATATCCCAGCCCGAGTCCAAGCCTTTTTCTATCTGCTCTTGACGCCACCAGAGTGGGCTCGACATTCCGGTCCTTTTCGCTATCTCCAACACTAACTTGTACCGGCTAACTATATGTTGCCTCTTCTAGGCGTGTCCCTATCGCTCTGTGCGACTTTATCTGGATCAGAGCCAAACCAGGCAATGTCTTGTGTCAGTGATTCATCCCACTTGGTGCTACATGCGTATCTCGCTATCAGGAAGCCTGGGGATGTATGTGTCTTACTCCCATCGTCAGTGAAAGGGCTGTCCCATCTTCTCCAGGAGGAAAGCCGGGTTGATGTGATTTGGTTGGATCCTTGCGTCAAAGCCAGACATAAACAGGACTTCCAGCGCAAGTCATGCTTCCCGACGACGATAAAGGAGCAACCAACCCAGGCTCCTGCGGGGTCTGGTAAGTGGAAACTAATAACTAGCTACACTGCGCTCTGATACATATCAATCCTTGACAATATGCAGCTCGGGCCACCCTTGATAACATCATCTTTGCAGGCTATCAACAATCAAATGAATGCTCATGCCGCTGTGACTCCCAGGTCCAGCCTTCCAGACCTTCTCTCTCTCTCTCTCTCTATATATCCAGCGTCAATGAAGACTGACGGGACATTTCGGGTGCTATCAACTTCCTACCCGATGAACCCATGAATCCCCCCTCGCGCAATCGAAACCCTGCTCAAGTAGACCTCCCCCATATCCACATTCCACAAAACCGCAAAGTAAAAAAGAAATCAATCTGCCAGCCACCTCCAGAGCACGCACTGATGCAATACCATACCTGTCTGTCTGTCCCTTTTATTACTATTTTTACCACTTATCGCCCGTCAAAACAGGTGGATTTCCAAGCGGGAACAAAAGTGGGTAATTGGCTGGGCCCCATTGCCTAGAACAAGTTTTTGCTGGAGAACGGATGCCAAATTGCCAATCGGTTGTGGAACAGGGCCCCCCTCGACGCTCGTAGCCGCAGGAGGGGTCCGAGGGGGATCAATGGGGCCTGGAACAGTGGAACGGGGATGGGATGGACCAGCGGCAGGGTTGAAGGGTGAAAGTGGTTGGTCTGTGGAGGGGATGCGAAGTTTATTTTTTGAAAGTATCAGCGAGAAACTTGTGTTGAAATGCACGTATCAGACGGGCTAACTTCATTGGTGGAGGTGGAAAGGAGGGAGTGATTTTAGAAGCAGCTTTCTTGGATAAATTATTTGTGCCTTGCTTCCAAGTTTGTGTGTGTGTGTGTGTGTGTGTGACGGCGAAGTTGGCATTGGTGAGTTTGTATTCATACAGCTTCTCCTCAACAACAGCCATGAAACTATTCAACATTTAATGGTATTAAAGAGATAGACGTACGAAACAGGATTAATTGAAAAAGAAAATAGTTAACTTAGTTGGGGATCGAGGAAAAAAAGAACAAAAACAAAAAAGAAATGCCCACACTCGGAATCGAACCGAGGATCTCATCATTACTAGTGATGCGCTTTACCATTAAGCCATGCGGGCGTTTGTTGGGGTGACCTCCCACTGGGGCGGTTTATCCAGGCCGACCGCCGTACCTCACAGCGCGGTTTGAACTACATGTACCCCCTTCGCGTAAGAATGGGTGATTAGGGGATTCATATTTAAACCATACATTCCCGCCTCATAGTTATTCATTTTTACCCCCGTTGAAACCTATAGCATATAACACCCCAGTCAAGCCCCTCCCACCACCATAGTCTTATCTTATCTATCGTACGGCAAGTAGTCTCCGCCACGTCGCTACCCATATTCCATGCAGATGCAGAAATAGGGAAACAGGATGAAAGGGAGCGAAAGCTCGGGTAGCCGTTATTGTGTAGTGAATGACACACGGACCGCTTGAACTATCATGGTGGACACGGGAGCCGTTATCGTGTTGCAGGAGTTGCGCTTACATGCCGGGAGGAAAACATGTATGTCGGAGAGAAGGGGATGAGGACAGGGATCCGTTCCAAGGATTAGATATGTATTCACAAGTGTAGATATATCGATGGGTAATATTCGTTCTCACGGTGGTTTGTAGACGAAATACCAAGACGAGAAAAATATTTAGCCAGGGCGATGAACAAAACCGGATATCCAATGCAAGGAACCAAAAATAGGGCAATCTTGATTTTTCCCATGTGAGGGGAATCCGCTCTGTGCCTCCCACGGAGCTGGGATGAAAAGCAAAACCGTTTGCGAGTGCCAGGTTCGAGGTTGGAGGAATAATAGCTAATGCTGGGATCTCATCGTCGGAGAAGGTTCCGCACCGCTTGCTTATAATTCATGGAGGTACATGTACAAAGGGGTTGAGAATATTATGCCGTTTGCTTGCTCGATTCGTAATATGGAGGCTGGACCTTGAATAATGCAACGCCTGACAGATTTCCCCAATCGTAGAAGACGGGTGTCTTTTACAACAACCCAGGTCTGCAATCTGGAAGTTGGAGGTGACTCGGGGGATTCCTAGACCTGCCAGGCGCCCTCCCTAGCCCGTACGGGGACTGGTGAAGCGGAATCTTGGAATCTGCTGTGTGCAGCGTACAACTATCGTACCGGAGGCTATTGATTTAGACAATGTCTTCAATAACATGGCCTGGGATCGATATTGACAGGATGCTTCACAGCCTTCTGTGGCATGACCTATACAGGGTATATAATATCGATAGTATCATAATCCCTAACTCGATGGATCGGAGAAGAAACTCGCTTTGAATCGTCGATAGGAAATTAAGGCCCAAAGTACCAACGGCCAGGCGATGGATCCCGCTTGACTGGCACTGGGAATGGATCGAGACCTTCAATGGAGAGATTGATGCCGGATATATTCCTGTCGCCGAAGTTTCTCAACTGTTTTCAGGAACGAAGCAAGAAGCTTAATTAGTCAAGACCCTGAACTACATCCTGTTTCATTTTCGTCATGATTCCATGCCCCATTGAGCGAGCCTACAGAATGATAAAACAAAAAGGAAAAGGAAGAAAACTCACCTTCCCAAACATCTTAAACAAAATCAACCTCGACCCCTCCTCCCCAAGAATATTCGCCCTATACATTGAGAACTCACCCGTCAACACAATCCTCAACTCCTCCAGACAATTCCCCACACACCACACATCCAACAGCGTATCAACCGTCCGCGCCCACCTGCTCGCCAAACTCGTAATATCAATCTTCAACGTCACCCTGCGCGCCTTCTGCAGCGCCCCCTCGCAAATAAACATCGTGATATCCACCGGCCGGCCCAGGGCAATCGAGTACGGCGGCGGCTCATCGATGACGAGTTCCTGCGAGTGTAGCACGGGCAGGGCTTCGTAGGTTATTTGGTGGTTAAGGAGGAACAAGTTGGGCGTGACGTAGTCTGATTCTGGGATACGGGGTGGGGGTAAGGTGCATTTAGGAGTGAAAAAGCAGGGGATATTCCCCATGATATATTGGGGGGAGGAGGGAGGATGGTATGTAAACCAGCTCGCTTCGTCTTGTTCGCATTCAATGCGAAGACGGGCGAATGGCCTGCGCAGGTTTGGCCAGCTTAGGGAGAGGCGGTAGATTTGTAGCCTGATTTCGGGGGGGAGGTCGAGGAATGATAAGGGTGAGCGGGGTTGGGTGATAGATGGGGACATTTTGGGTGCAAATATCGCTAACCCTTCTTCTTCTTTTGGCTGGAGTCAAGAAATTCAATGAACAATATGGGAATGAGCTGGGGGAAGCACGGATTCGGAGAAGCTGATTTTATATCTGACTGGGGTGGTAGATCGAGGACGGATTGATTATTTGAAATTGTCCTGTTGTTACGCGGGGTATTAGCCCAATTTATACCGCCTCTGGACTTGATCCAACGTAGCCAAAGGCATATCCATTGGTTTGCGATTTGTTTGTAGAATCATGAAGCTCTTTCCGCGGCGTTGGGGGCGGTTCGGCTTTAGCGCCACGGTAACTAGTTAAGCGCCAGCCGCCCCGAACAGGGGGTATCAAACTATTACCTAGATCAACCTCATCTTGTATTTCAAGTTGGTTTGCCGTTTGGTCTGCAACTTATTTACTATCGGAGTTCAAGAATTATGTGCGAATATTTTTATGCAAAAAAGCGATAGCCTAACTTATCCAGCAATAGCAAAGCAACAAACCACAAAAACGGGTCTGAAATAGATCAATTGGTCAAGATGATCGAACAACAATCAAATTCAGAAAATCTCCATCACACAATTGATGCCCTCGTCCCTAACCGCTGGAGTAATGGGCGCTCCTTAGAGCACAGGTTTGGGCGCGGGCTTAATATCTCTATCGGCACTGGTGAAGCCAATATCATGCTTCTGCACGCCGGCTGGTCTTCGCCTGGCATCAAAAATAGCTTATCCCATACCCATACGTCGTGAAGTCCTTGTTACCAAAAAAAATTCATATGTATCCCATCATCCATCCATCAGTAACAGAAAAAACCCCACCATTCCATCCTATCCCAATCCAACCAAACAAACCCAAAAAAACAATCGAGATCGAGAAAACAAAAAAAGAAAGAAAAAAAGAAAAAAAATCACCCACCCCCCTTCTTCTTCTTATCCTCCACCAACTCAACATTATCCTCCGGCACCACCCCCCCATAAATCTCCATCAACCACTCAAACACATCATCACTCACATCACCCTGCACCGTAATCTCCTCTCCCGAACCCCCCTGCGCCGTCGCCGCAACCCCACTAACGGCCTTGGTCACACTGCTCCCCGTCGCAAACTTCTTGCCTAGCTCTTTCGCGATTTTCTTATTCTCGAGCCCGTGCGCCTCCAGACCGGAAATCACAGTGACGTATTTTCTCTTGTTGCGCTCGACGCGCTTGATTTGGACCTTGGCGGCGGCTTTACGTTCGAGGTTGCGGGTTTCGGCTAGGGCGGCTTTGGCTTCCTTTTTGGCGGCGTCTTTGGCGGCGCGTTCGCGGGCGGTGAGGGAGAGGGTGTTTAGGTTTGCGGTTATGGTTTCTGTTGTGTTTGTTTTTGTTAGGTTAGACTGGGCAGATATGAATGGTCATGATATTCCGTGTCGAGCGGGAGGAAGAAAGCCAGCGGACACCCAGGCGGGGGGGTAGAGAACAAGAGATAAAAATCAGACATACCATCGGAATATAACCGCTGATGCATATCCGGATGATTCTTCTCTAGCCATTCCTGGCACTTTTTCACTGTGCCGCCGAATTCGCAATACTATACACCGCACAATACTCCCCCCAACGGCGAAACCTTAGCCCATTTTGCTCTACCCCGCAGCTGAATTGGATTGGGAAGAGGAAAACGCTTTGGAGGATCTCATTGTATAATGGACGAGGAACTGTCACGTACCTCGGGCGGGAGTGAGCAGACTGTATAAGAGTTAGTCTTCTTGTTATAGCTGTTTGGCTGCTGGCGGGGTGGAATATGGCTTTGCATGGCGGGGCTGGGGGGGTATTGGACTCACCTCCGCAATATACTACATGTCTTGCCTGGGGCTCGGCGGGTGCTTCAGCTGTGTCTGCCATGTCTGTGGTGGATTGTGCGGTGTCTGAGGGGTGAGAGAATGTCTTCCTATCACCACGCAGAGGTTGTGACGTTCGTCCATGTTGGCCGCTGACATCGAGTGGTAACTTACTAACCGCAGGAACTATTTTCCGTATCTCTTCTACTGGAAACCTCTTACTCTCTTCCTTTCCATCACGGCCGTTTTACAGGACCAGAATGATGACAGACCGTGTGATTAAAAAATATATTTCTTTTATCAACGAACAAGATGGCATGCTCGATATCACCCGTCGAAGCCCAGGACGTGGATTTGCTCGTGCGAAAAGTCGAATTTCCTGCATATCAAGATGACCTTCTCCAGCGCTTGATGTTCCCGTACTCGAAGGAGCGACAGCAGGAGCAAAGAGAAGACGAAATCAGATGGACGATTGACGGGCTTCTTGAGACGGTTCATCAAGGGGATGAAGCTCTGTACAAGGCGTGTGGAGAAGATGGATCACCTGTCGGATTAATAGGCTGGACTACTAGCCCCGGGACTTTCGCAAAGGGACTCGGAGTGAAAAGCGAGGATTGCATTCACAGTGGCCGTGTCCCAGTAGGCAAGTCGAGAGGGAGGCAAGGGGCAAGGAACAGCTTTACCCTGCCCTCTTTGGATGTAGCTTCGTGGCTTGGTATCTCCAAAAGGCTCAGAGAAGAGAGGCACAGAGTTCTTCAGGCTTGCCACGGCAATGGAATATGCCGTAAGCCATCATCAATCAACCTTGGGAAGTTTCCCGGGCCTTGCTGACCGTACTCTTCTCCGTTAGGAATCACTTTCATGGCTGTGGATCCAAATCACCAACGTCAAGGTGTTGGGTCTATGCTGATGAGGATTTTCTGTGATTATATTGATGAAAATTCACTAGACGCCTTTGTTTTGTCCTCTCCTGCTGGGATACGACTATACTCCAAATTCGGATTCAGGGAAGTCGGCGTTGTTGAAACGGAGCATGGAAACTTTACTAGCATGCTAAGGACTTCAGGCCTCGGTCTCAAGGAAAACATCGAGTTACCTTTGTCAACCATAAAGCAAACTAGCTGATGCGGCGCCCAGGTTCTTGTCAGACTTATTTAAGGTAGGAAATATTTACAACACCCCTGTGCTATTGAAAAGGACCAATAATAAAGATGGACTGTTTAGGATTTAATAGCACAAATCTCCTGTTTGCCTACGTACGAAGTTAGGAACATCCATGATTCCCCCAGTGTCCTTCCAGCAGTACTCTCTGCAATGGCACCTCTCGTCTCGTCATCATCAGTGCTAACAAACCCAAACAGCTTCAATAAGCTCCAAATCCTTGACCAAGGTCTCCACAAGCTGCTGGTTGGTCTCCATCGAAAAATGGCTTGTGCAGCAGACTGACTGACTCCATACCGTTCATGGCATTCCGGAGTCGAGAAAGGACTGTCTGTCTTAAGCGGCCCAGTAAATAAGGGCTCCCTCGCCTGCGTTTCCTTGAACAGGTTGGCAGGCTCCCGAAGGGATGGCGGCGATTCGTAAGCTTCTGGGATATCCATTAGAAGGTCCTACTATAGGGTCAACAAATGCTCAAGTTATAATACCGCATGGAGAGGAAGAAGGGTTACATTTATGATGGGGGTAAACAATATCGACAGACTGAGGAGCGAGCTGTTTTGGAATAGTTGGATGAGGTGAAAGAAATAAAAATTAATATTATTTAGGGCAACTATGTACTCCATACCTATGCCTACAACCCCCCCAAACAATGCCTGCAGTGCCTGAGAGTGTTATGCTATTTAATTCTTCGACCAAAGGGAGTTTGAAACAATCAGCTCCCATCCCAATCTGGAAGGGAATCAATCGATCACAGCTCCTTATTGCACGTCCTATCCCCATCCGTCTCATTCCCCGTAACATCGAACGGATTCCTCAACCAGACATCCCGACCCTGGCCCTGCTCATCCCCATTTCCCAACGCCGGCTTCTCAGCTGCCCCGAAGGTAAAATTCCCAGCAGCAGCAGCAGCAGCAGCGCCATCAGCCAGGGATATATCCACACTCCCCGCAACCCCCTGCCCCATTTCCGGCACCTCCACCTCCGCAGACGACACAGGCCTAACCTGCTCAACCACCCAAGCAACAACCAAAACCAACACCGCCCCCACCATCCCCGCCCAAAAGATCCTCAACCGCCTACTAACCCTATCCTGCCACTCGCCTTCCCTCCGATCCCACGCCTCAATCTTCCCCCTCACCACCTCCAGCCGCCTATTCAGCTCCACGGCCTTCTCCGCGCTAACGCGCATGCGGGCCTCGAGCGTCTCGATCTGGCGGAGTTGCGGGGAAAAGGCGTGCAGGTCGTCGAGTTGGCGGGTGGTGGTGTGGGAGAGGGAGGAGAGGGAGGTGGTGAGGGAGGTGTGCAGGGAGCTGGTGGTTGTGAGGAGGGAGTGGAGGGAGTAGATGGCGGAGTGGAGGGAGGTGATTTTTTCGAGGAGGTTGTAGTAGGTTGTGTCGAGGCGGCGGGTTATGGTTGTTGAGAGGGTGGAGAGGGTGGTGAGGGTTGAGAGGTTTGTTCTGGTTGCGATGTTAGCTTGAACTTGCCATATATATAGAGGTTATATAGGAGGATAACTTACTCCTCCTCCCTCACCCTCCTGCTCCTCTCCCTCCTCACATCCTCCATTGTAATCATCACATCCCCCCTCCGCCTCCCAAACGGCAGCGGCCGCTCCATAGTCATGTCCATATCCACACCCTCCACCTCACTCATATCCAGCCCACTCCCCTCCGTCCCATCTCCCTCCCTCTCCCTCTCCTTACCAACATACTTCGCCGGCCGTAAACTCATCGTAGCATGCTCCCTAACAGCCCTAGCCCTAGCCGTGTGTATGGGTATGGGTAATGGTATGTGTACCCTCACGTCTCTCGACCTAGATCCAGAACCGTCCGCAGAGCCAGAGCGAGACGCAGACGCAGACCCATGCCCATGTCGTTTATGTTTATGCTTAGTATGGCTGGCGTGTTTGCGCTTCTCCTTCTCCTTCTCCTTCTTCTCCTTGTCCTTGTGTTTTTGTTTTCGCGGACTGCCCGATGGAGCAGGATTGTGGCTTGCAGCCTCACCGTCCCCGTCACCGTCACGTTCCTGATGACGATCACGATCACGGTCCCGCGCACGCTCCCGATGCCGCAGATGAGGCTGTCTGTGGTGTAGCCAGGAGGAGTCGTCGATGGGATGGATGCCGTGGTAGTGGCTTAGATGGGTGTGGATTTTTGGACGGTGGGGGCGTCGACGGGTGCTCGAGGGTTGTTTGTCTAGTTTTGTGCTCGTCGGGTCCAGCTTGAAAGGGAGGACGCCATGTGCGGAGAGTTGTTGTTGTTGGGGTTGGGTTTGGGTGTGGGGTGAACCATGGTTATGGGGTGGTGGGATGCTCGGGGTAGTGGTAGTGGTAGAGGCAGCGGGTTCATGGGATGTGTCTGGTTCTTCGGCGAGGGAGGCCATGGGGTATTTAATTACATAGATAGGGGTGAGGATGGCTGTTCTGGAGATGCGTGTCGGAGGAAGTAAATTGTTGGAGGGATGAGGTTGTTCTTGGCAGTTGGATGCGCCAAGATTGATATCAGATGCATGGATTATGGGATGAGAATTGGTCCGTCACTTTACGCTGTATCTTTTGTATTGAGGGTATTTCCGATGACTTGATTCGTGTAAGAACAAACTAATGCTTAGGTATAATCAACGACCATGATCCCATATAGACTAATGCTTAGGTATAATCAACAACCACAATCCCATAGACAGTCGAAATAGATATCTCCAAAAAACGCCAATTGCCAGCCCGCACTCCAGAAAATGCAAAACACCCTCTCATCCATCACACTCAGCACTCACTCACGACTTGAGCAGCTTATTCCTCTTCTCCCTCCGCCGCAGCCTGTCCACGCGCTTCTGGTGCATCTTCTCGGCCATCTTCTCGTAGCGCAGCTTCTCCTCCTTGGCGGCGCGGCGGTCTTTTATAGCTTGTATCCGTCGCTGCAGACAGGAATGAATATCAGCACATAGTCACGAATCCCAGTGCAGGGGAATGGAACCGACCTGGCGCTCGGCCTCCTTCTCGTCCTTCATCTCCTTCTCCTTCTCCTTCATGGCGTCTCTGTTCTTGCGCTCCTCGAGGCGTTTTGCGTAGGAAGTCTGGCCGGAGGTTGGGCGGAAGGGGGCTTTGGCAACATGCCAGTTTTTGCCTGTCACAGCAGTCAGGAGGGGGTATGGTTAGAATTAATGGGGGAGACAGACCGTTCTTGCGCATGCCGGAGGGGGTTTGGGCGGGGAGTGGGCCATTCCCGGCAGTCTCGACAGCAGCAGACATGGCACCAGGCAGGAGGACAGGAATCAGCAGAATCAGCAGAATCAGCAAATGCAGCAGAAAGCAACAGAAATATCAACAGAAATATCAACTTGCCAAAATTGTCTGGTCGTCGAGGCTGCAAAAACGGAGGCTTGGCGCTGACTAACCGGGTGCGACTCGGACTGGAAAAACAGTTTCTCCATGATATCTTGGCAGCCGATCTCCCGCCAGATTCCGGATTTCAGCCAATCATACCTTGGTTAACATCAACTAGGATCTTACTAAGTCTTTTATACTTCGACAGCTTTCCAGGTTACCAGCCTACCAGGTATGTCTTCTTGCTCAAACTTCTTACTCACTTCTTGCTCTCATCTCTTTCTCATCTTCTGCTCACCTTCTGCTTATTCTGGCTGCCATACACCTTAAATGAATAATAATAATAATAATAATAATAACACCTTCTGCTCATTCTTTCTTGGCTCCTAGGAGCTCGTCTCTTGCTCAGGCTTTTTACTCACAGTTATTCTGCTGCTTGAAGAGCTAGAGAGTTTTGCTGTCGCGAATAAGAGAAAGCCGTCTGAAAACACAAGAGAAGCTGTCATCATGAGGTAAGGACTTATTTCTATTGCACCAAGTTTATCTACTATATCATTTAGTATGTCGTTTGTCCAGACTGTATTCTATTTTCTTTACTGACGCGTACTTGTAGCGCGTCCCCAACCAACACCTCCACGCTTTTGACTAGACCTGATGCAGAGTTTCATGACCCGGAGAGAATCAAAATCATCTCTTGGATGGCAAATCATCTGCAGAGTAGTGCCACAGACTCAGTTGCCTATGCATGCATATGGCTCGCAAATATTGAAAATCTCTGAGCTATTCGAAACTCTCCCAATCCTGATAGAGCGATTCACGAGCTTCGGAGTTCAAATGCTTTTGAAGCGGTAAAAATATGTGAGTTTGACACTTTACGCTATATGGCAAAGCTGACTGAGTATTGCATGTAGGGCTTCAGAAATCCGTGGGTGGTAGCTCTGCGACTGGGTCTGCACGAGGATCAGCACCCGCCTCGACAGTTCCCTCATTGCATGGATCATCACCCGCTGCCGCGAAAGTAACACCATCCCCGCGGTCTGAGTCCAAGAAGTCATTATCAGCGGTTGGGACCCCCAAACAAAACCCATCCGCCTCTGGCAAGAGGAAGGCGGATGCGGCCGGGATAACAGATGAACCTCAAACACTGAAGGCAAGAAAGACAGATGAGCAGAAAAATTTATCTGAGCGAGCTAAAAATCTGGTATGTTTTTATCACTAAATTTTGGTGATAAAGTTTTATTGACAATTCCTAGTGCCGAAAGCGAGATGCGTCTAGGTGTGTTCTAACGAAAATGGATATCCTTGACGTCGCCCATGTCTATCCATTTTGCATGAATAGACTTGAATCACTAGAACTTTTCTGGGAGACTCTTAGGGTTTATTGGTCGGAAGAGCAAGTGAACGCGTGGAAAGCTGCTGTTTCTGGACCATTGGGAACCGAAACCGTAGAAAATCTCCTTTGCTTTTCTCCCGACGCTCATCGTTTACACGGAAAGGCTCGCTTTGCCCTACATCTGGAATCCTTCGAAGAGACAGCCAACTGGCAGTCAATGAATCTTTCTTTTCACTGGTTGAAGGCTGGCAAGAGAGAGCAAATTCTCTTGACCCAGACTCCGTCCCTCTTGGCCGACAAGCCAGTAGCTTACGGATTGACAAACTACGAGAAAAAGCACGATCTGATTTCCGGCCACAATGTCCGTTTACGATCAGCAGACCCGGAAACAATGCCCCTTCCTCACGCAAGGCTCATGGAGCTTCAGTGGTTGCTGAGTAGAGTTGCGGCGCTTAGTGGTGCTGCGGACTTTCTAGAGCTCGACGACGATGGCTGGGGTTTTCCTATTGAAGCCAGTGACTCGCAAACTGATGTCGAGTCAGAATCATCCACTAGCCCACCTCCAACATCCAGCGCGTGTGATATCAAGCAGTGGGCGGAGTCAGTAGAGGATCCCGAAACCTGATTTTCTCTTCCTTTTCACGCTTCAAAAGCACAGTGGTTTTCCCATTGTCTTCTTTCTTTTTACTTTTTTTCTTAAATTTTTTAGCTCAATTGATCATGGGTGTTAATATCACAGGCTGGCATGGTAGTACAGTACTACCTACATGGAGGTATGGTATGTAATCTGCCTGTAATCTAGTGTAATTTACGTAATTTACCGCTTATCTTAGCGCCATCAGATAACCGGATCTCGGCGATTTGTTGCCCCGCACCCGCCGCGCTAGCCGCTTTGGGCGCTCATCACCGCCTTCAACCCGACAAAATCTCGAAATCTCAACAACCAGCCCCCGCCAGCTTCAAATTTCAGTCTCAGCCGGCCATCGCCGCTCGTTTGCACAAACTGACAATACGCCGCGCTGTCTGCTGCTCCGACTCCTCGCGTGGCTGTTGTCTCCACTGCCCACTGTAATATACCGCCTGTTCCTCCCGAGAACATGCAGGCCTCTTCCGTATGATGTCGGTCGTCCCACCATCATCACCACCACCGCTCCTCCACCACCCCGTCTCTGACGCCCTTCCCAGTCTCTTCCAGGACTCTACGATGCTCTTCCGATAACACCCCCTTGTATACTCAATTTTCTCTTTCCTCCTTCGCTCTCTACCCCGCCACTGAGCCGCCGCCTGCCCGATGGACGCTGTGAAACCACAGGTTCCCCGCGCCATTGAAAATGAAATGGCGGTGGAGCTGCCCGATTTCCCCTCGACTACGCACCAGGGCGTCGAGGCGTTGAAGGACGTGGTGTATGGTTCGGTATGCTCCTGTTGTTCTTTTTGTGTGCTTGTATTTCATCACATATTCCTTGAACTTACTAACCGCTTTACTTAGACCGCCGGCATTGCGGGCAAGTTCATAGAATACCCCTTCGACACCGTCAAAGTGCGCCTCCAGTCCCAGCCAGATGGCATCCCCCTCCGCTACAAGGGCCCCATCGACTGCTTTCGCCAGTCCTTCCAGGCCGCCGGCATCAATGGCCTTTATCGGGGTATTAGTGCTCCGCTCGTGGGCGCAGCCCTCGAGACAAGCAGCTTGTTCTTCAGCTACCGTGTAACACAAGAGTTCCTAAAGACAACCATGTACCCCTCCGTGTCCGAGCTCCCGCAATCCGCACTGCTCTTCTGCGGTGCCGCCTCGGGAGCCTTCACCTCCCTTCTCTTGACGCCTGTCGAGCTCATCAAATGCAAGATGCAGGTGCCCCCTGGTAGCAGCATTGGGCACAAGGCGCCCGGGCCCCTGGCCCTCATCGCGTCCGTTTTCCGCCACGACGGGCTGCTAGGCTTCTGGCGCGGCCAAATGGGGACGCTGATCCGTGAAACGGGCGGTTCTGCCGCCTGGTTCGGGAGTTATGAGGGCGTGCTGGCTTTCTTCAAACAACGCAACGCCTCGAAACTCGACCCGGCCACAGACGCCCCAGCCCCACCGCTCGCTGTGTATCAGCGCATGCTCGCCGGCGCTGCAGCAGGGGTCAGTTACAATTTCATCTTCTATCCGGCCGACACGATAAAGTCGCGCATGCAGACAGAGGACATTACGCATACAGTTGGCGACGCCAGACGCCGCAATTTCTGGGCCGTGGGGAAGACCGTTTGGAAACAGCAGGGCCTCGCGGGGTTGTACCGCGGTTGCGGGATCACTTGTGCGCGATCAGCGCCGAGTTCAGCCTTCATCTTTACGATTTATGAAGCGCTGCGCCATTATCTCTAACCTTGACTACATATTATGACGGACGTTATTTTCCTATCCCGTCCCCCTCACTTTACCCACTTTACCTCTAGACGTCATGTTTTTCCTTTCTAATTTCTGCGGTGTCTGTTTTTTCCGGGGTATGTCCAGGCGAACGGGTGTTTATTTAATAGGGCTGGCTCGGGATTGATGGCTGATTATGACGGGCATTTTCGTATTTGTTGTATCCTTTCGTTTTCACATTTCCGGTATATCATCCAGCCATTTACATAACTAGCTAGATAGATCTATTTGTTTCATTTTGGGTTGTTTCATCTAGGTGTTTTTCGGGAGGATGAAAGAGAAAAGCATTATATATAGAAAAGTTATTCGAGAACAGAAGAAAAAAAGCAGTAAATTAATTAAATAATTGGCCCCGCAAGTAATAGTTCACTGCCCGTCGAAATAAAAGCTAATGTAACCCCGTCGTCGATTCTAAATTCTAATTCCATCGGGATCCGCCGTCTGGCTCAACCTTATTCATCTCCACCTGACATCTATCCTGTATAAATAACCAGGATAAATCCCCCCTCTCATCTCCATTATCCCGTCAAAACCACTCCCCTCCCCTATCCTAGTGAAACTATACATACATTCATACATACATAAATATCCCTCCCCCCCCAGATATCCAACCCACCCCCAAAATGCCCCCCCTCACAACCACCGAACTAACCACCCTCTCCACAAAAGCCATCGCCGCAAAGGAGGCCGCGCATTGTCTGTTCTCCCCCATACATAACCCAATACATAACCCATCCCACCTTACCCAAACCCCCAATCCCCAATCTACAACCTTCTAATACTAATCCTAATTTAATGGTGTACATGTAGGCCCATACTCCAAATTCCGCGTGGGCGCCTGCCTCCTCACGGACAGCGGGGAATTCATCGTCGGCGCGAACGTGGAGAATGTCTCGTATCCTGTGGGTGTTTGTGCGGAGAGGTGTGCGTTTGGGACGGCGGTGGTATGTTCTTTTTTTTTGGTTTTGTTATCTCTGGTTTATTGGGTTTTGGTTATTGGGGTGGCTCGCTCATCAGGCCGATGCGGGGGGAGGTATCTCCAACATCAATCAGGTCTATCATATATACATATATATGTATATGGATTATATATAATTGCTTCATCCACTACAGCCTACTTTACTTACTTACTTATTTACTGACAAAACGAAAACCAAATACATAGGTCGCCGGCCATAAATCGTTCAAAGCCATCGCTGTCGCGACGGATATCACGCCTGGTGCATCACCGTGTGGGATGTGTAGGCAGTTGTATGCTTCTCCCCCAAGCAACCAAGAAACAGCCTTTCTTCCCTTCTCACTGTTTCGTTTCCTTCTTCTGCGGGGAGTTTGGAGTGATCTGAATCAATGATGATGATGATGATACTAACGTGGCTGGATTGGTGTGTGTAGCATGAGAGAGTTCACAACCCCTTCGTTCCCGATCTATATGTATGATGGGGAGGGGAAGTATGTGGTGAAGACGATGGGGGAGGTGGGTTTCTTTCTTTCTCTCTTTCTTTCTTTCACTGTGTTTATATGCTGATTAAATGGATGGCTCCAGTTGCTTCCGGATTCGTTTGGACCGGAAGATCTTCCGAGGGGGGAGTAGAGATATGGAGGGGTGCTGGTATCAACCTTGGAAGGATTTAGGGATTGTTTTTGGCATATCTAACTAGAGATGGGGACTTCATTGTGAGGTAGCTGGCTGATGAGGATGGTGGAGGGAGGGTCCTATTTTATTTCATTTTGACGAATGAATGGAATGGATATGATAAATGTGTATATGTATGCTGTATCTAGCTATCTATCTATCTATCTCTTCAACTATATAAAATCAATCTGGCTCGAGGAAAGTCCGAAACGAAGCGAACAAAACTAGATGGGTATAAAATCCCCGCTGGGATGTCTTAATATACGAAACGAAAAGAACTCCAATCCACACCAACCAACCAAACCAACCAAATCAAGATCCCCTAAGTGAGCAGGGGAACAACGAATAAACGAACGAACGAACAACATCATCACACCACTCTCCCTCCATACTCCGGCCCCTCCACAGAATCCTTCGGCTCCCTCCCACTCCCACTCCCACTCCCACTCCCCTCCCCCTCTCCACTCTCCACACCACCCATACCCAACACCACCCCCTCCGCCTCCTCCACCCTCTCCTCAAACCCCCCCTCCCCATCATCCCCCGGCACCTTCCAAACCAAACAAATCCCCCAATACGCCGCCCCGCCCACCAAAAAGCTCAACACCCACCCCAGATTAAACATATGCGTCGCCGCATCCGCAATCTTATGCCCAAAACTGCCCACAAACCCCGGCAGGGGGAGGAGAAAGCCAATGACAAAGGCCGCGAATGCGCGCACGTTCGCGCCCTTGGTGTAGAAGTATCTGCTTGCCGGAGTGCCGAGGAAGACGTCCGGGATGTGTAGGTTTCCGCGGCGGATGATGAAGTAGTCGACTAGCATTATGGCTGCGACGGGGCCTTGGAAGATGCTGTAGCCCGAGAGGAAGCTGAGGAAGCCGTTTGCTGTTGCGACGATGCGCCTGGGGGGGTATTTTTGTTAAGGTTTTCTTTCTTTTTTACTGTTGAGGATGGGATAGGGGGTAAATATATATAGGAACAGGGACCAAACACACCATGGAACAATCGCAAACGCAAGAATCAACCAGATAAACTGGCCGCGGACGATATTTACATACTTCGGCGCGAGACAGGTGATGTCTGCGGCGAAGGGGAAGACGTTTGTCGCGATCGATGTGCATAGGCAGGAGAACGCCATGGAGGCTGCGGCGAAAAACACACCCGCCCGTGCCTTGGGGGTATATGTGTGGTCGAGGATGCCGTTTAGCATGTCATATGGGTTCCAGTACGCTTCGCCGTACATGTTCATGAGGGCGGCCTGCAGGGGATTTGATTTGTATTAGCTAGAGTAGATTCGTTTAGAGCGGGCCACTCACAGTGGTAATAATCCCAAACGCCCCGCATATCGTCTGCGAAAGCGGCAACCCCAGCGCCTGGCCGTAAAACTGCGCGTTCTTCGTCTTCGAGTACCGCGCCAGATCAGGCACGGTGACAATCAGGGCAGAGGTTGCGCCCACCACAGCGTTAAACTGGCCGATGATGCCCCATGCGAAGACGGCGGTCGAGGGCTTTTTCGACTCGTCGACGAGTTTGTCGGCTGATACGCCGCCGTTGGCGGTGGTGGCCCAGATCACGATGCCCATGCAGGCCAGCGGCACGATGATGGATTTGATGTTGAAGAGGTGCCGGATTTTGGTCGGGTGGATGAACATGAAGGGGATGGCGAAGAGGAAGGCGAGGAAGAAGGAGACCATTACTTGGGTGGTGATGTGTTGGCTCTGTTATAGATGTGGATATTAGACATGGCTATGGATATATAGGTATAGGGGGGGAACCTGCGCACCGCGGGGATGTTATTTGGTAGATTCATCCAGCCGGGGAATATACAGCGGAGACAGATGGAGATAAACTCGGCCTCATAGTATAGAGTCACGCCTCCTATAACCAGAATGAAGACATCAGTACATATCCCGTCAGAGTAGTTGTGTAGACATACCCCAAATAACACCCAACAGCGCACGCAATATGACAACAAAGTACTGTCCATAGATCCCAAAACTCGTCCTAGAAAGCACCGGATACCCAATATGATATCTCGCCGCAGCCCGACCATTCAGCACAATCACGACGGCACACATTATATTCGCGAATGCGACGACCAGCAGCGCATCGCGGACCGTTGCGCCCAGTGTGATAAGAGTTGATCCGACAGACCATGTTGCAACGGCCCATGCTTCACTCCACCTGTAATATTCATTGCTATTAGTATATAATCTCCTCCCGGCTTGGGCTTCGAGTCCGGGGGCTAATACCAGTAATTGAAAAAATCCAGCGTCTTCCAAGTGCGTTTCTCAGGGGGCGTCGGGATGAGATCCTCATTCATCAGACTCGACGACGCGCTGTGCAGCTTGATCGCATCGTGGAAGTTATGCCAGGAGCTGAAGGCCGTCTTGACCCGCTCACCACGGGAAGGTGAAAGAGACATGTCTCTGAATTAGAAAACAAGGGGCCGCGGGTTTATTCAAGAGAAATATACGTAAAAAAAAAAAAAAATCCCAACCCTTCCATGCACAACGGAGGTGGTGAAGGAGGAAAACAGAATCAGCAGGGTCCAGAAAACATAACCAACCACCCCTGCCGGGAGGAGAAAGCCGGGAATCATGCCAGTAGATAAGGAGCGACAGTCCGTCCTTTTCTTCAGGATAGCTGCAATCAGCCCCCTGCAAGCCGCGCCATCCTGGACAGACAGACAGGCATCGTCCGCTGCGTGTGTCTGGGGAAAGCTTCCATCCTGGCTTCCAGCCGCTTCATGGGTCTCAAATCACGGAGCCGATATCAAAGCGCTAACCGGCTAGTACTCGGCCATTCTCCACCAGTTTCCCAGTAGCCGAGGGCGCGGATAGCATCCCGTATCGTTAGCGCGGCCGCTCAGAGGCGCTGTTTGGCTGGCGGGTTTCAGACGGGCAAACCAGTCGTGGTCGGTGGGGATATGCTCTGCGCTGCTCGCTATCCTTTTTGTGATGTTCATTGGCTTATCGCTGGCTGTCTTTTGCGAGCGGAGGTCCTGATAGTCGACCCCCGGTAGGTGGGATTGCAACGTGGGAACAAGCAAGCATCCCACGCATAGCTCCTCAGGGTTGCCCTTGTGGGCACGAACGCGGGGTTAGATAGGCATAAATGGGGATTGCTTGCGCTTCTTGGCTCTGGATGCCGTGATACCATACCGACGTAACTGAGGGGCAATGCCATCAGATACGGGGTCCATCTGGCCCCAACTTTGACGTTGAGCAGTGCGGGATGGACTGATGGCGCCGAATATATACGCAGTATATATAAAAAGCCCCCGCTGATGGAAACAAAACACCATTGCTCGCCTCTCGACCCAGATACCAACCACTAATTCGTTCCATCATGGCCGCAACAGCACCACCCCGCCCTGGCCCTGGGCCCCTCGAAGCGCCCATTGACGGCGGCGCGCCCTTCTATACCTGCGACCCCCCCATGGTCCTCGGAGAAGCCCCTATCTACCGCGCCAGCGACTCGACCCTCCACTGGGTCGACTGCCTCCAGGATCCCGCCGAGCTGCACATCCTAGAAGTCGATCCAGACACGGGAGCCGCCAAGGGCCGCGCGCGCGTCGTCCAGCTCGAGGACAGCGTCACCGTCGCCTTCTTCCGCCAGGGGAAGCCGGGCAGTTACATCGCGGCGTATTATCAGGGTGTCTGCTTCCTGGATGAGGCCACGGGGAAGTTTGAGGTTGTCAAGGAGATCATCCCGACGGCTCAGCGGGATGAGTTGCGCTTTAATGACGGCGGGGTTGATGCGAAGGGAAGGTTTTGGTTGGCGGAGATCGATAAGAAGGCCATGGCGTATGGGCCGAATAAGTTACCGGCGAGCTATGGGGAGCCACGGGGGAGGCTGTGGAGGTATGATCCTGACGGTAGTCTGCATGAGATGGAGAAGGGGATTATTTGCGGTAACGGGCTGGCGTGGAGTCCGGATAATAAGACCAGTATGGAGAATGTTTCCTTGTCTTGTCTTGCCCCCTTTCGCGTGAGATGATGTGATGTTGAATAATTGAATTCCAGTGTACTTCAACGACTCTGTCGCCATGATCGTATACGCATATGACTTCGACCTCGAATCTGGAAACATCTCAAACAAACGTATCCTCATCGACCGTCGATCCACCTACGGAGAACCCGATGGAATGGTAGTAGAGTACGTCTGCCCCTGACCCCCTGACATTCTCCTGGCCGCTATTAACGAACCCTAATAGTACGGACGGAAACCTCTGGATCGCTGTCTTCGACTCTGACCGTGTCATGGTCTTCAATCCTGAAGGCAAGCATCTCAAGGACATCATCTTCACCGCGCGAAATATGGCCTGCACGACTTGGGGCGGCCGCAATTGGGATATTATTTTTGTTGCCACGGGGAAGGACCGTAACCCGGAACCCCGCCAGGTAGATGATGGGGGGCATATGTTTTTGTATAAACCTGGGGAGGGGATTAAGGGGCAGCCAAAGTTTGAGTTTGCGGGGTGAATTGTGACTGAGGGTGTAGATAGATGAAGGGTTATCGTTCATGTCCATCATTCGGGTTCGTCGTATCTGGAATGGAAGAATAATGACCGTCAAGTGCTGGATCGAAAGGGGGACAGACGTGGTATTGATTAGAATATAATATGTACGCAAGGTCAGATATATCCAAACGAGAAACAAAAAAGACATGTATATATATCAACCAAAAAGAGCCAAAACTCGCTTGTTTCCCTATAATCCACTGTTGTGTCAGTGAACCGACCTTTTCCCTTTCCCCATACCCTATCCCCACCACCAATTCATCATAGTCCCGCCAACTTCCCCAAGGTCCCATACGCCTCTTGTACCAACTCCCACCGACACCCCTCCAGACACTCTCGCACCGACAACAAAAGCCCACGCATCTCATTCGCCCCCTCCAACATCTCAGGCACGTTTGGGCTCTGCAATATCATCCGCATGCGAATTAGATAGTCTTCCGCGCTGAGCGTGGTTATATCGGCGCCACCGTCCGCTCCCATCCCACCCAGGCCAACACTGCCAGCGTTGTTCTCCAGCTTCATGCTCCCAGGTACGCGAATGGGGATAGATCGTTTCTTTGCACTGCCGTCGCCTTGACTTGTGGCGGTGCTTTGGTACGGATGCACATAGGGAGCAGCACCATACCCCTGCTGTACCTGCACCTGGCCCTGAATCGCTTCCTCACACATCCTCCCATACCCCCACAACACCAACGTAGCATGATACAGACACCACGGCCTCAACGCAATATTATCCTGCCTTGCCAAATACCTCCTCCCCGTAAACACCGTCTCCTGAATAAGTACTAGACAATGATACAGCACCTTCTTGCACTCACGATTACGGCTCCAGGCACGCACACGGTCCATCGCCTGACTGACATCGTGGCGGGACGGGGGCCGGCTGTCCAGCAGCGGCTTGGCGCCGGCGAGAATGTGGAAGTCGACAATGTTAGTGTGGATGGCGACGTGGGACATGTGGTGGAGGGGTTTGCAGGCTTCCAGGGCCAGGGAGGGCGTGTAAGAGAGGAGTGAGTAGGCCCAGGTGTCGATTGCGCGTTCGATGGTTGCTTTCCATGCCTCTGTGGGGAGGGAGGGGTCAGTGTTGGCTTGTGCGGAGGCAGACGCGGCGGCTGCAGTGGTTGTTGAGGCGATCTGGCCGACGCCTAGCGTAGCGAGGACGCGGGCGTGCAGGTGGGCGGTGACGCTGAAGAGGCCGTGGAGGAGGATGAGGCGGGAGAAGGGGCTGCAGTTTGCGGGGACGGGGGTGCCGTTTAATAGGCCCTTGAGGGTGAGGAGGAAGCGGGGTGGGTCGGGGGTTTCCTGCCGTGCTCGTTCCCAGTTTAGGGCGGTGGATTGTTCCCAGAGATGGTCGGGGCAGGGGAGGGGGAGTTGGACCTCATGGGGGGCCAGGGTGCAGGAGTGTCCGAACATGAAGGCGTGTTGGGCGTCCATTATGAAGGCGAAAAAGGCGGTACGTTTAGAGGCTTCGTTGGCTACCCAGCGGCGCCAGCGTTGTTCAAGTTCCGTGCGCGGTTGTTCAGGGGGTGTTTGGGGGGTGGTATATGCCGTGCCGCGTTTCATGAGCTGCTATGGAGTTATAATTTGGTATAGAACTGGTTACGTATGTGGAGTATGGCTGGAGAGGTGGTTTAGAGGTGGCTTACTGTAATAATAGCTCCATGGAAGATATGCGCCATTTCATGATGCTTCCTCGTCGAAAACATCTTCTCCCGTGCTTGTATAATCAGCAGTGTCTGAAGAGACCATAGCGGCGCGGGAGGTTCGAAAGTGCCCGTCTAGAAAAGCAATTAGACCAGGCACAAGAAAACCCCGAAATCTGGCTACATACCGCAAATACAAGCCACCTCAATGCGTCATGTATCCTCGTCGCAATCCGATAATGATTCTCATCCGGCGTCAGCGTCGACCCCAGCGTTACAATTGCCGCAATCAACAACGGCGGCGCTTCAGCCGGAGATAATGTTGGGATATGAAAGATAGGGAAATGAGGGTGATAATGCGTAAAATACAGATCAAAGAACGCAGCCAGGTTGGTAGGGTAGAAGAAAGACGAATGCAACACATCCGGCGGTAGTGAACGGAGAGCGTCCTGTAGTCTATCTTTAACCGTCGACCAAGGAGGAGCAATGGAGATGGGGATGGGAGAGGGCGTGATCATGGACAATTGTGCTGCGGCGGCATCGGGATGATGGGCATAGGAGGCTGGAGGGGGAGCGCCAAAGACGCCCGTCGATGCGAAATTCGGCGGAATTGTACTGAATTCTCCCGTACTGCTAGGCACCGGGCTCATGTCTATTGGCGAGTCTTCGAAGAACCAGTCGATTTGGTTCGCGAGCTGGGGGGTTGGGATGATGTCTATAGCCGAGTCGAAGAATAGGGGATTGCAGGAGTATCCCATTTGCACGTCGCCGGCGGCATCGAGCTGGTTTTGAGCGGGAGTCTGGTCATGAAACCCGCCCTGGTTTGGATACGAATCACTCGCATCGTCATTGATATGGGTGTCGTCGTGTTCAGCATCCTGGGTAGAACCCGACCCGGAAGAGCCCATGATTGGAGGACTGGTTTCGGCGACGGCATTGACTATTCCCCCTGACTTTCTGTACCACATGCCTTTCTCGTGTCTCTTTTCGTGTCTATGTAGTAGGTCCTTCCGAACAAACTCCTTGGGACAGAGAGGACATTGGAAGACCTGTTTCGGGCGATCTGCGGCTGTGGTTAGCAGCCATTATAGACATTGTGTAATCCTGATGGTGATTAATTTTTGGTCACATCCACATCCACCTACTCCGGCAGAATGGAAATTCATACACATATCCAACCAAGTAAATGTAACGAAGACAAGAAGAAAGGCAAAAATTAAAAACCCTCACGATTAAGCCGATGTCTACCAAGATGTTCTGAGCGAAAAAAAGCCTTTCCACATCCCACCTCCGTGCAGACGTATTTCTTATCCGTCGGCGTTGACATGGTTCTCTCAGCCACAGCCACAGCCGCTGCCCGCAGACCGCAGACCAATAATCGAGGACAAAAAAATAATTAAAACATAGATCGAATTACGTCATGATAGACACAAGCGATCCTGGGCGTCTTGGACCTGTTCGAAGTATTGCTGGTGAGGGGACTTGTGCTGTGTTGGTATCCCACTCAACGAGGCCCGCTGGGCTGTCTCTCTGGGTCATAGGCGGGACTCTGGTGGGTGGATGTCCACGGATCAAATGGGATCTGGGCGGGCGCCTGGGTTCCTGGCGCACAGGTGACAGATGGATCACAAAGCCAAGAATTGCGAGTTTGGCAGGTCGTTAAATCGGCGTAGATGGTGAAGAACACATAAAAAAGACAACAGTGCTTCCTGTCTGGCTCGTCTCGTCTGGTCGAAATATCCGATCGAGAGTCTGTCAGCGTCCTAATGTTCTTTCACGCCCATTATCAAGAAGTCGGTGTAAATCACGTGGAGGTCTGAGGCGGAGCCCTGGAGAAAAGTGGGCAGCATTCCCGGCTAGTGCGAGATACCGGCCGAGGTTCCCATTGGACAGGGGAAGCAGAAGTGGAGAGATATCAGCGTTGTGGTTGGCGCAGGCCCGGCAGGGTTGGCGAGACCGGTGGATGGCGCCAGACGATAGCAATGTCACCGAAGGCGGGCCGGATATACCCCATGCACCCTGTTTGATGCCCAACAAAAACCAAACAACTCCAAAACAGTCGGACTTTTCCTGTTCATCGCTTTTCTATTGCTGACCCCTTCATTATCTTGGCCCAAATGGAAACCATGAGAGAAAAGGTGGAGATAGACTGGATATAAGTACTCCGTAAGGTATGAAAAAAGGGAGACAGACGTCTTGCACAAAGTATATATGATAGGAAGACATGTAGGGAAAGGGAAAAGAGAGAGAAAAGACGCACCAAAATAGGGGAAAGAAAAGAGTAAAAAGGAAAATAGTACAAGATTGACCTAAAAAAGAAACCAATAAGAAGTAGAGAAAATGAATATGAAATATACATCTCAGAGTCCAACAAAAGAAAATCCACCAGACCAAAAGCCAAAGGAATATAATATTCTACAAAACCTCTCCAACAATCTTCGCGGCCTCTTTATACGTGCCCAAAAGCTTCTCACACTTCTCCCGCTCCGCTTTGATTCCATCATCTTCGTAGAGCAGCTCGGGGAAAAGGTCTTCTTTATACAATTCGCTAACCAGCCGGTTCTGGACGACTTCTTTGCTGTGGTTGACAAGCAGGTGCATGATGGCTTTGGGCACCTGATCAGCAATTGTTTCACGGACGATGTTAAAGTACGAGGAAATGAGGCGGCGGATTAGTTCAGTCTCGAGCGCTTCGCGGTCTGTCAAGGCGGGCTCCAAGTTGTCGTTCTGGGAAGGATGTATCAGTATTTTATCTCTGGACGAATAGAAGTCGTATAAGGTGGCCGAACTTACAGGAAACGCGGGCTCGCCATATTCCGTGGTAGCAGGATATTCATTATCCTGAGGATACTGCGGTACTGTAGGCGACTTCGCCTCATTGCGGCGGAAACTCTGGCTAAAGCTGGGCTCTGTGGAATGGCTGACATGGCGTGTCTGGCCTGTTGATGCTTGTGGCAATGGTGGCCCTGGTGCTGGTAGACTGCCCTCTTTGCCGAAGAAGTAGTTGAGGAACGAATCCCGTGCAGTTCCAGTTGACTGCGAACCAAATGCGTGTGACGAGGACTGTGGTCCGTTGAGGGTAGCGGCGATAGCAGAGTGGCCATTTTCCAGAGCACGGCTGACGTGGGGAGATCTACTCCTGGGAACCTTTGAGTGTCCTCGAATTGGCATTGTTTGAGTCTTTTCGTCTCCGTCCTGCTCCTCATCCCCATCCGGGGTTGCTGTTCCGTTGGCAGCTCCCAGTTCCTTCATCCGTCGTCGTTCTCGTTTTCGTCGGTCTTCAGCCAAGATGGCTTTTCTCTCTTGTTCTTGTTTGTTCTGGATCACAGAAGACATAGCCGAGGCTGCACCAAGGAAATTGGGATGATTGGTATTAATATAGGCGCGCTGAATGGAGATCAGCGATTCGACATAGGTTGAGCACGGACCAAGTCGCTCTCTGAGGAGGTCGGAGACAACTTCAATGAGCTTCGCTTGGAGACGGGGAAATCGAGAGAGCTCAGTTGAGCCGCAAGTGTGGCATATTTTGATTAGTTCTTCGTAAACAAGTTCGACGCACCGTTGACTGGGGATTTCGAGGAGTTTAATCTGCGGTTTAACCAGCAAATCGAAGGCCATTTCAGGGACGAAAAGGGATGGACGGGGCCCTGTGGAATTTCGGATCGCGGTTCGGATGTCAAGAGCGGAGAGATTATGGGTTGGATCGATGGTCTCCAGGGAGTTTCCAAAAACAGAGTTGAAAATATAATATATCCTAGCACCACCGCACAACTCCTTTGTTGAAATTTCCGACGAGGTTCCGTCAATCGAAGATATAAATGACGACGCAAATCGGGTCATTAGTTGAAGGATCAGAGAGCCACGGTGTTCCTTGCCGCTGAATTGTTTGTTTCCATAGCTTGCCAATTCCTGCTGAGTTTGGCCCATGAGTGTGTTCAACCTAGCTTTGATATCGGGTAACCGGTCACGAATATGCGCCATCAATGTCGTATTCAAGCTCTTTGCAAGGAACTGAGTTCCGCACCGAGTAGCAATGTTTCGGTATGCTGGGTGGTGTCTAAAGAAATCTGCTTCTGCTGCTAAGGCTTCCGAGAGTGCCTTGCCACTTTGGATATCTTGTTGGGACCGATTAACCACTCCGATAAAGCCCAGCTTCAGCGGGTACACTCGTCCAGAAAGAATATCCATAGCATTCGTGCCATGGTCCATCAAGTCCAGTTTGGTCAGAATACCAATTGTTCTCCGGCCCATCGGATCGACATGGCGGGCAAGCTTCAAGGCCTCGGAGTTGACGATGTCGACGTTGGCAGGGGAAACAGCCAAAATGATACTATTCGGTTTCGCAATGTACTCAGAGATCAAAGTGCGCGTCTGCTTCTCAATGTCCGACGGTTGGTCGCCGATTGGGACTTTGGTCAAACCGGGCAGATCCACGAGGGTTAGGTTGAGCACATGGGGAGAAAAGATTTTCAGATTGATAGGTTGCCGGTTGATTCCCTTGTTATTCCCGGCTATTCTCGCGGTTTCATTTTCAATTTCCTGCTTGACCAGGGCGAAGTCGTCATATTTCCGGCCGGGCTGATGGTGGAACTCCGCCCACTCTTTTTGTCCAGCAACGCTGGCGGCGGTATGCGGCACGTGGACTTCATGTTGTTCAGGGAGGTCATCGCGTTCGCTAGGGATGTTGATAAGCTGTAGGATCAACGGCCGTCTTGTGACAATGCCACTGCCACGGGGCAAAAAATCTCTTCCGACAATGTTCTCGAGTACGGAGGACTTTCCAGAGGATTGGGAGCCGACAACAACCTACAGTGGGAATGTGAGTATACCGGGAATGTAAAAGATAGAGCGTTCTCTATGTTTTCAGGGGGGGGGCATAGAACGGTCCAGGCGGTACGTACAATCTGTGGCAAGTCCAGGGAGTCGTTGCCAATAGTGTTGAAGACCAGGTCCTGCAGCTTGTTGACCGTCACCAGCAAATCCTCTCCCAGAGCTGCCATATTGCAAACTATCTGCCCAGAGGCTAAACGGCGAGGGTACTTCTCACAGCACCGCAAAGGGGAGGCGGGCGAAACGCCAGGTCGTCTGTCGCAGAAGTGCGGCGGGAAAAAGAGAACGGGTTTTTGGCCACAGCCTGAACGGGGGCTGAACGACGGCGGAGATTCGCACTTCGCGGGCAATCGGGGTCAGAACGAAAGATACAGCGTTGTGGGAGCGGTGGCCGCGCGGGAGGTGAGGAGTCTGGCGGCAAATTTGCGATGTCGAGTATGGATCTCGGCTTGTTTATCTCGCGGCTTTTTCTTAATCGGGACCGATCAGGAGGGAAGGCACGTGATGCAGCCAATCAGCGGGAGGCCGAGGTTGCACATGTCACGTGTGTACATAATTATGTCAGCCGCCACAACCTTAATTATGACATCGCGCGTCTATTTCGGGAAATATTCGACGTCAACTTGTCTTCAAGGCGAAGATGTCGAGGTGAACTACAATATGATGTCTCGATCGATATTCCTTGCGTGGACGGGCTTAATTGCTCTTTGCGCAGCAGCTTCTAGTGGTCCCCAGCAGGTTATTGGCCAGGGAGGGGCCAGGATCGCCTCTACAATTCACGATGCGTGAGCTCGAGACTGACCCAGCGGGATTCCTCTCACAGCAGCCATACATATGTCCACACATACTTCAAATGATCCACCACAACTGACCATTCCACTCCCGTACAGTTTAATCTCCAGCTCCATAATCCCGGACGGTTAGTCCAACACACTCACGTTCACCTTCAGCCCTCAAACTAACTCACCCAGTCCTCAACGACTTCACCCCCTCCTTCTCCCTCCTCCTCACCTACCCCTCCACCCACAAATCCACAGCCCTAGGAAACCACCTCCCCCCACCCACCGTCCACTCCCAACCCGTCTACCAATTCCACCCCCTCACCCCGCCCTTCCCCTCCCCCAAACCAACCCCGCACCAAAACTCCTACACAATAATCCTCACCGACCCGGACGCAAAATCCCGCCGAAACCCCATCTGGAGCGAAATGTGCCACTGGATCGTCGCGAATGTCTCTAGCCCGGACTTACCACCACCACCTCCTAACCATCATCATCACGGGACATTGAAACCAAACGTCCTAGAACCATACCTCCCTCCCTCCCCGCCCCGCGGCACGGGATACCACCGGTACGTGTTCGTGTTACTACAGGGCGACGCGGCGGGCGCGGGAAACATTAGCGCGCCTGAGGAGCGGAAGCATTGGGGGTATGGGAGGGAGAGGAGGGGGGTGAGGGATTGGGCGGGGGAGTATGGGTTGGAGGTTGTGGGGGCGAACTTTTTTTATGCGAGGGATGGGAGTGGGGATGGGGTTGGGGATGGGGATGGAGTTGGGGGTATGTGGAGGTCGTTTGAGGGATGGGTGGTTGGTTGGGTTGGGAGTGGCCAATAAACAAGAGAAACGGGTATTGGGTGAATCTGACCGGCTGGCAGGCTGGTAAGTCATTGAAGAGCTAATACGCAGTATGTAACTTATGGGCATTAAGGGAAAGGGAATAGCGCCGACTGGCTGATTCAACAAGGTCCCTCGACGCAAAAGCTGTTTCGCATTAATTTATTCATCTGTTCAGTAACTTATTACTATTTATCCCAGATATCCCAACCCCTCCCTTACATAAAAACCAAAACAATAAAAAAAGAAACCAGCACCCAGAACAAAAATCATGGTAGTCAATTTCAACTGGCCTGCTTGCCTTGAATATATCCGTCCATTCTTCCTTGCTAGCTAGCTAGTTGCCTTGCCTACGATATATCTGACCGCTTGCTTACACGACTACATATGCTCCATAATGATAGGCGTGAGATTCAAGAGGTGACATCCGCCTACAAAATACTATTGGTCTAGAAGAAGAAGAACGAACAAAGAGATCACATACATAGTAGTAGACAATCTGAAGGGGAGAAAAAAAAAAGAGACTTAAAACAAAAAAATCACAGCAACGGGGTGCATTTTTCAAAGCACAAAAAGACAAAACGACGACAGGAACAACAACTACATTCATTTTGCCTGCTCAAATCAAATCAACTAATCAAGCTCAACATAGTTAGATGGGAAAAGACCACGTTGTCCGTTATATTCGCCATGCCACCAGTCCTCATCGGGAAATTCCTGCCGAAAACGTTAGCTATTATACTACTCAGATCAAAAGAGACATGGAAAACTCACAATATTCTCAATCCTTGCACCCTCAGGGAAAGAAAGCTCATTATCCTCGGCGGCCTCATAGTCATACTGCGCCGTTGCGGTCCGTCCAGGTTCAGGTTCAGCTGCCACAGGGGGCGGCGCTGAAGACCCAGATGCTGGTGCGCGGGCATTCGGCAGCGCAACCTCGACCTCGACATAGTTTTGGGGGAAAAGACCACGCTCGCCTCGCGCGTTGACACCCATCCACCAGTCATCGCTAACCTTGTCGACCTCGGTGACGTATTCGCCTTCGTTTAGGTCGATTTCGTTGTCTTCGGCTTTTTCGTAGTCGTATACGACGAGGGCGCGGAGGGACGGCCCGGGTTTGGCGGCGTCTGACTCAGGTTCGACAGCGGGGTGTTCGTCTTCGAGCTCCTCCTCGCGCGGGACTGGGATGGATCGAACTGGTAGAACTTGAGGGGGTTCGAACTGCTCTTCATGCGCATCGGCGACAGTCTCGTCTGCAGCGCCACGGCCTACCGGCATAGCAACGCGGATAGGAGAACTGGGCTCAATATCTGCAGGGGTTTCTGGGGTCGGGGAGCGGGGTTGTTGGGGAGGCGTGGGTACGGGTTGGTGTTCATCTTCGTATGACTCCGGCTCTGCTGGGCGGGATGGAAGTCCGGGGATAGGTACGCCTCTAGCCGCAGTTGGCTTGTTGCTAGTATCCAAGGGGGGAGGAGAAGGGGCAGAGCGCTCGTAGCTGGAGACTGGGGCAGCAGCGCCCATTGGAGGCGCATTTGCAAATCTGTCTCGAATAGAGCCAACACCTCCGCGAGGTTGTTCCTCCTCTTCTTCCTGGGCATTAGAGGCCCCTTGATCGCTACCGGTTCGTTGGCTGACTACGCCACTTCCGCCGGTATGGGCGGTCTGAACTGGCGCCCAAGATTTACCCGTGTAGGAGCTCTTCCATTCCCCTCCACCGCTAGACTGAGATTGTATTGGCTGTTCAATTCCAGCAGACATTGGAGGGCTCTCGACAGCACCGCCCCGTTCTCGTGCCTTTTTCTCCGCCCATAGTTGAGCTGGGGTTTTCCCTCCTTGGTCGGCAAAGGTCCGACTAGCTCCTGACACTGGAGCAGCATTGGCAGCAGGCGCTGCATCAAACCCGCCAGGGAGCGGGGCCTTTGTACCGGTAAAAGTGGAGGCACCACCAAACTTATTTGACACTTTGGGTTTCGGAAGGCTTGTCAAACGATCCGAAGAGGTGAAAGCTGCGGATCGCTCCGCGAGGGATTTTCGTTCTTCGCTGCCAGCAGAGCCTCCGGTTACAGCTGGAGATATGTGTCTGGGTGATGACTGTGGATCATCAGATGGCCGTTGTGCTCTTGCTCGAATGCCAGCGATATCCACCTTCCCGACAGGCTGATAAGCGCCTTTCACTGGTTCGGGGCGATCATCTGTGGTTTGGCCTGATTCACGAGCTTGTCGACGAATCGCAGCAATGTCCACCTTTCCAATGGGCTGATAGCCACCTCTTACTACGTCGCTTCTAGAATTTTCATCATCAGTCCGTCGAGAGTCGAAAGCTGACGGCTGCGATCGCTGTGACTTGAGGTCTTGCATGTTTACTTTTGTCGGTTTATATGCGGGCTGGACTTTCTCGAGTTGTGTACGTGTAACAGGCGGCGCATCCTCCCCCCAGCCATCGTCATCGACATTTTGCTGTGCTGGTGCTGCCGGAGATCGCGCTCCTCCAAGGGGCTTGAAAGCGCCCGCAGACCTTGTGGGAGTGAAAGCTGGTTTTGACTGGACAGGGGGCTTCAGAGCAGCACTGACCGGTGCTGGAGCCTCGCCAGCAGAATATTTCGAGCCTGAGGAATCAGCCACTTTCTGTACAATACCTTCCGGCGTCAGGTCACGGTCAGAGCGGGCGGTTATTTGTACGTGATATCCCTGTATGGCTGTTAATGCAATGAAATTACAGGAATGGAAATAATCGTCCTCGTACATGTAAGAATTTAGAAACGGCAGCCAGGTGGCTTGTGAAGTATCCCTTGGTCCTCTCGGGAACTCCCTCACCACACCAGCCAATCAGGACATTCTTGGGAAGTCCAGTATTTGGATCTTGAACCTTAACATAGGCAAACTGTATTCTTCCATCGGAAAACTCCTCGATAAGGTCCGCAAGTTCTCCCTCTGTCAAACCGTGTTAGACATATTGATCTCTACACCGGGATGGCTGGGAGAGTTTAAACATACCTCCACTGCTTTGGACTTTCAATACACTTTCCTTCCCCGCACCATCTTGTTGAAACGCGTTAACTAAGGGCGTAGATACGGTAAATACCGCCCACTGTCCGTAAGTTGACGAAGAAGCCGCTGGACCGGTAGGAGCCGGAGCCTCGACTACCACCTGGTAGCTCTTGGAGATGGAAGGTCCGTTGGAGGAGAGATTCAGGGTAGCCATGGCGGTAAATCCCAAGGACGGAATGTAATTGTTGGGGATCGAAGGGAGCAAGGAGGTGTCGACCTGCGGCCAGGGCAAAGCCAGATGTCAGTCAATGATCGGACGGCATGCGGGCGCAACAATAGACAGAAACGATGATCCGAAGACCCCCCGTTTCCGTACACTGGATACTGAATGATACGATTCAAGACGCGGGAAAAGGAGCATACCCCAGATAGCAGCTGGATGGTTCAGCAAGCGGTCGTCTTCTTGATCTGCCTTGGACCGGGGAAAAGGGGAGCCTTGGGGCAGATGTAGTGGCGTTGGGGTTGTTTAGATCCTGGCGGCTGAGAAACGAATGGGCAGTTCAATGATGTGGATGCAAAGAAAACGAACAGGATATCGTGCAGCAAAAGAGAATAGTTTATTGCGGACAGCAATGCCCAGTGGGTATGGAATGAGCTCGAGGTTCTGCCCGGTAGATGGCGTGTTGTCCTGAAGTTGAAGTTGAGGTTGTTGATGTCGGCGGTTGGCAGGAACCTGGATGCAGAGGTGGGGATCACCAGCCACAGTCTGCTGAGTAATCAGGTTGGCTGTGGCGCAAATCTGCATTTGACCAACCAGAGGAGCGTATTCGGTAAGAGGCTGTGCAGCTGACGTAATTCTGCGCACGGCAGCGAGCTGACGACTCTGCCAACTCCAGGCGGCAGAATTACAGCGCGGGCGAGTGCCGTTACAGCGGAGTCTATGAGATATCTAGATTTTGCTGCCACACAATGGGCGGAAATGCGCACCGTGATTGTGTGTATCAAAACAGCCCTGGCCGGCGGGATATTCTGACTCACGTGACCTTGAATGGCTGCCCAACACAGCCTCTGATTGGCTGCAGGAGTGAAGCGTGGCCGCACCAGCCCCGCTCCGCCCTAGTCCCGTTTGGGCGATTTTCAGCCTCCTTCTCCCTCGACGTGTTTTTCTTCATCGCATCAACCACATCTCATCCCACCACCACTCCCGCCATCTCCATCTCCATCTCCATCTCCATCTCCATCTCCATCTCCAGACTCTCAGTATCTCGTGTAGTCTGGCTTGCCGCTACACACAAGCTCTCCTCTTGCCGCTGCATCGCTACTCTCACGAGTCTTGGTCGCGCTCCTGTGCGCCTTTCTCAAACCTCCATTCTTCGCTTTCTCCCGCTCTTCGCCTCCTCCCCATATTTCTCGAGACACATTTCGCCATTTCTCCATCTGTGATCTAATCATCACATACTTTGTTTTCGTGCCTTGTCCTGCTTAACATTTCCCTAGCCCTCTGCCTGTGCTGGAGGACTGGTTGCCTCATTTTACGCGTCTTTGGTTAAGTTTCCCCAAAGGATCCCGTCCAAGTCCCTTGGGCCGGCTAACGCGCCTTCGGATTGGTCTCTGCTCGTGGTGACTCCAAATGGACCCTTCTCTTGTTGTGTCTGCTTGATTCACGTTTGAGCCTGTCTTCCTTTCTGCCCTTGCTCTTCTGTCTGCTCAACAGAGGACTTCTGTCTTGGGAGGTTGATTGTTTTTATCCTTCTTCGCATTCCTTTTCCTACCAATCGTGCCTGTCCCGCAGGTGGTGTTGGTAACAATGCCAGAGATCACTTCGCCCACTAGCTCTAGGTCTTCCTCCTCCTTTGATCCCTATACATCCGATGCCAACTCGGAACAAAGGGACTCCACGCATAACTCCGGAGGTGACCCAACTAGGCGACATCACGTGGTAATGGATCATAACTCTGACCCCAATCGTGGAGAGATTGGGGTGTCTGGCCCCGCATTTGAAGAAGGCAACCAGCATACCTCTTCCTACCAGGTCCGGAAGCGGAAACGGTCAACAGACGCCTTTGAAATGCCTATGGAACCTAGTCAACACTATGTCGATGATTTTAATGGCCAAAATCGCGCGCTACGTTCTGCTATGGCAGCCGGATCCAATTCCATGGAATATCCCCAGGAAAGCAACAAACGCGTCAAATCCACTGAACCCAGTAAAATTTTGACCCAACCCCCGGAGATCGCCCACCCTCAAGGCGCAATCCCATTCGACAGATCCAATTTGCCCGGAGAAATATGGCAGCACATTTTTACATTTCTTCCACCCAAATCCCTCGGCCGGATTTTATGCGTGAACAAGGTATTTAACTCTCTTCTCGCTCCAAGTGAGGCAGAATTTCCGGACTATCCCCAGACTTTGGGGTCATTGAGATATATAAATCCCGATGCCATCTGGTCCGCATCACGCAAAGCTTATCATCCGGGAATGCCACGGCCAATTTCATTTTTGAATGAGCTGGATATGTGGAAACTTGTCTATGGAAGCGCCTGCCAGTTTTGTTCCAAATCTGCCCCAGTCTCGCCGTCCGATAATTCGCCATGGGAGGCCGGGCCTGGCCTTGATGGAGCCCGTATTATCTGGCCTTTCGGCGTGCGATCATGTGGGGAATGCATCCAAGCTAAATCCGAAAAGGTCTGTCTACCGTATATTCCATTGATCTCGTCATGTACTAACTTCTGTGCAGGAAATGGACCTTTTGCTTTCTTCTAATCTGCCCTCATTACTGATACCTTCGCTCCCTTTCGCGTTTTTTACACCATCGATGCATTTCGCTTCCTCAATTACCCTACGGAACAATAATCCACCACCTGGCATGGCCTTGACAAAGTATTTCTTTAAACCTCATATCGCTGATCTGAGGCGCAAGTTTGAGGACGTCAAATCCCTTGGTCCTGCGACTACGGAGGAATGGATTAAAGGCCTGGAAGACAACGGCAAGGAAAAACTTGCTGATGCTGCTCGCTTGGAACAATGGGAAGCATCTGGTGGCCTTCGGAGCCTTGAAAATCCTCATGCCAACCGCGCTCAGTCTTTGGGTTTACCTTCCACCGACTTGGATGCGAAAAATCTTTCCACTGATACACATTCTGGTCATTCCACCCCACTCGCCAATGATAAAGGTACCAATGGACACAACAGCCCAGCCACTTCATCAAACAGCTCTGGTAAGCAATCCAAGGCCCGCGATACGTACTCTTGATTATACCAGAATGGATATTGAACCTTTCCCCTTTTTTCTGCCCACGCCGAGGAGCATCTATGTCGCTGTTTTCTTCCTTCCATCCTCCTTCATAGTCTCTGAGACTATCTTTTTGTTGCTTCGACGTTCTTGCTTTATCTCCATCTTTCCCCGTTTCAATTTAGCAGTCATACCCCTCACATTGTGGTCTTGCTAATATTATTTTGTAGGTTCCAAGCTTCCCCAACGCCCATCGAGCCGGGACTCCAATCAGCATTCAGCCCCTTCAAACTCGGCAGCCCATCACCGCTCTGAACGCAGTCTCCGAGAAGTCAATGAGGCCAAGGCAAATAGGAAAGCTGAGATTGAGCGACGGTGCCTAGAACTTGTACCCCCTTTAACTCCTGGTGTCTTGAGCCACATGGATTCGTTCTCTGCCGCCATACAAATTCCTCACCCGTTTACTGACCGTGATTGGGCGATTTTGAAACCTAGACTACTATCTCAGCGGGATATTGCTGAACGTCGGGAACAGGACCGACTAAAACAGGACCAACTACTTCAGGCCAAATCTGAAGAGCGCCGTCAACAGGACGCGCAACTAAAGGAGGCCAAGGAGCAACTTGACCGTGAATGGGAAGAAGTCCAGAAGCCTATCCGCGATCGCATGGCGTTGTATGCGGATGAAATTATTCGCGAAGGGTGGCGTGGCGGTGACGGCGTTACCAAAGAGAAATGTCCGAAATTTGCAGCTGATGTACTCATGTACGTCAAGGACCGATTTTATCGAGATCTGACTCAGGAGGATGCTCGTGCTCGCAATTCAGGAAAGCCAATTCCAGAAGATCCTCCTGGTGCACCACCCACTCGCAAACTCATACTGGAAAATATGAAGTGGATATTTGATATCAAAATCAAGCCGCTAACAGAGAAGTTTCAGAAGGAGCTATTCCTCTGCAATGGGTGCGAGAATAATACCAAGTACTATGGTTTCGAAGGCGTTGTGCAGCACTATGCTGCGAAACATACCAATGTGCTTAGCCTAGGTAGTGTTGTTGTTCACTGGCGGTCCGAGTGGCCAGAACAACCGCCTTTCCATCCCGATCCTGTGGCTGCTAAGGCCCTCTTCTACGCGATGCCACGACCAATCATGGGGCAACCGCACGGTTACAATCAGCAGCATGGGCATATATATATGCCTCGTCCGGACCAGGGTCACCATCACCCCGACGGTGCAGCTGCATATCCACAGGCTTCGCCTGGGCCTTACAACCGCACTCCCTATGGGACCCCATATGCCTATGGATCCGGCCCATATCGTCCGCCATCTCCGGCTGCCCCCCCATTCTATCCTCCTCAGCAACCAAATTTTGCCTATTCTCAACCTCAGCCTCGCTATCCCCCAAATGGAGGTTACGACCCATATGCACCGCCTCAGCCCCCCAATCCAATGTATGGTTCACCATATCCTGGACAAGCATATCCGCCACCTTATCCTACACCTGACGCGAGGACCCAGGGCTACCAGCCACCTCCATATCCGCCGCCAACATCCGGACCACCTCAATATGGCCCACCCTATCCGAACAATTCAAACCCACCAAGAAGGGGTGGCCCTGCAGCAGGATCCCATAATTCAAACCCTAACAGCCAAGCATTTGGAATCCACCAAGTCCAGCTTGATGATATAGCCAAGAATGCCCGCAGCGTCTGGAATGGAACTTCTGGTATTAGGGACTTGCCGCATAGTGTCCGGGCTCATGTTCTGATCCAACACGTTGTGTCCCGTTTTGTAGACCGATTTGGGAGCGAGCCACCGTTGGCTCTTTTTGCTGAAGGGTTGAACAACCATGCTCAAATGAAGCCAATAAGGAATCTAAGTGGCCTGCTCTGCAAAGCATGCAGCGATATTGAATCTGCCGGACGACCCCATCACCATGATGGTGGAAGATCTGATCGCAAAATGTATACCCTCCCAGCTTTGGCCAGCCACTTCCAGTCCATGCATATCGAGCCTCCCAAAGCAATAGCTCCACATCCTGGAGCTGAAACTCCAAGGCTAGAATGGCAAGATGATATGGTGTCGCTTCCAGACAATTCGATCATTGCTGCCCTCGTTGATGCCCCCGGAATGGACGAAACTAAAATGCAATTGGTCGCATTTGCATTTCCTTGGGTCTTTCCCGCTCCCCCATCGTCTACCCATACCCCGACTGCGAACTTGAGCGATAAGCGGCGAAAGGAAACCCGTGAGGCCAAGCAGTCTAATCGCTCCTACCGTAACAATGGCCATCGCAGATTTGCCGAGGATAAGTATCTTGATGCTAAACCAACTGTACCCAGCCCGAGTCGGGGCATTGAAGTTGTTGTTGATAATTTCCCCAGATTTGTGGACTCCCCTACAGTTGATAGCAACAAACCCTTGGATCCACCCAAGGAAGATGAATATGACCCCCACCGCCCTGGCTTCATCGAACCAGTTAGGGACCAATACCCCGGACGAGCTGATACTCATCGCTCAAGACTAAGCCAAGCATCGATAATTTCTCCCGAGGACAAACATCATGCTGCACGAGGACAAGATACAACACACGGAAATAGAGGCGCACCCGCCGCGAGGACCCATAGGGGCCATCCTAGTGGCGCAGAAGACATGGATATTTCTTATGTCGATCGACAACGGTATCGTGAAGCTGGGCCACCATCAAAAGGACCCGCTCAGTACAGGGATCACTTGCCCAAGTCTGAGTTTCCCCAGTCGGCGGGCACCGGCATTGGAGCTAGTGAGCCACAGAAACCGGGATCTCCGTTGAGGAATGTTTCCGAAGATGGTGAAGTGGAAGAATCAAAACCTGTACCAGAAATTGGGGTTGGAAAAGAAAGACCTGCCCCCGAAGAGATGACCGATGCAGAGCGATTTTTGAGTAGTTTTGTCCCTGGCCAGGAAAATGAAGACTACAGAAAGGCGACTTCGAGAGGCACGGATCGTAGGACCGACGAAGCTCCCAGAGGGAAGTGGCTTGAAGCACCAGACACGGACGATCGACGCTGGCGTCCAGACGGGACTTCCGGTGGCACCGCGGAAAGCAGCGTGGCTGGAACCCCCACTCACGGTAAACAGCACGGCGGCTGGAATCGGGGTAGGAGTCCAATGGCTAAGCATGAACATTCAGAGAACGGCGGAATTTCCGTTTCCAGACATGTTGAGGAGAGGTCACCAGAGCCAAGTGACTACCGTCATGGAAGGAAACCCATTGGATTTTCAGATGCTCGCCACCAATCCGACCATCAAGCAAGACGCCCGCATAGCCGGTTTGACCGGTATGAAGCTCAAACCCAAAGACACGGTTCGCACCGTCCTCGTTCGCGATCTCCAGTTGTTCATGACCCTCTCCCGCTTGAACCGACCTACTACCGCGAACGTAGCCCTAGAGCCAGAACGCGACGTCCAGTTTATACCGGCCATTCGCCGGATCCGTACCTCGACAGAGGCCCGACCGACCACGCCGTTTCCTACACGCGAGTCCCGCCTCGTGGACCGTATCAGTACGTCGAGGAGCCGAGATACGTGGAGCCACCTTACGATGGTAGTATGGAGTACATTCCAGTTAGAGTTGGTGCGCGTGAGCATCAAAATACTGGCGCATATTATATTGAACGTCCTGTACAGCGAGAGGCTCCTGCAGAATATGTCGACTATGAAATGGATTACGCCCGGCAACCTGTTTTGGAACACCATGGCCAGTATTATGCTGGCGACTCCGCTCCGCAAAACGCTCCCAGTGCGATGCCTCGCCATTCCCGATATCGGTAACAAGGTGAAGCTTGTTGTACCTATTTGCGCACCCCTTTCATTTAAATTTCCATGATGCTATCTTAACGTTAGCTTTAGTGGGAGGGTTCTAGATGTTGATACGACATCGTGGCGTGTTTTAACACACTTGTCTGTCTTCATTCTTTTTTCATCCGTCTCTCTGCCAGTAAATTACTGCAGATCCCATCTGTTGAACCGAAAAGTTTCTTATTATTCTTCTCTCACCTGGACGGGAGGAACATTACCTTTACTTTATTCATCTTTCCTAATTTTCTGGGTTTTGTACTTGTAGTCTTCCCTGCGCAAGCTACGGAAGATTATTACGTTATGGGAGTTGCTTTCCATTCTCACTGCTCGAGTTTTTTTTTTTTTTTTTTTTTTTTTGTGGTTTGTGTAGGGGATATGGTGGTTTTTCGGCTGTGGATTTTGTGTGTGG